>JAAGEH010000392.1:27279021-27310036 GCA_011751065.1 Lasiurus cinereus | reverse complement strand
GTCTTCTTTATTTCCTCTTGGCTCTTACTCATATTGTCAAATTTGTCTTCCATTCTTTTCAACCACATTATGATAGTTTCTCTGAACTCTTTCTCTGGTAGGCTTATTTGTGGTTCTATTTCGTTTACTTCCTTTTCTGGTGAAACCTGCCTTTCTGTCTTTTGTGGGCTGTTTCTTTTTCTGCCCATGGTCTTTCTTCTCTGGGTTTCTGGTTATGTAGTTCTCTCTCCTACGTTGATTGATAGGCACAAACTACAACACGACCAGGTAGAGCCCACAAGGCACTGAATAGAAATGTATTCAAGTTGTTAATAATCACAAATAAGGTGACTACCAATGAAGGACAAATTAGGGATAAATAGAGAAAGAAGAAGAGGAAAATGAGGAAGAAAGAAAAGAAAGAAGTGCCAAAATCAAATTGGGAGAGTTAGAAAAAAAAGGTAAATAAATGAACAATAAAATAAAATAAGAAAATAAAAAGGAGAAAAAGGAGAATGAAAGAGGAAGAGAAAAAAGTCAGAGAGAAAAGAAAGTGTATAAGAGAGAAAAGAGGAACAAAATATAGATGTCAGAAGACAACTCCAATAGAACAGTCACTAATCCCAATAAAGGCCAGCAACCAGTACCTAGAGATTAACCAAATTGCAAATAGCAACTGGTATCGAGGGAGATGAGGGAAAAGAGAGGTAGAAAACAAACAAGCAAAAAGCAAAATAAAACAAGTAGAATAAACTAAAACAATCTCTCAAGAAAAATTTCAAAAAATCTATATAATCACTTTTCAGGCAAATAGCAACAAAAGGACATAGAGAAAAAACAACTTTTTGGCTAGTGAAAACAAGAGGGGAGAGGTTTGTGTGGACTTGTATTAGGGGATTTGAAATTAGATATATAAATGGGGTGAAATTTTAACCAGGTAAAGAGAAAAATAGGGAGAATCTAAAGTTGGAAAAGGGAAAGAGAAACAAGACAGCCAAATGGGGAAAGTTAGGAGGAAAATGTTGGCATAAAGGTGGAGTTGAGTTGGAGTAATATTATGCTAAAGGAAAGATGAAAATAGAATGTAGAACTCTATTCCCGAAATAAAATAAAGAGAAAACAAAATGACACTTTTTTTTTCCAAAAATGGTAAATTACTAGTAGTAATTAATAATACTAGTTTAAAACAAAAAAGTAATAGTTATAAAGGTAAAATCAATTGAGGCAGAAAGAAAAAAATATTCTTTTAATTAAAATATGTGAAAATGAAAAATAAAGAATTAAAAATTAAGAAAAAGAAAAAAGAAAAAAGGAAAAAAAAAAGAAGAAAAATAGAATGGTCCTTCACTTCCACTATTATTCTGCTTGGCACTCCTGTTTCCCAGTAGGGGAGGTATTGCAGTTCCCCGTGTTCCCCTCTTGGTGTTTTAATCTCTTTATTCTTTTGTGGTTATGCGAGAGTCAATTTGTGTGTCATCCATTGGGTGGCAGTGTTTCAGAATTGATCTCTGAGACAAAGCACAGGACCTCTCTAGGCTGTGCTCACATCCTGCTACTCTGTGGTTCCCAAAACCAGTTTGTGGGGGTTTTGCAGCCTGGACACTGCAATAACTCCCAGGTTGTTCCTCTGCCCCAGAGAAAAAGAAAGAAAGAAAAAAAAAAGAGTCGTTTTCCAGAGCTCTCCTCTGTCAGCAGCTCAGAGGGTCTGCCTTCACACTCAGGGATCACGCCCTGACCACCTCTGCGGACCTCTCCAGAGGCAGCTTTCCCGAAGCCCGGCTCCCACAGTGTGCGCGTCTCTGCCCTGCAGGGGTAGGAGATCGCACCCTGGCCCAGGCGAAATCTGACCCTTCCGCGCGCCGCATGGATCTCTGAATCCTCCGTCTGCGCGTCTGTGCTGCCTGGGAAGTCGCGCTCTGGGTCCTGGCTGCTCTGTGGGTGCCTCCCTCAGCCGCAGCTTTCAGACCTTGGCAGACATCCACCTCCCCCTTAAGTCAGGCGCAATCTGACCTGTCCGTGTGCTCTGTGGATCTCTGATTCCGCCGCGTGTCTGCGCCGATTGGAGAGCGGAGTTCTGGTTCCCCGGGTTCCTGGCTGCTCAATGGGTGCCCAGCCGAAGGCTTCAGAGCGCCGCAGACATCCACCTCCCACTGCAAGATGGCTCGGGCTCCGCGTTCGCGCTGGTGGCTCCGGCGGACAAAAACCCAGTGGCAGTGGGGCTGCCTGGCCGGGAGAGCCCCTTCCAGCAGTTCTCCGCCTTCCCCTGGAGGACAACTGACTCCTAGCTTGCCAACCAACACTCCCAACGCAACTCTCAGCCGCTCTCTCTTCCTCTGCCCAGCGACAAAGCTCCAGACGCGTCCGTCTACTCCGACGCCATTTTCTCCTCCCCTAAAAAAAAACCTATATTTTATTTATTTTTTATTCATTAAGGTATTGCATATGTATCAATGTACTCCCATTGGCCCCACCCCCCCGGTCGTGCCCCCTAGTGTCTGTGTCCACTGATTATACTTATATACATGCATACAAGTCCTTTGGTTGATCTCTCCCCCTTACCTCCTCCCTCTCCTGCCTTCCTTCTGAGGTATGATGTCTGATTTATGCTTCTCTCTGTCTGGATCTGTTTTTGTTCATCTGTTTATGTTGTTCATTATATTCCACAAATGAGTGATATATATGATATTTATCTTTCTCTAACTAACTTATTTCGCTTAGCATAATGCTATCCAGGCCCATCCATGCTGTTGCAAATGGTAGGAGTTACTTCCTTTTAAACAGCAGCATAATATTCCATTGTGTAGATATATCACAATTTTTTAATCCACTTATCTGCTGATGGACACTTAGGCTGTTTCTAAATCTTAGCTATTGTAAATTGTGCTGCTATGAACATAAGGGTGCATTTCTAATTGGTGTTTCTATTTTCTTGGATATATTTTTAGAAGTGGGATCACTGGGTCAAATGGGAGTTCCATTTTTAGTTTTTTGAAGAAACTCCATACTGTTCTCCTCAGTAGCTGCACCAGTCTGCATTTCACCAGCTGTGCAAGAGGGTCCCTTTTTCTCCGCATCCTCACCAGCATTTGTCATTTGTTATTTGTTGATGATAGCCATTCTGACAGGTGTGAAATGGTACCTCATTGTCCTGTTAATTTGCATCTCTCAGGTGATTAGTGACTTTGAGTATTTCCATGTCTCTGGGCCTTCTGTATGTCCTCTTTCAAAAAGTATCTATTTAGGTCCATTGACCATTTTTTCATTGAGTTGTTTATCTTCCTTTTGTTAAGTTGTTTGAGTTTCCTATAAATGTTGGAGATTAAATTCTTATCAGAGATAACATTGGCAAATGATTCTTTCATGCAGTGGAATTCCTTATTCTTTTCCTGATGGTTTCTTTTGCTATGCAGAAGCTTTTTATTTTGATGTAGTCCCATTTGTTTATTTTCTCTTTAATTCCCATAGCCCTAAGAGCTGTATCAGTGAAGATAATGCTTCAGCATATGTCTGAGATTTTTCTACCTATGGATGGATTATTATAAGATTTTTTATGGTTTTCTATCTTATGTTTAATTCTTTTATCCATTTTGAGTTTGTTTTTGTTAGTGGTCTAGTTTCATTTTTTTTTACATGTATCTGTCCAATTTTCCCAACACAATTTACTGAAGAGACTGTCTTGACTCCCTTATATGCTTTTGCTTCTTCAGTTTTGAATGATAGCCTTACTGGATAGAGTATTCTTGGGTTCAGTCCCTTCTGCATTACTTTGCAAATTTCCTACCATTCCTTCCTGGCCTGATGTCTTTCTGTTGAGAAATCATTTGATAATCTAATTGGAGATCCCTTGTACATAGTGTTCGTTCTCTCTCTCCCCCCACCTCTCTCTCTCTGTCTTTCTTCCTCCCTCTCTCTCCTTCTATCTTACAGCCTTTAAAATTTTCTCTTTGTACTAGTGTTTTCCATTGTAATTATGAAGTGTCTTGGTGTGGCTCTTTTTGGGTTCATCTTGTTTAGGACTTTCTGTGCTTGTGTGACTTTTTCTTCTCTAAATCAGGGAAGTTTTCTGACATTATTTCTTCAAATAGGTTTTCTAACCCTTGTTCTTCTTGTCTTTCTGGCACCCCTATTGTTCATATATTGCTCCGTTTCATGGTGTCCCAAAGCTCATTTGGGTTCTCTTCCTGTATTTTAATTTTTCTCCTATTGCAGTTCTGATTGTGTATTATGCTTTCCTGTTTTCTAATTTGCTAATTTGGTCCTCCACTTCTCCTAGTCTACTGTTGAAACTTTCCATTGTGTTTTTTTATTGTAGCTATATCACTCTTTATTTCCTCTTGATTCTTACATAAGTTGTTTTTTTCATTTATTCGGTTTGTTAACTATATGATCTTTATTTTGAATTCTTTTTCTGACATATTGCATGCCTTCTTTTCACTTACCTCCTTATCCTGAAATTCTTCCATTTTTGCTCTGACCAAAAAAAAAAAAACAAAAAAAACTAGGTGTCAAGTTATACTTAAGCTACTCCTTGGGTGTCATTGGCTACTCGGGCAGCAGTGGCTCCCAGGGTGAGCACTGCTCATGCTGCAGCTCGCAGCAATAGTGGCTCCTCTGGCTGGTGGGGGTGGGCTGCTTGAGTAGCTGCTGCTCCTTGGATGGGGTGGGCTATGTGCAGCTGCTGCTTGTTGGATGAGGGCCTGCTGCTTCTCAAATAAGGGTGGGATACTTGTGAGGCTTTTGTTCCTCAGAAGTGGGGAGGCTGCATTCAACTGCTGCTCCTCATCCAGGGTAGGGCTCCTTGCAGGGCTGCTGATCCTTGGACAGGTGCAGGCTGCTCATGGGGCTGCTGCTCTTTGGACCATGGCGGGCTGTCCATGTGACTGCTGCTCCTCAGATGGGGTCAGGATGCTCATGGCTGCTGTTCTTCAGATAGGGGTAGGCAGCTTGCATGTCTGCTGCTCCTCAGATGGGAAAAGTCTGCCTGCACAGCTGCTGCTTCTCAGATGGGGATGGACTGCATGGGGCCACTGCTCCTTGGATGGGAGTAGGCTGCTCACACGGCTTCTGCTTGTGTCATTGTGGTGCCCTGGGCTAAAGCATTGGGCCAGCCAAAGTGGAGCATGTTTCAGAATTCACAGGAGCCTATGGCTGGGGTGGCTAGAGTCTCAGTGTCTGCGGGACCATAACTGAGGCAGAACATCCCTGGAAGGGGTGGCTGTAGAGTCCTGAGTGGTGTCTGAGGGCATGCTGGGTAGAGGTGAGGCTGAGATCCCTGTCACAGCAACTCTCCCCTGAAGGTACATGATCTCTGTGGTATAGCTGGCCACTGGACTGTTTGTATCAGTAACAGAAGCTGCCTGGCTAGGAAAGCCTGGTCCGCCAGCACCCAAAAGTCCTGTGGAATCTAACTGTCCCTCAATGAAATACACACACACACACACACCCCACATATCCACACACTCCCCTTTTGCTCCCTTTCTTCTCCCCTCCCTCCCTCATGCTCTCTTTCTCACTGCTGCCATCTTCCTGCCTCTGTAGTTGGGTCTGGAGTGTTATTGACACATTTGTGGATGGAGAGAGGTCTGGCTGTCTGGTTATGTGGCTCATTCTCTACCACATTGACCAAACAGGACAAAATTCAAGTTGATAAGACACAACACCCAGGGGACAAAACACTAATGTACTCACAATACCGATAACTCCAATATAAGTGACCACTAGAGAAAAGAGAATTAAGGGAGAGAAAAGAGAACACAATTGTATTGAGGAGAGAAAAAAATGGTAAGATAGGAAGCAAAATGAAGAAAAAGGAAGAAAAGGGGAAAAAATATATATGGGGAGAAAACACCACAGGAAAAAAAAAACAGATAAACCAAAAAATGCAAATACCAAACACCCAGAAAAGAGGGTGGGGCAGAATCTGTAGAGGCCGAGCTTAGATACAGAAATTAAGGTAAATGAATTGGATGAATATAGGGAGGACCTCAGTTCAGTATAGAGGAAGTAGAAAGAGGATGAGTGGTGGATAAGAAGAAAGAGAAAGAGAAAATAAAGAAGAGTTAATTAATTTAAAATGTAAGATAAAGTAAAAAATAAAAAGAATAATGAAAAATAATGCAAAAAGAATGAAAATAAAAATGAAAAAAAGAAAATAAAGTAAAAAGAAATAAAAATAAAAATGAAAAAGTGAAGTGTTGTTTGTTTCTGCCCAATTTTAATGTCCCATAGGGGCTGATTTAAGATACCACTCTTCTGTACTGTCTGCCATTTCTCAGTTTCCTATTAGGTAGTCAGCACCATATTGAAGTTCCAAACAGTTCACTGCTACTCTGTTTGTGTCTATCTCCACCACCTTGACTCTCAGCAGGTGGGAATAATCTGCCCACTTTGCTTCTCTGCCTGTTGTTAATGTTAATCACTCAAGCAGCTGTTTCTGACAGGACTATAGTTGGGTATGTTGCCATATGGCTTTCCAGTACTCTACAGCCTCTCTCAGCCCAGTCCCTGAGAGCTCTCAGGGACTACTTTTTTTGTATCCTTTGTAACAGTCAGGGTGTAGTCTGGATATGGCTCTATTGGTTGTCTGGAGACTGAAGAGAGGGGCTATCTTCTCAGGAGAAAACAGATGCTTAGGTCTGGAGTGTGAGATATATGCCAGTTTCAGACACCCTTCCACCTCTCCCTGTCCTGCTATTCTCCCCACCCTCCAAAAGTCCATACCTCCACCTGCACCTCAACCATGGGTGAATGTTTGTATTTGAAAAGTCATATGAACTAGGTTTAGCGAATAAAAGCTAAGATCAAATAGAGGGGAAAAAACTGTGCTATTGCAAGTTTTTCCTCCCCCCACCCTATGGCACCATGCAGCTTGGGCAGTTCTTCAGGCAGCCCCAGCTAGGCTCAGCCTCTCAAGGCTGTGTGCTTAGATCTAGAATCCCCTGCTGCCAGCAGCCTTTCCACAATCAGATGTTATGCCTGTTCCAAGGGATGAGGAGTTGGTGCCATGTGGTTTCCTTTTGACCCTCTGAGCTCAGAGGTCTCACAATTCTCTAGCCCATATACCCGATTTTGCCTTTCTCCAGGCATCTTCTTCTCTTCGAAGCTGTAAGTAGTCTCAACAGCTGAGTCTATTTCCCCAATTCCAGGTGGATATTGTTGGATTTAGTTGCTTCTTCTATCTGGTCCAGGATAAGGCTCAGGACACATCTGCCTATTCTGCTGCCATTTTGTCTCTCTGTAGGAACTTCTTAAGTGGTTTCCAGAATTGCTAATCTATGGTGAGTCCTTCTAGCAGAAGCCTTAATGATGATTATGAATGGAAAATATTTCATATCCCTCCCCTGCTCAACACACTTCAATAGTTTCTCATTTCATTCAGAAGAAATTTCACATTCCTTCCCAGGACTTGTGAGGTCCTACCTGATCTGGTTCCTTCCTGACTCTGAGGCCTCACCTCTGGCCCCTTGTCCTTTCTTTGTCCCAGCCTTCTCACTATTCTTTAGGTATGGTGGATTCATTCCTACATTGGGACACTAACCTTTCTAATTTTCACTGCTAAGATCTTTGGGGGATTTCACTCAAGTCTCCACTCAATATCAATCCTTCACAGGGTCACTAATCCAACTTTATCTCCTTTTTTCTCCTTACATTCTCTTAGTGTTCTTTATACTACTGAGCTGACATTGAATTTTTAAAATGCCCTATGTTTTTTTTTTTGTTTGTTTATCAACTCTCTTATCCATTAGAATGTCATTTCTGTGAGAGAGGTTCTTTGTCCATCTTAGTCACAGCTGTGTTTCCAGGTCTCAACAACATGTCACAAAATACATGTTTAATAAATATTTGTTAATTTGTTACATTAGAGTGAAGATAAAGGTAGGTTTGTAAAGAAAGGTATTAAGGGAATTTAAAGTAATATCTATCCTATATAATAAAAATCTAATATGCTAAGTGTCTGACTGTTCCCTCAACTGTTGGGCCAGTCACTATGATGTGCACCATGGGGTAGATACTCCAACTGGTAGATTAGCTTGCTGCTGAGGTCTGGCTGATCAGGACTGGATGAGATGGTCTGGACACACCCTGGAGCCCTACCCACAGTACCTTTTCCAGTTGGCCAACTTCCTGTGGTCCCTCCCTGGCCAGTTGGCCCTGATTGGCCCTGGGACTGAGCGAGATGGCCCCAATCAACCCCGATTGGCCCCAATCATCCCCTTTTGGCCTTGACTGGGACTGGGCAAGATGGGATGGACACACCCTGGATGAATCCATGCACCTGGCTGGTTTCAGCCAGATCCCCACAGGCCAGGTGAAGGGACCCAACTGGTGCACAAGTCCATGCATGGGACCTCTAGTATATATCCTATCTAATAAAGAGGTAATATGAAAATTGACTATCTCTCCAACACACAAGATGACCACCCCCATGTGTTCAAAGATGGCTGCCTCCATGTGAACACAAGATGGCTGCCACAAAATGGCCAGAAGGAGAGGGTAGTTGTGGGAAATCAGGCCATCAGGGGAGGGCAGTTATGGGGGACTAGGCCAGTAGGGCAGGATAGTTAGGGGCAACCAGGCCTCCAGGGTAGGGCAATTGTGGGGGATGAGGCCTACAGGGGAGGGCAGTTGGGGGTGAGAAGACCTGCAGGGGAGGACAGTTGGGGGCGACCAGGCAGGCAGGGGAGGGCAGTTAGGGGCAATCGGGTCAGCAGTGGAGCAGTTAGTCATCAATAAGTCTGGCATGGGAGTGGTTAGGGGGTTGTCAAGCTGGAAGGCAGAAGTGGTTAGGGGCAATCAGGCAGGCGAGCGAGTGGTTGGGAGCCAACAGTCCTGGATTGTGAGAGGAATTTCTGACTGCTTGTCAGACATCCCTTGAGGGGTCCTATATTGGAGAGCTTGCAAGCTGGGCTGAGAGATATCTCCCTCCTCCATGCATGAATTTTGTGCACCGGGCCTCTAGTATATATACAAAAGCCTAAACAACTGGTTGACTGGTCACTATGATGTGCACTGAACACCAGAAAGCAAATGCTCAATGTAGGTACTGACCCCTGGTGGTCAGTGTGCTCCCATAGGGGGAGTGCTGCTCAGCTGACTGGCAGGTGCCAGATGCTGTGCTCACAGCTGGCAAGTACAGCTGTGGTAGTGTGAGCCTCTCCTACCTTGGTGGCAATATTACTGAGTGGCAACAGAGGCAGATACCCCAGGGCTGGGATGAGCGGGTTCAATGACTGTCCTGGGCTCAGGCTCCTCCCAGGTTTCCTGCTGCTTTGTGCACTACTACATCCCTCAGGGGATGTCAGGCATCAGGTTTTGGCTCAGGCCTGTGGGGATTGGGCCAAAACTGGCTGTCCAACTCTCCCTGAGGGGTCCCAGATTGCAAGAAATCTCAGGACAGGTTGAAGGACCCCACCAGTGCACAAATTCATGCATTGGTCACTAGTTAAGAAATAACAGTATAATGGAGATGGCCAAAATGATGAAAGTAGAATGATAATGCATAGAGTTTGAAAAACATTGTATATACAGTACTACATTTCACATAGTAATTTAAAAGTGAGATTATTGAATTTTCTGTAAACTTTAAGTAATGAATAAGATTTATATATAAAATTAGGCCCACAAGTTAAAGATATATGTTTGCCCATATAAACATGTAGATTTCTGTAGAAGGTTAGGTTTGCCTCTAGAGATTGGGTAACTAACTAGAATCCTCCTATCTAATAAAAGAGTACTATGCAAATTAACTGTACCTCTGCTATATCCATAAGTCATGCTCACCAGCCAATCAAGGGCAAGCATGCAAATTAACCCAACCAAGATGGCTATGGCCACAGAGAGAGCACGAGGGAGGTTTGGGTTGCCCTGGTAATGGAGGAAGCCAAGCTTTTCACACACCCTGGCCAGTCCAGACCTCCACTTCAGGCTACAAAGTTTCAATTATAGAAGATAATTGCCACCACTGCTCCCACATGCTGACAACGTGCACCACACTCACACTGACAGATTGTGTGGATGAATTGGGGCCAGTCCCAGGAGTATGTGCAAGTGTGGCTGGTGCTTGCAGTGGGTGTGAGTAGCAGCTGCTTCCCCAATCTCCCCTCAGGAGCAAGAGGTGGTTGAGAAATCCTCAGGGGCGATTGGGGCCAGCATCTGGTGCTCACACCCATTGATGGCACCAAGCAATCAAGACCAGCGCTAGGTCCCTGCTACAGGTGTGAGTGGCAGCTCTGAGTGGGGCTGTCACTGACAGAGGGTGTGAGTGGCAGCTGTCAGCCCCAATTGCCCTTAGGAGCAGAGGGAGGTAGAGAAGCCCTGAGGGCCAATCAGGGCTGGCAGCTGCCACTCACACCCACTGATAGTGCCGAGTGTTCAGAGCCAGTGCTGGGTGCCAGCAATGGGTGCAAGTAGTGGGTCAAGTGCCAGTAGTGGGTGCAAGTGGGGCCAGTGCCAACAGCAGGTGTGAGCACTAGGCAGGAGCATTGTGTGCAGGAGCAAAGAATTTTCAGTTACTACCAGAGGCTTGCTCTGATGACAGGGACCAGCACCCCACCTTGGTCTGGTGTTCCCACTCACCTGATCCACCATCCCATCATGGCTGTTGCCTGCCATGTTCCACACTCTGCAGCCTGTTGCCGTCACCATCCATGTTCTATGCACACCCCCTGGTGATGAGTGCATGTCATAGCAATCAGTTGTTCGATTGTTCAGTTGTTCTGCTCTTTGGTCTATTTGCATATGAGGATTATATATATATATATATGTATGTAGGTATTTATGTTGAGTCAGTCATGGAAATTGAGTTATAGACCAAAGCCAGAGTGCAAGGAAAGAGTTTTTATTCTGAAATGCTGCACATAACTCTATTTCTTCAAAAGTAGAACAAAGAGGGAAAACATATAAATTACAATTTGCTTTTTAATGCTGATATTACACTAAGATTCTATAATCAAATATATAAAGAAAACATCATGTTGTCTATTAGGCCTGATCAGGTCTAAACTGACACTCGGACATCCCTCCTGGATTGTGGGAGGGCATAGGGTGGATTGAGGCACCTTTCCTTGTGCCCCCCCATGCATGAATTTCATGCATCAGGCCTCTAGTAATATAATAAAGGCTATATATGACCCACAGCAAACATCATATTCAATAGTGAAAAGCTGAAAGCTTTTCCTCTAAGACCAGGAACAAGATTTCAATGCAATCCCTATAAAACTCTAATGGCATTTTTTTTTTTTGCAGAAATAAAGAAAAAGAAAACCCGTCCTAGAGCTTATATGGAACTATGAAAGACCCTGAATATTTAGAAACAATCTTGAGAAAAAAAAAAACATAGCTGGAGACATCACACTACCTGATTTCAAGCTACATTACAATGGTATAGTAATCACAACAGCATGATATTGGAATAAAGACAGATAGAGATTAATAGAAGAAAATAAAGAGACCAGAAACAAACCCATTTATATATAGTCATTAGTTAACAACAGAGGAGTCAAGAGTACCCAATGAAGAAAGGATAGTCTCTTTGATGAATGTTGGTAGACAGCCAAATGCAAAAGAATGAAACTTACTCCTCTCTTAAACCAAATAGAAAACTCTATTCAAAATGGATGAAAGACTTGAATATAAGTACTAACACCATAAAATTTATAGAAGAAAATATAGCAGGTAAGCTCCTTGATATTGATCTTGGAATTGACTTTTTGGATTGACATCACAAGCAAAGCAAACAAAAGCAAAAATAAATGAATGAAACTACAGCAAAGTAAAAAGCTTTGCACAGCAAAGGAAACCATCAATAAAATTAAAAGGCAACATATGAGTTGGAAAAAAATTTGCTAATCACATAAACACATATTTGATAAAGGATTAATTATCCAAAATACACAAAGAACTTAAAAATTCAATAGCAAAGGAAGAAAGTAAGGAAGGAAAGAAGGAAGAAGGAAGGAAGGAAAGAAAGAAGGAGGGAAGGAAGGAAAGAAGGAAGGGAGAATTCGATTGAAAATGAGCAGGGGAACTGGATAGATATATTTTTTTCTTTTTCTCAGCTCCACACAGCCCCCTCAACCCCTTCCCTCTGGTCATCATCACAGATATCTATGTCTATGGATTATGAATATATGTTCTTTGGCTAATTTTTTTCATATTCTTTCATCAAAAACTCCCTTCCTCCCTTCCCTCTAATAGCTGTCAGTCCCTTCCATGTATTCACACCTGTGTTTCTATTTTGTTCATCAGTTTATTTTGTTCATTAGATTCCACATATAAGTAAGATCATATTGTATTTGTCTTTCTCTGACTGGCTTATTTCACTTAGCATAATCTTCAGGTCAGTTCATGCTGTTGCAAAAGTAATATTTCCTTATTTTTTATAGTTTCATTAGAGGCTCCATGCATGAAATTTGTGCCCAGGGGTGAAGGAGGGGGGGCAGTGTCCTTCAGCCCAGCCAGCTCCCTCTCCATCTGAGACCCCTTGAGGGATGTCTGACTGCCTGTTTAGGCCCAATCCAAATAGAATCAGGCCTAAACGGGAAGTCTGACATCCCTCTCACAATCCAGGAATGCTGGCTCCCAACTGCTTGACTGCCTGCCTTCTGATTGCCCTAACTGCTTCTGCTTGCCAGCCTGATCACCCCTTAACCATTCCCCTGCCAGCCTGATTGTTGTCTAACTGCCCCCCTACCAACTTGTTTGCCCCTAACTGCCCTCCCCTGTGGGCCTGGTCACCCCTAACTGCCTTCTCCTGCTGGCCTGATCACCCACAACTGCCCTCCCTTTCAGGTTTAGTCCCTGCCAACTACCCTCCCCTGCAGCCCATCTTGTGGTGGCCATCTTGTGTCCACATTGGGGGCAGGATCTTTTGATCACATGGGAGAATCATCTTGTGTGTTGGAGTGATGGTCAATCTGCATATTACCCTTTTATTAGATAGGATAGAGGCCTGATGCATGGGAGGGGGCCAGTTGGTTTGCCCTGATGGGTGTCCTGGATCAGAGTGGGTGTTCCCTTGGGGCGTGGAGTGGCCTGGGTGTAGGGTGGCCTGGGCAAGGGGCCTGTGGTGGTTTGCAGGCCAGCCATTCACCCTGGTGTCCCAAGTGGAGGCCCTGGTATCTAGGATTTATTTATCTTCTACAATTGAAACTTTGTAGCCTGGTGTGGAGCCAAGCCTTCTGTTCTCTCTGTGGAGGCAGCCATTGAAACTTTGTTGCCTTAGGTGGAGGCCTAGGCTGGCCAGGGTGTTTGGAAAGCTTGGCTTCCTCCATTGCCGGGGGCAACCCAAGCCTCCCTCTTGCTCTCTCTGTGGCTATAGCCATCTTGGTTGGGTTAATTTGCATACTCACTCTGATTGGCTGGTGAGCGTGGCTGGTGGGCATGGCTTATGAGTGTAGCAGAGGTATGGTCAATTTGCATATTACTCTTTTATTAGATAGGAGAGTATTCCCTTGTGTAAATGTATCACAGATTTTTAATCCACTCACATACTGATGGGCATCTTGTCTGTTTCCAGATGTTTGATATTTTAAATAACACTGCTATTAACATAGAGGTGCATACATTCTTTCTGATTGATGTTTTGAGATTTTAAGAATATTTTACCAGAAGTAGAATCACTAGGCCAAAAGTCAGTTTTATTTTCAATTTTTTGAGGAATTTCCATATTCTTTTCTTTTTTTCTTTTTTTTTGGAATAAGTTTTGTTTTATTATTATTTTTTTATATGCTCTTGTTGTATCTATCCCTTTAGTAGTATGAAGGGACCTTCTTTATCTCTTCTTTTGGCCTTTACTCTGAGGACTATTTTGTCAGATATAAGTATTGCTACCCCAGCTTTTTTCATTTCCATTTGCCTGGAAAGTATTTTTTCCATCCCTTCACTTTCAATTTGTCTGAGTCCCTTGTTCTAAGGTGGGTTTCTTATAGACAGCATATATATGAGTCATGTTTTCTTACTCATTCAGCCACTTGATGTCTTTTGATTGGAGCATGAGGCCATTTACATTTAAAGTTATTATTGATATGTATTTTTTCTAGCCATTTTCATTTTTTTTTTTTTGTGCCTGTGCTCTTTCTTCCCTTTTTCCCTTTTCTTTTTTCCAACAGTCCCTCTAGCATTTCTTGCATTCTGGTTTGGTAGTGATAATCTTCCTTATTCTTCTTTCTTTCTTTCTTTTTCTTTTTCTTCTTTCTTTCTTTCTTTCTCTCTCTCTCCTTCCTTCCTTCCTTCCTTCCTTCCTTCCTTCCTTCCTTCCTTCCTTCCTTCCTTTGTTTCTTGGTGTGTGAAGCTCCTTATTTCTCCTTCAATTCTGAATGATAGCCTTTCTGGATAGAGTATTCTTGGATTCAGTCCCTTGGTTTGCATCACTTTGTATCCTTCCTTCCATTCCTTTCTGGCCTCATGTTTTTTTTTTTTTGTTTTGTTTTTTTGTTTGTTTGCTTTGTTTTTTAATTAAATCTTTATTATTCAGATTATTACATTTGTTTTTCTTTTTTCCCCTCCATAGCACCCCTCCACCCAGCTCCCACCCTTCCCTCCCTCCCATTTATCTCATCCATAGTGTATGATTTTTGTCCAGTCTCTCCCTGTACACCCCTCACCCCTTTCCCCTGAGAATTATCAGTTCACTCCCTTTCTGTGCTCCTGATTCTAGTATATTCACCAGTTTATTATGTTGATCAAATTTTTAATTCACTTAATTTTTAGATTCACTTGTTGATAGATACGTATTTGTTGTTCATAATTTTTTGACTTTAATCTTTTTCTTCTTGCTCTTCTTAAAGAGTACCTTTCAGCATTTCATATAATACTGGTTTGGAATTGATGAACTCCTTTAGCTTTTTCTTATCTGTGAAGCTGTTTATCTGCCCTTCAATTCTGAATGATAGCTTTGCTGGATAGAGTATTCTTGGTTGTAGGTTCTTGCTATTCATCACGTTGAATATTTCCTGCCACTCCTATCTGGCCTGCATCGTTTCTGTTGAGAAATCAGCTGACAGTCATATGGGTGCTCCCTTGTAGGTAATGAACTGTTTTTCTCTTGCTGCTTTTAATATTCTCTCTTTGTCTTTTGCTCTTGGTATTTTAATTATGATGTGTCTTGGTGTGGTCCTCTTTGGATTCCTTTTATATGGGGTTCTGTGTGCTTCCTGGACATGTAAGTCTATTTCTTTCACCAGATGTGGGAAGTTTTCAGTCATTATTTCTTAAAATAGGTTTTCAGTATCTTGCTCTCTCTCTTCTGGCACTCCCACAATTCTGATGTTGGTACGTTTGAAGCTGTCCCAGAGTCTCCTTACCTTATCTTCACATTTTTGGATTCTTTTCTCTTCTTGCTTTTCCAGTTGAGTGTTTTCTGCTTCTTTATATTTCAAATTTTTTTACTTGATTCTTGCCTTTCTCTAGTCTGCTGTTAGGACTCTGTATAATATTTTTTATTTCAATCAGTGAATGTTTAATTTCTAGTTGGTCCTTTTTCATCTTTAGTTGGACCTTTACCATCTCTAGTTGGCTCTTTTGCATTTCAAGTTGGTCCTTTTTCATCTCCTCTTGGCTCTCGCTAAGTTTATCCAACTTTTCTAGCATATTCTTGAAAAACCTTATAAGCGTGGTTTTGAACTCTATATCCAGCCGTTTTTTTTTCCTCCATTTCTTTTGTTTGTGATCCCTTCCCTTGTCTCGGCATTTTCACTATGCCAGGGAAACTTCTGTGTTGAATTCAGCCTTATAATGCCAGACTTGCAAAACTGAAGAAGCCTCTGTTGAGCTTGGGATGGGTGGAGTCTCAGGGCTTAAGGGACTGCCTTGCCTTCCAGTCGGCCCCGCCCTCCACAGCCCCTGAGTCTCACGTGACTGGGTAATCGCTGGAGCGGTTCTTGTGCCGGAGCGCCCGCAGTGCCTCTAGACCGCTGCCTTTCCAGCTCCCCTGCGCACCAGGACCACACGAGTCTAGGTCTCCAGGGTTTCGCCCGAAACAGGGCCTTAGTGGACTCAGAAGTGGCACAGTTGGGAGGGTCTGTCTCCCGCCCACTCGAGAAAGTCAGCGGCACAATCAGCAATCTCTCCTTCTCGCAGTGCCATGCGTGCCGCCACCAGCCCTCTGATCTTTTGCGACTCCCCTAAATTTCCGTGCACCTTTCCCTTTTCACAGTCCAAACTCACCCTGTATGAGTTTCAGCTGGATCTGGGGTTTAGTGTTGTAAGAGAAGGGGTTCAATGACGTGGGATTCTCCGTTTCCCTCCTGCCAGAGAAAGCCAGCCAGGTACTCCGGGACCCCCTCTCTCAGTGCGCGCTTCTCCGTACCTCAGCTTTTTGCAGCTCCTCTGGGTTTCTGTGACCCCCTCTCTTTCCTTCTAGCTGTAGAACTTCCACTCAGCCAGCTTTCCTGTGGTTCTGGATGATGTCCGTTCTGTCTTTTAGTTGTAGTTTTGAAATTGTTGTGCGAGGCAGCAGTATAGGTGTTTACCTATGCCACCATCTTGGATTCTCCCTCATGTGTTTTTATTGAGAAATAATTTCATAATCTAATGGGAGTTCCCTTGTAGGTAACATTTTGTCTCTCTCTTGCATCCTTTAGAATTCTCTCTTTTTTGTTAACATTTTGCATTATAATTATGAAGTGTCTTAGTGTGAGACTTTTTGTGTTTCTCTTGTTTGGTACTCTCTGTGCTTGTGTGACCTACCTTTTTCCCCCCCAAGTTGGGGTAGTTTTTAGACATTATTTTTCAAATACATTTTCTAACCCTTGCTCTTCTTGTCATTCTGGCACCCCTGATATATATATATAAATCTCCCTCAGGCTCTCCTCCTGTCTTTTTTTTTTCTTTTCCAATTGCAGTTCAGATTGTGTGTGTTTTGCTTCCCTGTCTTCTAATTTGCTAATTCAGTCCTCCACTTCTAGTCTAGTGTTCAAAGCTTTCATATTGTTGTTGTTGTTGTTTTTTGTAGCTATATCACTCTTTATTTCCTCCTTATTCTTACATAGGTTGTCGCCTTTCTCTTTCTTCCAGTTTATGGACTGTATGACCCTTATTGTGAATTCTTTTTCTGACATGTTAAATGTATCCACTTCATTTAGTTTCTTTTCTGGTGATTCCTCCTTTTCTTTCATTTGGGGATTTTTCTTTTGTCTCTGCATTTTGCTCACCAAAGGATCTAGGTATTGAGTATGTGGGGCCTGTGGCTATAGTGGGGGGCTTGGTGGTGGGTCATGTGATTGTGTGTGGCAGTTGTCACAGGTGGTGTCTGCTCTTGGTGGTTGCTCAGGTGGTCTTGGGGCAGCTGCTTTTCATGTGGTCATGTAGCAGCAGCTGCTTATGGTGTAGCCACTCATTGTGTAGTCACCGGCAGTGGTTGCTCCTTGGGGATTGCAGGGCAATTGCTCCTCATGAGGTTGTGGGTGGTGACTGCTTCTCTGGCTGGTACAGGCAGGGGTTGCTCACAGGGAAGCTCCTCCTCAGGTGGTTGTAGGTAGTAGCTGCTTCTCACATGGTCATAGGGTTGCTTCTCCTTGAGTGGTCATTGGTGGTGGCTGCTCACAGACAGAACTCCTCATGTGGATCCTGGAGCAGTTGTGGTTCCTGGGGCTGCTACATAAGGCTTGGCTATTTGTACATGGTTGCTGAGCCTAGAGCTGTTGTGTAAGGCTTGGCTGTTCATGCACATGCTTCGGATTATGGTGCCTAGGGCTAAGGTGTCTGGTTCGGGGAATGGAAGTGCCCTCCAGAACTCACAGGACCCTTCAGCTGGGGGGACTGGAGTCCCAGTGTCTATGGATCAGCAGCTGAGGCAGTAGGTCCGTGGCTAGAGTAGCTATAGGATCCTGGAATAGCTATAGGATGGTGTCTGAGAACACCCTGGATGGAGGTGAGGCTAGGCTCCCAGTTACAACAGCTCTCCCCTTCAAGATGGTGTGGTCTCTGCAGCAGAGCTGGCCACTCTTGGAGAGATTACAGCAGTAGCAGATGATGCTCAGCAAGGCAAGCCCAGTCTGTCAGCCCCTGAAGGTCCTGTGAGATTGTGAGATCTAGTTGTCAGACACACACACACACACACACACACACACACACACACACACCACATCCATACACTTCCCTTTCACTCTTTCACTCACTTATACTCTTCTCCTCACTATTGTCCTGCTGACTGCCATCTTGGAATCTCTGTTTCATTCTTATTTTTTGTCTTTTATCTCCTTCTTATAGTTAACCTGGTTTATTAAGTGATTATTTAGAAAAAGTTTTAACCTGATTCACAAAGAACTGTTTTAATATTATATCCTTAGCAAATATAATCTACATTCGTAATTATCTTTTAGTAGAGAATGCATAAAATAATCCTAATCAAAGTAGAAAAAAAACTAAGATAACACGAGTTTGCGTGGTAAGAAGTAGGAATAAAAAAACCTCAGTTTTCTCAATATATATTTGGGAAATATATATTTTCAAATAAATATTTTACTTTAATAAATTGAAAAGTATATATTGTTGGTATTTTACTTGCTTTGAACATGTGTTCAAAGAAAAACTGTCCAGCTTGCAACATTATTTGGAAATGTTTCTAAAGCATACTTCAGCTTCTCACCCATGCCAAATACAGTGGAGTCTTACCTATCTGTTTCCATATCACCCTACAACTGTCCATCTCTTATTTATTGAGGATGTGACTATGTTAACCAAGCCTTTTTTGGCTGTATTTGTATTTGTTACTCTTTATGACCTTTTTCCACCCTTCCCTTTCATATTCTTATCTAAGCTCAATGTGCAAATGCCACCTACCTTCTCAATTCAGTAGCCTCTCTTATGAAGAACCCTTTGTATTATATCTTCCACTAAATTCCTATTTCCAGATTACCACATTATTAAGCCTACTGTCTCAAAATGCAGTTGTCCTATATACAACGTCTTTTAGATGTCTGTTCTTTGCTCCTGTGGTTCCTCATGACAAATCACTTGGTTCACTTAAAATGTTCAACATTTCACCCATCCAAACCTTTGAGTTGAGGAGATAAATATGTGGAAGTTAAACAACAGGCTGTTAGGGAACTAAAGGGGTTTGTTGGCCTGCCTGATCAAATGTGAATAGGAGCTTGTAACCACGGTTTATTTTTAAGGAAATGACACTACCTGGGAGTCAAAGACCTGACTTTCTGATGGCTTCCAAGGGATGGATGATATAGGTAAAAAAATCACCAATCATGGTAGAGTTAGGTCATGGTTTCTACTCATTGATCAGTGCTAGGGTAAGGAGTAGTCCATCATTGTATTAGGTCTTGATGTCAGCCACTGAGTTGCTTTGACTGGTTTTCCACGGATGTGGTTTATGGGGCTGTTCCAGTTTTCTGGGTCTGGAGCAGAAGCTGATGCCTAGATGTTATCTTTAGTTTGAGTGAAACTCGGTCTCTGTGGACAATATACTCCAAGCTTTGTTCTTAAGATTGTTTCATTGTCCTAAGAGTTTAATGATTAAGGGAGTGGATATAAAGGTAGAAGGAAGCAGGTGAGTTTGAATGAAAACAAAAGTAAAGAGAAGAGGTCATATTAAAGAAATGAATTTCTACACATAACAGTGCTATTTCCAGGATCACATTTAGGAATCCTGATAAGGGGCAGAAAGGAGAAGAGCAAAGGAAAGCAATTAGATATTGACCTTTGCCTAGTGCTTTTGTGGCCCTGTACAACTCCAGCACTGATTTCTAAATGAATTGGCAACTAATAATGAGATTTCTTTAGAGTACCTGGGAGAAATCTGATTATTCCAAGAGAATTCTAGAGAGAGGTTAAACTACTCTCTGTTATGTTGGAGAATGTGTTACTTTTCCCTTCTAGGCCTGAACAGTAGACTAAATTCAGTTTGATAGAGAAAATATAGTCTTACCTGAAATTTCATCAACAAGATTTATTCATTCATTCTTTATTTTAAAATTATAATTTATGTTATTTAATACAAAAGAATATATGGAACATATATGAAAATGGTAAAGCATAATGGCAGCATATACTATACTCACTTTGAAACTAATGCCCTTCCCACTAATAGTTTTTTCACCATGTGCTCCACTTATAAGCCAGAAGTGAACAGTATCTCAATTTTTATTTTTATTATTTTATTACCTTAAAAGCAATATTCTCACTGGTCTACATTTGTTAACAATTTGTTGAGTTTGCACTTTATTTGAGTTTGACAATGATATATTATAATTTTATGTAGTCTGAGACTTTTTTTAAAAACACTTACATGGCTGAGACCAGTTTGGCTCAGTGGTTAGAGTGTCGGCCTGCGGACTGAAAGGTCTCAGGTTTGATTCCGGTCGGGGGCATGTACCTTGCTTGCGGGCACATCTCCACTGTGGGGTGTGCAGGAGGCGGCTGATCGATGTCTTTCTTTCATCGATGTTTCTGACTTTCTCTCTCTCTTTTCCTCTCTGTAAAAAATCAATAAAAAAATGTATTAAAAAACACATGATATTTCTGTAAGTCTTCTTTGTCATGTGTTAATTAATTATTTTTCAACTGCTTAATAATAGTCTATTGTGTAAGTAGAAAACTCAATTTTTCTATTATCTGTCATTGGGTATTTGGGGTGTTTCTAGTATTTGTTGTTTTTATAAGTAGGGCTGCTATAAACATTTGGTACATGTTTCATGATACAAATGTTTAAAAGTTTGCTAAGGTATATAATAGCTATGAAGGGTCATTGGGTAAATATTAATTTTATAAGATAATAAGGATTTTTTTCCCCAAGTGGCTATGCCATTTTACACTTCAATTGGCACTCTATAAGAACTCCTCTTGGTCTTATAAAAACATGTGATAACACATATGGTGAAACTATCAACCTTAGTACTTGCCACAAATCTGCTAATTATGAGATTTCCACACATGCACAAATCTGTTTCAGGTCCTCTCTCTTTCTTTCTTTCATTTTTTGCCAATTTTTGTATATATTTACTAATTTAAAATATATTTATTTGTTCTTGCTATCTAGTAGGCCAATTCCTTTACTTTTTACTTCTTTAAGAGTATTTTATCTATTCTTAATCCTTTATTCTTTTATATAAATTTGAGAATTAGTTGATCAAATTCCATGAAAGCTCTGTTGGGCTTTTAGTTGGAATTGCTTAAGATCTACACATGAATTTTAAAGCTATTAATTACTAATTTGTTTAAGAAACATTTATGGTAGAAAAAGAAAGAAGAAATCACTATGGTAAGTCCCAATAATAAGAAAGTAAAGAAAGAAGACCTCTGAATTCAATAAATTTGCAGTCTAATAGGGACCCAGACACAACTACAATACAGTAAGAAAGCAAACCTTTTATGGAGTTATCATGTGCCAGACATTTTTCAAGTATTTTGCATATAGTTATTTATTTAATATATAAAAATCAGATGAGTTAGATATTATTTTATTTTACAGATAACGAAATCAAGACTCAAAAGTAGAAACAGCCTGAATATCCAACAGAAAAATGGATGAATAACTTTTTAAATAAATGTTGACACATTGAACTGTTATACAAAAGTTGAAAATAAATGAATAATATACAGGAATATGGTAGACTCGTGGGGAAAAAAAGAGGGAAAAATTGTAGTGCAATTTACAAAAGAATTAGATGGGATTGATTAGATGTTGAAGGGAAGCATGTTGTAGTAGCCCAGCATGCTGATCTAATAAGTAGGGGTAAAAAAAACCATAGCCCTTTGCTGAAATATGGTTGGCTGCCTGTTTTTGTAAATAAAATTTTATTGGAATACAGCTATAGGTCTTCATTAATGTGTCATTGATAGTTTCTTTGCACTACAACAAGCGTAGATGAGTAGTTGTAATAGAGACCATCTGTCTTGCAGAGCCTAAAATACTTACTATACGATTTTTACAAGAAAAACATTTGCCAAACTCTGGATTTGGTTTAGCTAACTGGATGAATGAAATTCACAGAGCTGGCAATCCCTGAGAGCTGGGGGTCCCCTGTCCAGGCCTAAAGCACAGCCAGAGGCTTTAGGCTTGGGCAAGGACGGAGCTGGCAATCGGAGGCTATTGGCAATTGGTGTGAACTACAAAGGAAACACCTTTTCTGACTGCTCATTGGCTAAGCTTCCTGTGTGCCACTGGTAATATTCTTAGTAACTTTTGTAATAAGAATCCAAAAAAGTGATCTAGGGTTTTTCCACCACACTTCTGGAGAAAAAAAACGAAGGTTCCACTGCTGTAGGGCTAAGAAATGACATATCCTGCCCTACCAGGTTTAGCTCAGTGGATAATACCTCAGCCTGGCTACTGCAGGGTCTGGGTTCAATTCTAATCAAGGGCATGTACATAGGTTTCAGTGTCCCAATGGCTGGGGCCCAGGTCAAGGCTCATGCAGGAGGCAAAAAAATCAAAGTGTTCCTCTTACTTTAATGTTTCTGTCTTTCCCTTTCTCTTCCACATTCTCTAAAAGTCAATGGGAAACATATCTATCCTCAGGTGAGGATTAAAAAAAAAAAAGAAATGTCATATCCTATGAAAGACACATCTTGAAAATGCCTAAAGAAAATTGTCATTTTTTTCATGGTGAAGGGACTGGCATTCATGTTGATGAAAATATTTTGGTGGCTGTGTTGACTGTCAGTAGCTGCAGCAGTGCCGTGATGGGGCTTGTGCCTTCCTCTGATCAGCTCTGTCACCTCTCACAAAGGAAGGCCAGACTGCAACTTAGGCCCTCTCAGCATGGGGAGTTGGCCTAAGTCATCAGTAGGACATCCCCTGAGGGCTCCTGTATGTGAAAGGGAGCAGGTTAGGTTGAAGCACCCTCCATCCCCAGTGCACAAATTTTGTGCACTGGGCCTCTAGTTTTTAATAATTTAGCTTGAACAAGGTCTGAACTTAGTAACCGAATAGAACAAGAAATGAGCAGGTTTCTAATATTTTCCTGGTAAAATATGAATTCTGCCCACAATAATATTGAAATAAACTGTTGTCTAAGTCAAGATTAAATTTTCTACTAGAATTCCTAATTTGTATTGCAACTTTGGAAAATTGTTTGTGGTATATTCAAAAGGTAAACATACATACTAGTATACCCACTCTTAGTGGGTACATCAGAAATAAGCACTGTGTCCACCAAAACATATGTACCTGAATGCTTATGGTAGGTTTGTTAATAATAGCCACAAGCTGGAATAAAACCAAATGTCCATTGTAGTAAAATGAATAAAAAAACAAACAGTGGTATATTTATTCAATCAAATACTACAGAAATAAGAGAGACCATATAACAATAAAGTTAAGTCTCAAAAATGCTACGTTGAAGGAATGAAGCCAGATGCTAAAGATACTATATGACATCATTATTATTGCAAGAATAGGCAAAATTAATCTATGGTGCTAGGATTCAGAACAGTTTTTATCTGTGGGGGTCAGAACAGTAGTTACTAGGTAGATACAGAAGAGAGAATTTTGAGGTGCTGAAATGTTCTCTGATTTGACTTTAGTGGTGCTTATACAGGTCTAATGCATGCAAACATTTATTTAGCTGTACATTTAAGATGTGTGTACTTTATATGTTATACCTCATCCTATATAATAAAGAGGTAATATGCAAATTAATCCTCACTCCCTCACAAGATGGCTGCTTTATGACCAGGCTGTCAGGGAGGTTAGTGAGGCATGACTAAATGATTGAACAAGCAGGCTGCATGGGGTGACCAGGCTGGCCAGGGGGCCATGAGGGGTGACTGGGCTGACATGGGGGGCATTTGGGGGTGATCAGGCTGGCAGTGGGGTCAGTTAGAGGCAACCAGGCTGGCAGAGGGGAGCAGTCGGGGCAACCAAGATGGCAGTGGGGGCAGTAAGAGACAACCAGGTTGGCATAGGGGGTGGTTGGGGGCAATTAGGCTGGCAGGGGGAAGCAGTTGGGGGTGACTAAGATGGTGGGGGGCAGTTAGGGGTGACCAGACCAGCATATGGGGTCAGTTAGGAGCAACTAGGCCAGCAAGGGGCCAGTTAGGGGTGGTCAGGCTGGCATTAAGAGGCAGGGAGGGGTGATCAGGCCAGCGTGTGTGTGCGGAGCAGTTCAGGGTGACCAGGCAGTCAGGCAGGTGAGTAATTAGGAGCCAGTAGTCCAGGATTGTGAGAGGGATGTCCAACTGCCAGTTTAGGCCCAAGGATTGGGCCTAAACTGGCAGTTGGACATCCCCCAAGGGGTCCCAGATTGGAGAAGGTGCAGTTTGGGCTGAGGAAACCCCCATGCGTGAATTTTGTGCACTGTGCCTCTAGTTAAAAAAGAAAGCATCAGACTGTCTTAGCAAGTGCCTGGATGCATATAGTCTACATATGTGAGAGATACACTAGATATACCAATCTAAAAGTTTATAAACTTCTATGACTATTGTTGACATTGACTTTCTTTTTACATTTTATTTGATTTGATTGTTAATCGTATTACAGATGCCTTTTATTTTCTCCCTTTTGCCCCTTTTCATCTAACCCTTGCCCCACCCTAGGCCTTGCCCCATTTTGGTTTCATATAAATTTTTGGAATATTTTTTCTAGATCTTTGAAATATACCATATAAAAATGTTAGTTTTTCCAATGCATTTTTTTTTTTAGTTATTGCCTGTGTCCATGGTTATGCATATATGTTCTTTGGTTAATCTCTTCCTATCCTCCCCTCTTACACCCTCAACTGATATCTATTATTCTGTTACATGATCCATACATATGAACCTATTTTATTCATCAGTTTATTTTGTTCACTAGATGCCACATATCAGTGAGATAATGTGACTTTTGTTTTCCTCTAACTAGCTTATTTCTCTTAGCATAATAATCTGTAGGTCCATCCATGCTGTCTCAAAGGATTATAACTTCTCTCCCCCCCTCCTTTCTTTTTTTTAAGCTGCATAATATTCTATTGTGTAAATGTACCACAGCTTTTTTATCCAGTCCTCTGCTGATGAGCACTTGGGATGTTTCCATATCTTAGCTATTGAAAATAATGGTGCTATGAATATAAGGGTGCATATATTCTTTATGGATTGTATTTTGAGATTCTTAGGATATATTCCCAGAAATGGGATCGCTGGGTAAAACAGAAGTCCCATTTTCATGTTTTGAGTAATCTTCATAAAGCTTTTCACAGTGGCTGTACCAGTCTGCATCCTACCAGCAGTGTACTAAGGTTCCCTTTTCTCCATATCTTCCCAGCACTTGTTTGTTGATTTATTGAAGGTTGCTATTCTGGCAAATGTGAGATGATAGCTCATTGTAATATTCATTTTCATCCTTCTGATGATTTGTGTTGTTGAACATATTTTTTATATGTTTCTCGGGTCATCTGCATGTCTTCTTTCAATAACTCTATATTCATATCCCTTGCCCATTTTTTAATTGGATTATTTGTCTTCCTAGTGTTGAGTTGTATGAGTTCTTTGTATATTTTGAAAATTAATCTCACAAGAGATATATCATTGGCAAATATGTTTTCCCTTATAGTCAGTTCCCTTTTCATTTGGTTGATGGTTTATTTGGCAAAAGATTTTTTTAGTTTGCTGTAGTCCCATTTTTAATTTTTTTCCTTTGTTTCCCTTGCCCTAGGTAGGTGATGCATTGCTAAAAATACTGCTCTGAGAGATATATGAGATTTTACTTCCCATGGTTTCTTCTAGGATTTTTTTTTATGGTTTCATGACTTACATTTAAATCTTTTATCCATTTTGAGTTTATTTTTGGTGTGGTAGAAGTTGATGGTCCAGTTTTATGTTCATTGCATGAACCTGTCACTATTTATTGGAGATGCTATTTTTACTCTATTGTATGCTCTGACATCCTTTGTAAAATTTAACTGACCATATTGGTATGGGTTAATTTCTGAAGCCTGTGTTTTATTTCATTGATCTATATGCCTGCTCATGTGCCAGTACCAGGTTGTTTTGATTACAATGGCTTTATACTATAGTTTGATAGCCATTATTGTGATACCTCCAACTTTGTTCTTTTTTCTTAAGATTGCTGTGGCTATTTGGAGTCCTGTTTGGTTTCATATAAATTTTTGGATTTTTTTTTTAGATCTTTGAAATATGCCATTGGTATTTTAATAGAGATTTCATTGAATCTGTAGATTGCTTTGTGTAGAATGGTCATTTTAATAATGTTAGTTTTTCCAACCCATGAACATGGTATATGCTTCAACTTGTTTGTATTTTTCTCTATTTTCTTTTTAATGTCCTACAGTTTTTCTAGTATAAGTCTTTTACCACCTTTATTCCCAGGTATCTTTATTATTACTGTTGTAGTGGTAAACATTTTTTTTTTTTTAGTTTCTCTTTCTATAGGTTCATTATTGGTGTATAAAAATTCCATTGGACAGGTGGAGAAAATGGCGGCGGAGTAGACGGACACGTCTGGATCTTTGTCGCTGGGCAGAGGGAGAGAGAGGCTGAGAGTTGCATTGGGAGTGTTTGTTGGCAAGCTAGGAGTCAGTTGTCCTCCAGGGGAAGGCAGGGAACTGCTGGAAGGGGCTCTCCCGGCCAGGCAGCCCCACTGCCACTGGGTTTTTGTCCACCGGGACCACCAGTGCGAACGGGGAGCCCGAGCCATCTTGCAGTGGGAGGTGGATGTCTGCGGCGCTCTGAAGCCTGCGGCTGGGCACCCATCGAGCAGCCAGGAACCCGGGGACCCAGAACTCCGTTCTCCAATCGGCGCAGACACGCGGCGGAACCAGAGATCCACAGAGCACACGGACAGGTCAGATTGCGCCTGACTTAAGGGGGAGGTGGATGTCTGCCGAGGTCTGAAAGCTGCGGCTGAGGGAGGCACCCACAGAGCAGCCAGGACCCAGAGCGCGGCTTCCCAGGCGGCACAGACACGCAGGCGGTGGATTCGGAGATCCATGCGGCGCGCGGAAGGGTCAGATTTTGCCTGGGCCAGGGTGCCCTCTCCTACCCCCGCAGGGCAGAGACCCGCACTGTGGGAGCCGGGCTGCGGGAAAGCTGCCTCTGGAGAGGTCCGCAGAGGTGGTCAGGGCGTGATCCCTGAGTGTGAAGGCAAACCCTCTGAGCTGTTGACAGAGGAGAGCTCTGGAAAACAACTCTTTTTTTTTTTTTTTTTTTCTGGGACAGAGGGACAGCCTGGGAGTTATTACAGTGTCCCGGCTGCAAAACTCCCACAAACTGGTTTTGGGAACCACAGAGTAGCAGGATCTGAGCACAGCCTAGAGAGGTCCTGTGCTTTGTCTCAGAGATCAATTCTGAAACACTGCCACCCAATGGATGACACACAAATTGACTCTCGCATAACCACAAAAGAATAAAGAGATTAAAACACCAAGAGGGGAACACAGGGAACTGCAAAACCTCCCCTACTGGGAAACAGGAGTGCCAAGCAGAATAATAGTGGAAGTGAAGGACCATTCTATTCTTCTTCTTTTTTTTTATTTTTCCTTTTTTTAATTTTTAATTCTTTATTTTTCATTTTCACATATTTTAATTAAAAGAATATTTTTTTCTTTCTGCCTCAATTGATTTTACCTTTATAATTATTACGTTTTTGTTTTAAACTGGTATTATTAATTATTACTAGTACTTTACCGTTTTTGGAAAAAAAAGTGTCATTTTGTTTTCTCTTTATTTTATTTCGGGAATAGAGTTCTACATTCTATTTTCATCTTTCCTTTAGCATAATTTTACTCCAACTCAACTCCACCTTTATGCCAACACTTTCCTCCTAACTTTCCCCATTTTGTTGTCTTGTTTCTCTTTGCCTTTTCCAACTTTAGATTCTCCCTATTTTTCTCTTTACCTGGTTAAAATTTCACCCCATTTATATATCTAATTTCAAATCCCCTACTACAAGTCCACACAAACCTCTCTCCTCTTGTCTTCACTAGCCAAAAAGTTGTTTTTTTCTCTATGTCCTTTTGTTGCTATTTGCCTGAAAAGTGATTATATTGATTTTTTGAAATTTTTTTTGAGAGATTGTTTTAGTTTATTCTACTTGTTTTATTTTGCTTTTTGCTTGCTTTGTTTTCTACCTCACTTTTCCCTCACCTCCCTCGATACGAGTTGCTATTTGCAATTTGCCTTAATCTCTAGGTACTGGTTGCTGGCCTTTATTGGGATTAGTGACTGTTCTATTGGAGTTGTCTCCTGGCATCTATATTTTGTTCCTCTTTTCTCTCTTATACACTTTCTTTCTCTCTGACTTTTTTCTCTTCCCCTTTCCTAATCCTTTTTCTCCTTTTTATTTTCTTATTTTATTTTATTTTATTGTTCATTTATTTATCTTTTTTTTTCTCACTCTCCCAATTTGATTTTGGCACTTCTTTCTTTTCTTTCTTCCTCATTTTCTTCTTCTTTTTTCTCTATTTACCCCTAATTTGTCCTTCATTGATGGTCACCTTATTTGTTATTATTAACATCTTGAATACATTTCTACTCAGTGCCTTGTGTGCTGTACCTGGTCGTGTTGTAGTGTGTGCCTTTCAATCAACGTAGGAGAGAGAACTACATAACCAGACACCCAGAGAAGAAAGACCATGGGCAGAAAAAGAAACAGCCCACAAAAGACAGAAAGGCAGGTTTCACCAGAAAAGGAAGTAAACGAAATAGAACCACAAATAAGCCTACCAGAGAAAGAGTTCAGAGAAACTATCATAATGTGGTTGAAAAGAATGGAAGACAAATTTGACAATATGAGTAAGAGCCAAGAGGAAATAAAGAAGACACAAGAGGAGATGAAGAAGCAGCAAGAAGAAATGCGGAAGAACCTAGCAGAGGTGCAGAATAAACAAGAAGAAATGAAAAATGACATCATTGCTATAAAGAACTCAATAGAAAGCATCAAAAGTAGACTAGAAGAAGCAGAGACCGCATCAGTGAGGTAGAAGACACGGTAGGAAAAAATACCCAAGTACAGCAGCTTCTAGGAAAAAAAGTTAAAAAGCAAGAGGAGAATCTAAGGGAACCTTGGGATAACATGAAACAAAATAACATCCGCATAATTGGGGTTCCAGAAAGAGTGGAAAGTGAACAAGGATTAGAGAACGTTTTTGAAGAAATAATGACAGAAAATTTCCCCAACATAGAAAAGAAAAAAACCACACAAATCGAAGAAGCTCACAGAGTCCCAAGCAAAATGAACCCAACAAACCGACACCGAGGCACATTATAATTAAATGGGAAACACCGACAACAAAGTAAAAATCTTAAAAGCAGCCAGAGAGAAACAGAAAGTTACCTACAAAGGAACCCCCATAAGACTAGCTACTGACTTCTCAACAGAAACTCATCAGGCCAGAAGGGAATGGAATGAAATATACAAAGTCATGCAATGCAAGGGTCTGAATCCAAGAATACTGTACCCTGCAAGACTCTCAATCAAAATAGAAGGTGAAATCAAAAGCTTCACAGACAAAAAAGGAGTAAGGGAATATATTACCACCAAACCAGCAATGCAAAAAATGGTAAAAGGTCTGCTGTAATAAAAAGAAAGAGGAAGCGAAGTAGGAACTTGGGGGAAAGGGCTAAAAATGGCAACAGATAAGTACTTATCAATAATAACTTTAAATGTAAACGGATTAAATGCTCCAATCAAAAGACATAGGGTTACCGATTGAATAAGAAAACATGATCCATATATCTGCTGTCTTCAAGAAACCCACCTTAGGAAAAGAGATGCACACAGATTGAGGTTGAAGGGATGGAACATGGTATTTCACGCAAATGGAAATGAAAAAAAAGCTGGGATTGCAATACTTATATCTGACAAATTAGATCTCAAAGTGAAGGACATAACAAGAGATAAAGAAGGCCACTTCATAATACTAAAGGGAACAATCCAACAAGAAGAATTAATCTGGTAAACATATATGCACCCAATATAGGAGCACCTAAATACATAAAAAAAACTCTTGGAGGATATTAAGGGAGAGATTGACAGCAATACAATCAGAGTAGGAGACTTTAATACCCCACTGTCACCATTGGACAAATCCTCTAAACAAAAAATCAGCAAAGAAACATCAATCCTAAATGACTCACTAGAACAGATGGAATTAATTGACATCTTCAGAACATTTCACCCCAAAGCCACGGAATATACATTCTTCTCCACTGCACATGGTACATTTTCAAAGATAGATCATATGTTGGGTCATAAGAAAAGTCTCTTCAAATTCAAGAAGATAGAAATCATATCAAGCATTTTCTCAGACCACAGTGGCATAAAACTTGAAATCAACTATAATAAAAACAATAGAGAGGGAGGAGAAAATAGCGGCGGAGTAGACGGACGCGTCTGGAGCTTTGTCGCTGGGCAGAGGGAGAGAGAGCGGCTGAGAGTTGCATTGGGAGTGTTTGTTGGCAAGCTAGGAGTCAGTTGTCCCCCAGGGGAAGGCGGAGAACTGCTGGAAGGGGCTCTCCCGGCCAGGCAGCCCCACTGCCACGGGGTTTTTGTCTGCCGGAGCCACCAGCGCGAACGCGGAGCCCGAGCCATCTTGCAGTGGGAGGTGGATGTCTGCGGCGCTCTGAAGCCTTCGGCTGGGCACCCATCGAGCAGCCAGGAACCCGGGGACCCAGAAGTCCGCTCTCCAATCGGCGCAGACACGCGGCGGAATCAGAGATCCACAGAGCCAATGGAAAGGTCAGATTGCGCCTGACTTAAGGGGGAGGTGGATGTCTGCCGAGGTCTGAAAGCTGCGGCTGACGGAGGCACCCACAGAGCAGCCAGGACCCAGAGCGCGGCTTCCCAGGTGGCACAGACGCGCAGGCGGAGGATTCAGAGATCCACACTGCGCGCGTGCGCGGAAGGGTCAGACTTAGCCTGGGCCAGGGTGCGGTCTCCTACCCCCGCAGGGCAGAGACGCGCACTGTGGGAGCCGGGCTGCGGGAAAGCTGCCTCTGGAGAGGCCCACGGAGGTGGTCAGGACGTGATCCCTGAGTGTGAAGGCAGACCCTCTGAGCTGTTGACGGAGGAGAGCTCCAGAAAACGACTCTTTTTTTTTTTTTTTCTTTTTCTCTGGGGCAGAGGGACAACCTGGGAGTTATTGCAGTG
>JAAGEH010000392.1:27224565-27278206 GCA_011751065.1 Lasiurus cinereus | reverse complement strand
TGAGTGGATCAGAAAACTGTGGTACATCTACACAATGGAATTCTATGGTGCCATTAAAATGAAGGAATTCTTACCATTTGCAGCTACCTGGTTGGAACTGGAGAGCCTTATGCTTAGTGAAATAAGCCAGTCAATGAAGGAGAAGCATCACATGATCGCACTCATTGGGGGATATAAACTGATGAACAAAAGGATAGATACAGAGACAGTAAAGCTTCAAACAGACTGTGAAATTACAGCAGGAAGATTAAAGTTAGGTGAGGTAGATAAGAGATCAATCAAGGGACTTGTATGCATGCATATAAGCATAACCAATGAACATAGACACTGGGGGGTTGGGGTATGCCTGGGAGGGAGGGCGGGCAATGGGGAGATATGTATAAAAATTAATAAAAATTAAAAAAATTCCATTGATTTTCATATGTTAATTTTATATCGTACTACTTTGATAAACATATTTATTAAATCTGATAGTTCTTTGGTAGAATATTTAGTGTTTTCTATGTAAAATGTTAGTCATCAGTGAAAATGACCATTTTACTTCCTCCGTTCCAATTTGGATTTTATTTCTTTTTATCTGATTGCTATATCATTGGCAAATGTGGACTTCTAGTAATATTTTAAATAAGAGTGGTGAAAATGGACATTCTTGTCTTGTTTTTGACATTGTGGGAGATGATTTTAGTTTTTGCACATTGAGTATGATATTGGTTGTAGGTTTGTCATATGTGGCCTTTATTATGTGGAAGTGTAATTTCTCTATTCCCCATTGCTGAGAGTATTTTTTAAAATAAGAAAATGGATGTTGGATTTTTCTTCATTTATTGATATAATCGCATGATTTTTATACTTCATTTTGTTTATGTGGTATATCACATTTAGTGATTTGGAAACATTGAACTATCCTTGCATACCTGAAGTAAATCCCACTTGGTCATGTTGTATGATTTTGTTAATGTACTGCTTGATCCCATTTGCTAATATTTTGTTGAGGGTTTTAGTATCTATGTTCATTAGGGATATTGGCCTGTAATTTTCTTTCTCTGTAATGTCTTTACTTGGTTTTGGAATTAGGAGAATGCTGGCCTCATAAAAAGAGCTTGGAAATCTTCCTTCCTTTTGAATCTTTTGGAATAGTTTGAGAAATATTGGTGTTCATATTCTTTGACTGTTTGGTAAAATTTTCTTGTGAAGCTAACTTTTCCAGGGCTTTGGTTTGCTGAAAGTTTTTTCTTCTTCTCATTCTCATTCTCCTCCTCCTCCTCCTCCTCCTCCTCCTCCACCTCCACCTCCTCCTCCTCCTCCTCCTCCTTGTCCCTCTCTTCCTTCTACTTCTTGCTGCTGCAATTTCATTAGTTGTTTTTGGACTATTCATTCAGGTTTCCTGTTTCTTTCTCATTGGTTTTAGTATGTTGTGTATTTCTAGGAATTTGTCCATTTTGCCTAAGTTGTCTAGTTTGCTTGCACATAGATGATCAAATTGTTTTCTTACAATAATTTGTATTTCTGTGATATTAAGTTGTTATTTCATCTCTTTCATTTGTGATTTCATTTGTTTTGGTACACTTTTTTATTTCTTGATAAGTTTGACTAAGGGTTTGTCAATATTGTTTACATTTTCAAAGAACCAGCTCTTGGTTTCATTGATTTTTTGTATTTTTCTTTTTGTCTTTTTATATCATTTTTTTTTATTCTGATATTTATTTTCTCCTTCCTTCTGGTTCTCTAGTTCTTTTTCTTTCTGTTTTCTTTCTAAGTCTTATAGTTGTAGGGTTAGATTTGTTATTTGAGCTTTTTCTTACTTCTTGAGTTAGACTTGTAATGCTATGAACTTTTCTCTCAGATGTGCTTTCATTGTGTCCAATAAATTTTGGATTATTTTGTGTTTGTTTTCCTTTGTTTCCAGGAAGTTTTTTTTTTAAATTTCTGCCTTGATCTCATCGATAATTCATTCATTGCTTAATAAAAAGCTATTTAGTCACCACATATTTGATTGTTCTTGAGTTTTTAAATTGTAGTTCATTTTTAGTTTCATGCCGTTTGATCTGAGAAGATTCTTGCTATGATTTTAATCTTTTTGAAATTTTTAAGACTTATTTTGTGTTCTAACATGTGGAGTATAGTTGAGAATGCTCTGTGTGCACTTGAGAAGAATGTGTGCTCTGCTATTTTGTGCTAAAATAGTCTTTAAATATAAATGATATCCACCTAATTTAGTGTATCATTTAATGCCACTTTTTCCTTATTAATTTTTTCTATCTGGAAGATATATCCAATGAAGTCAGTGGAGTGTTTAAATCCCCTACTATGCCTTTATTGCTATCAATCTCTTCTTTAAAATCTTGGAAGGTATCTATGTATGTGTTTGTATGTGTGTGAATATATATATATATATGTATGTATATATATATATATATATATGTATATACATATATATGTGTGTGTGTGTATCCTGTTGTTGGAATGATCTCTTTAGCATTATGCAGTGTCCCTCCTTGTCTCTTATTATGGCCTTTTTTTGAAGCCTATTTTGTCAGATATGAGTATTGCTACCCCAGCTTTTTTTTTTTTTTCCATTTCCATTATCATGGAATATTTTTTTCACACCTTTAATTTGTCTCTGTGAATCTTTTGTTCTGAGGTGGATATCTTACAGACACCATATATATGGGTAATGTTTTCTTATCCATTGAGCTACCTTATGTTTTTCATTGAAGCATCTAGTTCATTTGCATGTAAAGTTATTGATACGTATTTATTTATTTATTGGCATTTTAAGTAACAGTTTTCCTCTCTCTATTTCTTCTTCTTCTTAAAGTAGTACCTTTAACATTTCTTGAATTATTGGTTTGGTGGTAATGTACTCCTTTAGGCTTTTTGTTGTTATTGAGAAGCTCTTTATATCACTTTCAATTGTAAATGATAACCTTTTGCATAGAGTAGTCATGGATACAGGTCTTTGTTTTTCATTACTTTGAATACTTTGTGCCAGTTCCTTTGTTGAGATTCTCATGGGTACTCTCTTGTAGGTAACTTTTTGTCTCTCTCTTTCTGGTCTTTAAGATTCATCTTTTGTCTTTAACATTTGTCATTTTGATTATGATGTGTATTGGAGTGGATCTATTTTGGTTTATCTTGATTGGAAATCTCTGTGCCTCTTGAACTTATGTCACTTTTTCCTTCACCATGTTAGGGAAGTTTTCTGTCATTATTATTATTTTTAAATATATTTTTATTAATTTCAGAGAAGAAGGGAGAGGGAGAGAAAGATAGAAGCAACAATAATGAGAGAGAATCATTGATTGCCTGCCTCCTGCATGCCCCCCACTGGGAACTGAGCCCACAACCCTGGCATACGTCCTGACAGGAAATTGAATAGGTAACCTATCAATTCCTGGGTAAATGTTCAACTGATGAGCCACGCCCAGCTGCACTGTCCTTATTTATTAAACAGATTTTCTATTCTTTGCTCACTTTCTTCTCTTTCTGAAACCCCTATGATAAGGATGTTGTTACATTTCAAAGTTCTCTAAAACTATCTTTCTGCTATTTTTTTGTTATTATTGTTAATCCTCATCTGAGTATGTTTATTCCATTGATTATTTTTAAGAGGAGAGGGGGAAGAAGGGAAAGAGAGAGAGGGAGAGAGAGAGAGAGAGGGCGAGAGAGAGAGAGAGAGAGAGAGAGAGAGAGAGAGAGAGAGAGATTGAGAGAGTGAAGCATCATTATGAGAGAAAAACATCAATTGGTTGCTTTCCAAATGCACCTTTACTTGTGTTGGGGAATATACCTGCCCTTGACTGGAAATTGAACCATTTGGTGAGAGGGCTGATGCTCTAATTACTATGCAACACTAGTCAGGGCTCTCCTCCTACTTTTTAATTCCTTTTTACTTTTTTTATGCTCTAATTTGGTGGGGGTTTTTTACCTTGTCTTCCAAATAATTTATTCAATATTCTGCTCATTCAATCTGCTTTTGATTCCTTCTGGTTTGTTTTTGATGTCAGATATATTATTCTTTACTTCTGACTGAATTTTGTTTATGGTTCCTATTTCCTGTTTTATATTGTTGTAGTTCATACTAAGTTCACTGAGCATCCTTATATCCATTACTTTGAACTTCATATCTGATAAATTGTTTACATCCATTCATTTTTTTTTATGGAAACTCATCCTTTTCTTTCATTTTAGGGTTGTTTCTTTCTATCACTTTTTTTGTTATACCTTTATATTTGTTTCTACATATTATATCAAGCTGTTATGTCTCTTACTCTTTGTGAGATAGCCTTATGTAGTAAGTGTTCTGTGGGAACCAGTGATGCAGCCTCTTAGATTTCCTGAGCTTGGTGCTCTGGGGGTATCCCTTGTGTGGGTTATTTGGGCTCTCTGTTGTAATTGGGTCTTAATTTTTATTGTCTCATTCATGAGTGAGATCTCCTCTCAGGCTAACTGACTCACCCCTTGACTATGTCTTGCAATCTATTGTGCAGGTGCGGACAGAACAACAACAAAAGACAACATAACAAAAACAAACCAAAAATACACAACAACAAAAGTGACAACAAAAGACAAGAGAATTGGGAAAGATAAAAGGGAACAAGAATAATAAAATAAAATAATATGAGGAGGAAAAGGGGGAAAAAAAGAAAAAACTGAAAATGCCCAGGTGGCAGAAAATAAATAAGAATAAAAAATAGAGGAGGGAAAATTGTATAAAAGAAAAGAGGAAGACAAAAATTATGAAAATAAAAAAGATTAGAAAGCATAAAGACAAAAAATAAGAGAAAGCAGGATAAAGAAGAAAAATAGAAAAAAATTATTAGAGATATGAAGGGAAAAGGAGAGACTAAAATGATAACAAAGCAATAAGGAGAAAAAAGAATGCAAGAAAAAAAAGAGTTGACATTCATTTCAGCAGAATTTAGTGTCTACATGGAACTCCCTTTGGATTCTATTATTCTGATTACTGCAACTTGCTAATTTATCTGCTTTTTCAGAGCATCGTGGGAAGCACTTTGGTATTAACTACTGTCAGAAACTGTCCTCCTTAGGATTTCAGTAACTTGTTGAAGCTCAAAGCGATTCACAGTTTGTGTCTTTCTCCACAGCACTTTGCTGCTCATGAGAGGGACCAAGCTGTACTCTAAGGCTGGTTTTTTAGTAGCATGGGGACCAGCGTTGGTCAGAAAATTTCCACAGGCTCCTCAGGCTCTGCCTCTGCCCACCTTCACCTGCTCTTCACTCTTAATCACTGAAAAGTCTGTTCAGAAAGGGCTTTAGGCAAATTTGGTTCTCCTGTCAGGGCGATGTGCAGTTCTGATATCAAGAAAAGTGGTAGGTATATTTCTCTGCCCCTGAACTACTTTGAGAATGTCCCAAAATATTTCCCTGTTTTCAGATGGGCAAGGATCCTTGTGTGCAGACAGTGGGATCTGCTGGAAACCCTTGAGTTTCTATCAGCTCTGCCATTAGGAGAAGCACCAAGTCAGTTTCCCTGGGACAGTGGGCTGATGACTCCATCCCCAAGCCCCATGAACTTTTTTTTTTAGTTAAATCTTTATTATTCAGATTATTACATTTGTTTCTCTTTTTTACCCTCCATCCAGTTCCCAACCCTCCCTCTACCCTTACTCCCCCCCAACATTAACCTCATCCATATAGGTGTATGATTTTTGTCCAGTCTCTACCTGCACCCCCTCACCCCTTTCCCCTTGAGAATTATCATTCCACTCCCTTTATGTGCTCCTGATTTTATTATATTCACCAGTTTATTCTGTTGATCACATTTTTAATTCACTTAATTTTTAGATTCACTTGTTAATAGATATGTATTTGTTGTTCATAATTTTTTATCTTTTACCTTTTTCTTCTTCCTCTTCTTAAAGAGTACCTTTCAGCATTTCATATAATACTGGTTTGGAGTTGATGAACTCCTTTAGCTTTTTCTTATCTGTGAAGCTCTTTATCTGTCCTTCTATTCTGAATGACAGCTTTGCTGGGTAGAGTTTTCTTGGTTGTAGGTTCTTGTTATTCATCACGTTGAATATTTCTTGCCACTCCCATCTGGCCTGCATCGTTTCTGTTGAGAAATCAGCTGACAATCATATGGGTGCTCCCTTGTAGGTAATGAACTGTTTTTTCTCTTGCTGCTTTTAATATTCTCTCTTTGTCTTTTGCTCTTGGTATTTTAATTATGATGTGTCTTCGTGTAGTCTTCTTTGGATTCCTTTTATATGGGATTCTGTGTGCTTCCTAGACTTGTAAGTCTATTTCTTTTACCAGATGTGGGAAGTTTTCAGTCATTATTTCTTCAAATAGGTTTTCAGTATCTTGTGCTCTCTCTTTTGGCACTGCCACAATTCTGATGTTGGAACGCTTGAAGCTGTCGCAGAGGATCCTTACATTATCTTCACATTTTTTGGATTCTTTTTTCTTCTTGCTTTTCCAGTTGAGTGTTTTCTGATTCTTTATATTTCAAAATTTTGACTTGATTCTTGCATTCCTATAGTCTGCTATTAGGTCTTTTTATAATATTTTTTATTTCAGTCAGTGTATGTTTAATTTCTAGTTGGTCGTTTTTCATCTCTAGTTGGTCCTTTTTCATCTCCTTTTGGGTCTCGCTAAATTTATCCGTTTTTTCTAGGATATTCTTGAAAAACCTTATAACCGTGGTTTTGAACTCTATATCTAATCATTTGTTTTCCTCCATTTCTTTTGTTTCTGATCTCTTCCTTTGTCTCTGCATTTTCATTATGGCAGGAGAACTTCTGTGTTGGATTCATCCTTATGATACAAGACTTACAACACTGCAAAAGCCTCTCTATTCAGCTTGGGAGGGGTGGAGTCTCAGGGCTTAACAGACCACCTTGCCTTCCAGTCAGCCCTGCTTTACACGGCCCCTGTATCTCCCGTGTCTCTGGGTAATCACTGGAGTGGTCTCTGTGTGCCCATGCAGTGCCTCTAGGCCGCTGCCTTTCCGGCTCCCCTGTGCTCTGGGACCATGAGTCTGGGTCCTCAGGATCTCACCCGAAACTGGGGTTTAGTGGAGTTAGAAGTGGCGCAGTTGCAAGGCTTTGTCTCCTGCCCACTCATGAAAGCCAGTGGCACAATCAGCAGTCAGTCTTCTGTGAATAGTGCTGTGTGCACCACCAGACTTCTGCCCTTTTGCGGCTCCCCTAAATTTTCATGCACTTCTCCTTTTTCACAGTCCAAACTCCTCCCATATGAATTTCAGCTGGACCTGGGGTTCACTGCTGTAGGATAAGGGGTTCAGTGCAGTTGGGAGTCTCCATTTCCTTCCTGCCAGAGAAAGCCAGCCAGGTACTCTGACACCCACTCTCTCCATGTGAGCGTCTCTGTACCTCAGCTTTTTGCACCTCCTCTGGGTCTCTGTGAGGCCCTCTCTTTCCTTCTAATTGTGGAGTTTCCACTCAGCCAGATTTTCTGTTGTTCTGGATGATGTCCGTTTTATCTTTTAGTTGTAGTTTTGAAATTGTTGTGAGAGGCAGCAGTGTAGGTGTTTACCTATGCTACCATCTTGGATTCCCTCCTCTTCAAAAAAAGGTGTGAACTTTCTATGACTGTTCAATCCCTAGACTTGGCCTCTGTCTTCTATCTCTTCTGCAAGGGTAGAGATGCAGGGTGTGGCAGGCAGGGTTTATCAGGGTTGGGCAAGCTGTATCCCTTAGGGTGGGATATTTTCCTTTTCTGATCTGTGGCTTCTGGGAGGGGCCAGTGCTTTTTAGGCAAAAAGGTCATTTTGGTTGGGGGCTGGGGGGTATGACTGAAGGCAGGTCTCCTGGTCACCTCTTTTCCACATCTATGCTTTCCAACCCTGCCTCTCTTCTGGCAATTCCAGTCTGCACCACCTTTCCTCCACTGAAGTCTAGGGTAAATAGCTGCAAAGGAAAATCCTGTGCTTTGGGTTTTAAAAAACAAAAACAAAACTAATAAACTGTGGCTTAATCTCCAACCAGTTCTGGTCTCCCTATCTGCCAGAAACCTTGTCACCTTTTATGGCTGAATTTTACATGGGCCACCATATTTCGTTCTGGTGTTCTAAACTGGAGAGTCCAGATTGGGGCTTGGCTTTAAATCTCTCAGATAAAGCCCCCTGGATCTAAGAACTCTCTCTGTACTCTTGGCCTGATGCCTGTGGAAACTGTGACAGTCCCTCTTGTGAGCTTGCACTTCCTACCAGTCTCCAGGTGGTTTCTTCCGTTTCTCAAGGAAAGGTTTGGATTTTCCCTTGTATTTGACAATTATGGATCTTAGAATTCAATATAGAGAAAATTATAGTGGTAGGTGTTCACAATTGTTTTAACTGTAGATGAACCTAAGGCTATGTCTCATGTGGACCCTAACTTTCTGTAGTTTCATTTTCTAACTTGCCAAGATGAGCTAGCTGCAAAAATATTCCCATGAAGTTCAAGAGTTAATTTGATTGATATGAATGTAATTTAGATATTGGCAGTTAATATTGAGCTTTTCTTTTTGTAGTAATTCACTTTCTTAAGGTCATTCTTAGTTCATAACAGTTAAAATATGTCATGTATACAGTTTAATTTTACTTTTAAATGTATTTTATTATATGACAAATCTTTGAAAATGTATGTTCCAAACATGAGCTAGATGGCAACTATTATTCAGGACACTTAACTATTGAATTTATATATCAAACCCAGCTGCATAGCTTATGTTTTATACTTTTCTGATTTTACTAAATTTTCTAAAACAAACACCTGTTACTTTTTAATAATCATCATAAAATATGATATATAATTTATTCTAGTTATTATACATAATTTATATGTATTATTTTATATTGTATACATTTATTTATTTGCTCCAGTTTTTCTTTCTAAACTTTATATCTACTAGGGATTCAGTTGTAATGTTCAATAAGCAACTTTCTAGTTTATCTTATCTCAAGCCAAACTTCTTATCTTCTTCCCCATATCTAAGAATAGCACATTCCTGGAGATAGTGACCACCAACATCTCTATCACCTTCCAAGGAGGCCTGTCTATACTGTCTTTTAGAATTTCTCCCCTTTAATGAAGTATTTACAAGGAGGCCTGTCTATACTGTCTTTTTAAAATTTCTCCCATTTACTTCATCTCTTCAACTTTTCATTATGTCCTTTCAGCCCATTTCTATATATAAAAGGCTAAATGACTGACCATCCATTCATCTGACCATTTCACCTACCTACTGGCTGGTAGCTATGATGCATGCTGACCACCAGGGGTCTGACACTCAATGCAGGAATGGAAACTATAAGCATGGAAACATGGAACAGACTGATGAATTTCAGAGGGAAAGAGGGAGAGGAAAGGGCAGGAAGAGGGCATGCAAGGATTGGGGGCTGAAAACTGGCTCTCTGACATCACCTGAGGAGTCCTGGATTGTCAGAGAGCACAGGCCAGGCTAAGGGACCCCACTGGTGTACAAATCCATGCACTGGGCTTCTAATTTAAAAATGAATGTTGACTCATGCATACATGATACATATAAAGCTCTTGGAGTGGATATTATTAAAATCCCCTGTGAAATGATTTGTAACAAATCAATTATTGAAACTACCTTTGGAAATAATATACCTATAGATAATATTAAAAATATATCTAAACATGCAATTCTTTGTCCTAAAAATGAGCATGTTCATAAATTAGATGAAGAAATTTTGTATATACTCAATGGAGATTTTCACACCTACCTGAGGAATAATTCCATTGATTCAACAAATGATGCCAAAGAGGAAAATTTTCCCATTGAATTTCTTAATAAAATGCCATGTCATAAATTAAAATTGAAAGTAGGTGCAATCATCATGCTACTGAGAAATCCTATTAGTGAATGAGGTCTTTGTAATGGTACTAGATTTATTATCAAAAGACCTAACACAATCAAAACTGAAGTATTAACAGGGTCTGTGGAAGGAGAGGTTGTTCTGATTCCAAGAATTGATTTATAACTGTCTGACACTGGCCTCCCATTCAAATTAATTTGAAGACAGTTTCCTGCAATGCCAGCATTTGCGATGACTATTAATAAGTCACAAGGATAAACTCTAGACAGAGTAGGAATATTCCTACCTGAACACATTTTCAGACATGGTCAGTTATATGTTGCTTTATCTCGAGGTTGAAGAGCATGTGACATTAAAGTTAAAGTTGTAAATACTTCATTACAAGGGAAATTAGTCAAGCACTCTGAAAGTATTTTCACTCTTAATGTGGTATACAGGGAGATATTAGAATAAATTTAATCAATTTTTCAGTCATTGTTTTATCAATGTTTTTATATCATGTTTTTGTTTTTTCTATGTTTTTATAATTGTCATATCATGTTGTTTATTAATCAATTTATATGTTATTTTCATATACATTTTACTAATTTTCTTTCATCTCTGACACTTCGATTATAAAGGGTGAATAGTGATATTGAAATATTTCTTCTAATTAATTTCCTTTCAATGTGCACAAATCTGTGCACTGGGCCATTAGTCCTTTATAGAGGTGATCTTTTTAAAACACAAAGCTGATCAGAGTACATTCTTGTAAAAAATACAATGGCTTCTTGCATTAAATTCAAACATCTTCATATGACTGATGACTTAATTACCTGAACCTGCTCACCTAATTACATTATGCTAATTAAATATTTCCTCCATTGACACACCCACAATTTATATTCCAGCCATGCAAATGCAAACCTTGGAATTATCTTCATCTGCCAGGTTAATTTAAGCTGTTGTCCATGTTGTTCTCTTTAATATTTGTTCCTTCTACATGATACCTCTTACTTTGACTACATAAACTTACTAATTTTTCACCAAATATACCACTATGATTTTCAATACCATATGAATGCTTTTCTTCAACTTGAATGTCTTTATCAATGCTCTTTACATTTTCAGGCCTACTATATTCAATGCTATTTTAATAGCTAGTAGAGTCAATTCAGATCAAGGATTTGTTCTGGGATTATAGAATTTGGATCTTTCCATTTACTTAGAGTCATCCTAGCACACTATAAAAAGCCTATGTATGGATAAGCAGAAGAGCAGGCACCAGATGGTTTGGCTACATTATTTTTTATACCATGGATGTATGGAAATATGTTTTCAAGTAATTAATGCAAACAGGATGCTGAGAAATTGACCAACTGGGGAAATTCTTGAAAACCAATCTGGATATTTTAGATGAATGAATGCCTTTAGACTTGGGCTTAGATTAAGGGAATTGATTTGTCAACTGTTGCTTTGCTGTGTAGATACAGCTGGTGTTAGACATTTGCATTTGATTATATTTGACTTACTCTGATGTCTAAATCTATTTTTTGACAAGGAGATCTAAAAGAAAAAAAATTTGCCTTGAAAATTCCTTGTGAAACACTCAGGGCTATATGACCTTCTTTATTTCATATAAATCAAAATGTGCTTTTAAATTAGTAAAGAGTTCTCAGGACACAGGAAAGCCAAATTTATGTCATCCTCCATTACACAATGGGAAATGGAAATGAGCAGATAGAAATGTGCTGGGAATACAGTTAGCTAATCACTCTGGTGATCTTCTTGTGGCACAATTCCAGCCACTCTGTGGAGGAGGGTCAGTCATATAACAGATAAAATGAAGAGATTCATTTTTTCTTTTTAAAAATTTTTAAAATTGATTTTAGAGAGGAATATAGAGAAAGATAGAGAGATAGACACATCAATGATGAAAATCATTGGTCAGTTGCATCTTGCATGCCCCTTACTGGAGATCAAGTCCAAAACCCAGGTATGTGCCCTGACTGGGAATTGAACCATCATCTCCTGGGTCATATGGCTCAACCACTGAGCCATATCAGCTAGGCTGAAGAGATTCTTAAACTGAAACATTTGTATAAAGGAAAAAGCCTATAGTAAACTGACAATATCATCTAGAAATTAATTCCTTTATCCACTTGTGGAGTTTTGGAGTCCCAATAAACTTATAAAAAAGATTAAGCTTCTAAAAATGTTGTAATAAATGACCATTATATTCTGTGTATTTTTAATGTATTTTTTTTCACTATCACAATGACTCAAAATGAACTAAGCAGCAGCCTCATTGTTTGAGAAACAGTTATTTTATGATTAAATTGATCCCAACTCCAGCAGCCACCAGTTTGCTAGGGATTTACTTTTAACATTTAAGTATATTCTGATGTGAGACACAGAGAACCTGGGAAAGAGAAAAAAGAAAAAAGTACACACTGGTCAAACTTTCTGTTTGTTTCAATGTTATGCATAAAGTTGCTGCCAGATGTTCATATTTCATCTTGACTGAATAAAAATCTTTATTCAAAATGTCAATATCATTTAACTGCAAAAGCAATATAATTACACTATTCAATAAACATTTAATAAGACACAGATATTTTCAGCTAAGAGAGGACTTACCAGAGTGTACCTTTTAGCAATTTAGTAGTTAAATGAGAAAAAAACAAAACAAAAACTTTTTCCTACAACATCTGGTGAACAGTCTCTAATTTTTAAAGTTTTGGAATGAAAAGCCACTGGGAAAATTTATTGCTGTGAACAGTTTGCCAGTTGTTTATCTTTATGCCAATATTATGCCCCTACCAGACAAATATATATCAAGTGTTTTTTTCTGTATTAAAAATAATCATCAACTTCAGATTTCTGGAAATGAAATTAATGCTATTCAATTCACCAATTGTTATCCATGTCATCATTCTCTTAACATAGTATAATCAGACATATTGTAAAGAAAAATGATTTAATGGCTACACCTTCACTTCAATTTCTTGCATTATCCAGATAGGCAAAATACTGCGAGGAAGGAGAGCAGAAAAAGACTGGATTACTTACTTTATCTCAGCTGATATTTTCTCTCCTCCTCTTCTCTGTGCTATACAGTTTGAGAGAAATTAATATGAATAATGCTATAAATAGGTTAAAAAAGTCTACCAGCCCACAGGAGTTACTAGTTCTTCCCACGCTTGTCAATGTCATAACAATAACACACAGAAATGCAGTGAATAGCAACAACAGCCTGAAATAGGTACTTATGTTGTTCCACATTTTAATCTATTTGCCAAAGCCCCCCTCTTTTAAAAAAATTTCATGGCCAAGTTTAGGTAATATTGGGCTACATTTTCTTTGAAATGTATAACATCAATCACTCACATATATCAGAGTTCAAAACTTGAATTTTGTTAGAGCAACACCTTGTGTAAATTATATACATTTCTTCTAAGAAATACAAAGACTTGCACATTTACAATGTGCATTTTCATACAAACCACTTGAGTTTTTAAGGGTAAGGTGTAGGTTTAGTTTATGGATAAGAAGATGAAGATTAAGGACCTAATTCAAGTAGAAAGATTGGTTCTTACTGGGAGGTAGAGGTCTTCAGTGGGAAGAAAGTTGGGCTATAAGTTAAAGGTCTGGGATTATAGTCTAAATTTTGCCATTAGCTTTGAGAAATTAAACAAATAATCTATTCTTTCAATTCCCTTGTTTTTCTACCTTTAAGTGGAGGCAAACTTCAACTCTTTTTGTTTTTGTTTTGTTTTGTTATCTTCAGAACTATAGATTCAGAGTTGCAATGAGCATCTTGTTATATGATTTCTATAAAAAACATTTTGGGAAAAAAAATCATAATTGTATAGATATTGAGTGGGAAAAAAGTCTTCTAAGAATGTAGAACTAGGCCTTGTATTAATTGGAGGTACACTTTCATAGGCTACTTGTCCTGGGAGATGATATTCCTAAAGGGGCTGCTCAAGAAAAAAATAGATTTCCAATGCTAACTGTTGTAATTTTGTACTGCTGAGTAGGTTATGAGCTTAATATATGGGTTCAGTAGGAGTTTTTATAGGTCTTATAGGAGAATAGAAGAGAAGAGTTGAGTTAGTTGTCAAGGAAGAGAAACTTTGAGGGAAAGAACAAAGCTGCTTAATAGAAATTTTGATTAACTTCTTTTGGACAAGTGAAGAAGTTAGCTTTTTATCCATATCTCTATGAATCCTGAGATAATAATCCAGATTTTATCTATGCCTTGTCCAATTGCACTACTTTGAAGATAAGGAGAAATGCTGAGTGTGGCTTTAAGATGATGTGGAATTTTGGTTAGTTATCCATTGTAAGTTTGCTCAGCTCTAGGTTATAAATAAGGAGGAGAAAATGTATGCTCAGAGTAATTAAAAATGTATCAAGATTAGCTGTAAGTGTTCTAATGCTTTGGAATGAAAGGTCACTTTAAAATAATTTCATAATATATTTAAGTTCTTCATAACTTAGGTTTCTTCACTAGTAGATGAAAATGGTCTTTTATTCAGGTGTACCTTCTTTTAGTGTGTGAACAAAATATTTTATTTTGTCATCTAATTTAAATTTAACCCAATTGACTGTACTCTAACTTCTTTATATAAGTATTTTTTATTGATTAAGGTGTTACATATATGCTCTTATTCCTCCAATTTTCCCCATCCCCCACTCATATCCTTACGGCCCTGTTGTCTGTGTACATTGGTTAAGCTCATATGCATGCATACAAATCCTTTGGTTGACTTTTTACCTCCTCACCCACTGACTTCCCTCATAAGCTGGACAGTCTGTTCAATGCTTCTACAACTTTGGCTTTATTTCTGTTCATCACCTTATTTTCATTATATTCCACAAATGAGGGAGATCATGTGATACTTATCTTACTCTGCCTGGCTTAGTTCATAATGCTTTCCAGTTCCATCCATGTTGTTGCAAATGGTAAAAGTTCCTACTTTTTTTCAGTAGCATAATATTCCATTGTGTAGATGTACCACAGTTTTCAAATCTACTCATCTGTTGATGGGCACTTAGGTTGTTTCCAAATCTTAGCTATTGTAAATTGTGCTGCTATGAAAAGAAGAGTGCATATATCCTTTCTGATTGTTTTTTTCTGTTTTCTTGAGGTATATTCCTAGAAATGAAATTACTGGGTCAAATGGGAGTGCCATTTATAGTTTTTTGGGGAAACTCCATATTATTCTCCACAAAGACTACCCCAGTCTGAATTCCCACCAGCAGTGCACAAGGGTTCCTTTTTCTCTACATCCTCACCAGCACTTGTTGTTTGTTGATTTGTTGATGATAGCCATTCTGAAAAGTGTGAGTTGGTACCTCATTGTCATTTTGACTTGCATCTCTCACAAAAACTAAAACCATTTCCCCTAAGAACAGGAACAAGACAGGGAAGCCCACTTTCACCACTCCTGTTCAACATAGTACTGGAAGTACTAGCCATTGAGATCAGACAAGAAGAAGAAATAAAAGGCATCCAAATTGGAAAAGAAGAAGTAAAACTGTCCTTATTTGCAGATGACATGATACTATACATAAAAAACCTATCAAAAAATTATTAGACTTAATAAATGAATTCGGCAATGTAACAGCATACAAAATTAATGCCAAAAAATCTATGGCATTTGTATACACCAATAATGAACTTACAGAAAGACTAAAAAAGCAGTCCCATTTACCATTGTGCAAAAAAGATTAAGATACCTAGGAATAAACTTAACTAAGAAGGTAAAAGACCTATATGTGGAAAACTACAGGCCACTGAAAAAAGAGATAGTAGAAGACATAAACAAATGAAAGAATATACTGTGTTCATGGATTGGTAGTATCAACATCCTCAAAAAGTCCATAAAAGCCAAAGTTAGTTTGGCTCAGTGGATAGAGCATTGGCCTGTGGACTGAAAGGTCCCAGGTTCGATTCTGGTCAAGGGCATGTATCTTGGTTGTGGGCAGGATTGGAGGGTGTGCAGGGAGGCAGGTGATGGATGTTTCTCTCTCATTGATGTTTCTAACTCTCTAGCTCTCTCCCTTTATCTCTATAAAATAATTAATAAAATATATTTTTTAAAAAAGTCCATACTGCCCCAAGCAATCTATAGATTCAATGCAATACCCATTAAAATACCAAGGACATATTTTACAGACATAGAACGAACTTTCCAAAAATTCATATGGAATAAAAAAGGCCCCGAATAACGGCAGCAATCCTGAGAAAGAAGAACAAAGTAAGTGGGATCTCAATACCAGATATCAAGCTGTATTACAAAGCTACTGTTCTCAAAACAACCTGATACTGGCATAAGAAGAGACATATAGATCAAGAGAACCCAGAAATTGACCCAAGTCACTATGCCCAATTAATATTTGACAAAGGAGGCATGAACATACAATGGAATCAAGACAGTCTCTTCAATAAATGGTGTTGGGGAAACTGGACAGATACATGCAAAAAAAATAAAACTAGACCATCAACTTACACCATACACAAAAATAAACTCAAAATGGATACAGGACTTAAACATAAGACGGGAAACCATAAAAATACTAGAGGAATCCACAGGCAGCAAAATCTCAGACATATGCTGAAGGAACTTCTTCACTGATACTGCTCCTAGGGCAAGGAAACTAAAGAGAAAATAAACAAATGGAACTACATAAAAATAAAAACCTTTTGCACAACAAAAGAAACCATCAACAAAACAATAGAAGGTCGGCTGTATGGGAGAACATATTTGCCAATGTTATCACCGATAAGGGTTTAATCTCCAACATTTATAGGGAACTCATACAACTTAACAAAAGTAAGATAAACAACCCAATAAAAAAATGAGCAATAGACCTAAATAGATATTTTTTGAAAGAAGACAGAAGGAAGGCCAAGAGACATATGAAAACATGCTTGAAATCAGTGTTTATTAACATATGGTTCATTTTCAAAAATTAAAACAATCTATGGCAATGAATAACTTTTTTGGTCAATACCTGTTTTCTCAAACTGATGGCCATTCTGGTCCAGGCACTGCTGATAATTCAAAGCAATGGAATCGCAAACATCAATAATCATTTCATTTGATATTTGTGTGCCCCCACCCCCAATTCATTGATTGTTGCCAGTTTTGTACTAGAAAATTTATCTTTTAAATTTAAGTCTAGTGGATAAATGTTCTTTGTTCAAAGTTTGGTCTGGCTTCAACCATTATTTTAAATCATGAAACCTGTAAAGGAGTAAAAGATGAGCTATCAGCTGTTAAAATATATATATACACATTTTTGGGGACACACAAATTTTGAATAATTATAAGGTACTTTATAATTTGTACTTTATCTGAATTTTAAAATTTCCAGTAGCATTTTAGGATAAATTTACTTGGTTTTAAGTGAATTCTGGCTGAAAAGAAAGAAACATAAATTGAGCTATCAGCTGTTAAAGTGTGTACATATGTTTTTGGGACAGCCTATATATGTATAACATCAATTATATGTAGAATCTTAAAAATAACAACAACAACAACAACAAAACTCCACATAACCAAATCCCAAAACTCACGGAAAAAGGGATCATATTTGTGGTTCCCAAAGGTGGGGGTGGAGTAGACCAATTGGAAGAAGTTGGTCAAAAGGTACCAACTTCCAGTTATAAGATCAATCAGTACTAGGAATGTAATATAGAACATAACAACTGTAGTTAACACTGCTGTAGGATTCTGTAGACCTGAGGAAGACAAAACCTACTAAGCAGGGCCCCTGGTGGCCAACTGAGCTTAAATTAAAAAATCTAGAGCTGAGCCTCCATTTCTATACAGCTTCCTCTCACGCAAATTGAACTTCAGGAAGAAGCCTATACTGAATTACCTGCCTGCACTATGTTCCTACCATTTGAGCCAGCCCTATAAAGGAGTTCCTACAATTGTGTTTCAACCAATAGAAATGAGACTTATCACTCCAATCACAGTTGTGCAGTTATATCCCCCATCAGCATCTTCACCAATCAAATAGAACAACTCTAATCTGACCAATCAGGATAGTGCTTTTTGGAGCAATAAAACTGAGGATTTGGAGTCCTCATTTGCATGAGGACAAACTAATCAGGGATGAGGGATGGGGCTCCTGACTATATGTCAGCCCCCAGTCTTGATCATAGGCCATACTTTCCCTTTCCACCAAAGGCAGACTACATTTCCCTGTCTGGAGCAGAGCAGAGCAGAGCAGAGCAGGGGAGAGCGATATAGTTGGGGGACCTTGCTTTCATAGACATGCTATATTACAATTGAGCTGCTTGTGCTAATAAAATTCCCTTCTTCACTGGATCCCAAATTGGAGATTCCTGTTGGTGTTAAATTGGCACCAACAATCCTTTGCTGACAATATGTCTGAAAGTTGTTAAGAGAATAGATCCTAAAGGTTCTTGCTACAAAGAAAAATTTTCCTGTGTTTTATTTTTATTGTATCTGTATGAGATGATAAATGCTAACAAAACTTATTATAATAATCCTATCTAATAAAAGAGTAACATGCAAATTGACCATACCTCTGCTATGCCCACAAACCATGCCCACCAGCCAATCAGGAACAAGTATGCAAATCAACCCAACAAATATGGCAGCAGTTACAGAGCTGGAGCAAGCAGGAGGCTTGAGTTGCCCCCAGCAATGAAGGTAGCCAAGCTTTCAGCCTGACCTGGCTGCCCTGGGCTCTGCTCAAGCCTACAAAGTTTCAATTATGGAATATAAATAAATCCCAGATACCAGGGCCCCTGCTTGGGTCACTGGGGTGTGTGACCAGCCTGCAAACCATCACAGGCCCCTCCCCAAGGCTGCCCCATGCCCCAAGTAAACTCCCACCCTGATTTGGTACACACTTCAGGGCAAACCAGCTGGCCCCACCCTTGCACCAGGCCTCTATCCTATCTGATAAAATAGTAATATGCAAATTGACCATCACTCCAATACACAAGATGGCTGCCCTCATGTGATCAAAGATGGCTGCCCCCAGGTGGACATAAGATGGCCACCACAAGATGGCCTGAAGGGGAGGGTGGTTGGGAGAGACCAGGCCTGCAAGGGAGGGCAGTTGTGGGTGATCAGGCCAGCAGCGGAGCAGTTAGGCATCAATCATTCTGGCAGGGGAATGATTAGGGAGTGATCAGACTGGCAGGCCGACGTGGTTAGGGGCAATCATGAAGGCAAGCAGGTGAGCAGTTGGGTTCCAAAGAACTGGATTGTGAGAGGGATGTCTGACTGCCCATTTAGGCCCCATCTACCAGGATCTGGCCTAAACAGTAAGTTGGACATCTCTTGAGGGGTCCTAGATTGGAAAGAGTGTAGGCTGGGCTGAGGGACACAACCCCCACTCCCATGAATGAATTTCATGCACTGGGCCTCTAGTCATTTCATAATATATAATGCGAACCATTATGCTGTATGTCTTCAATTTATATGCTGATGTGTATGTTAATTATATGTATGAATAAAACTGAAAATATATATAAGAAATTAATATCAGTTCATTTTGTAAAATATTTTCATTATGCTAGTGATAGTTGAGGAATGAGGCATTGATTATATTTAACAGGAATATGACAAAGTTACATTTTGATCTTAAAGTATTTGATTTCCTTTGTTTAAATATTCATGCAGGTCTTTGGCTCATTGGCTTTGCCTTATTTTTTCAGTGGTCATATTGGTTAGTCTAGTTTAGTTCAAACTGTATTTTTACACACAAAAATACACTTCTAGCTGCCTGACAAAATTCATGATTTTTAGAAACATCAAAGAGCATATCTTTTTATTCAACAAGTTAATAATAGAAATCATTGTTACTATTATAATTGTGTGTATTGGTATCACTGATATTTTAATTTGAAAATGTCCTAATTACATATGATGTTGATTATCTTTTTGTAAGTTTATTTGTTATCTGTATATTTTCTTTGGTGATGAGGTGTCACTGTGTAACTGAGTAGTTTACTTTCTTTTTCAATTCATTTTTTCATTTATTTGTATGTTATGATAAAATTGAATATATTTAAAGTGTATACCATGATTTAATATAACTTACATGGTGAAATGATTAATGCAATCAAGCTTATTAACACATTGTCTCCTCACATATCTACGATTTAAAAATGTTTTTATTGATTTCAGAGAGCGGAAGGGGGGAGAGAGAAAGAGAGGGAGAGAGAGAGAGAGAGAAACATCAATGATGAAGATCATTAATTGGTTGTTTTCTGCATGCCCCTGCTAGGAATCAAGCCTACAACCAGGGCATGATGGTCCCTGACCAGGTATCAAATTCTAACCTCTTAGTTCATAGGTCAATGTTCAACCACTGAGCAACACTGGCTAGGCACTATCATTTTTTTGCATGTATGATGAGTTCACCTGAAATCTACTTTCTTAGCATATTTCTATAGTATTAATATATTACTGCATATAGTCATCATGTCTGTATAACATACATCTAGATTTACTTATCCTAAATAATTACAACTTTGTATAATTTGACCAACATCTCTCCAACCTTGCCTCCTATCCCCATCAGCAAGATGCCACTATTCTTTTTGCTTCTGAGTGTGCTGTTTGTTTTATTATTGTTGAGTTTTAAAAGAACTTTGTATATTTTGGATATCAGTTTGTTTGTTTTTTTAAATAAGACATGTGTCTCAAAAAAATTTCTTCCAGTCTGTGGTTTGTCTTCTCATCCTCTACAGAGCATCTTTTGCTAAACAAACATTTAATTTTTGTTTTCAATTTTTTTCTTTCATGCTTGTGCTTTTGGTATTGTTTGTACCTAAGAATTCATTGCCAAACCCATGGTTACTTAGATTTTTTACTTATGTTAACTTCTCTAGCATTTTACATTTAGGTCTAAGATTCATTTTTAGTTAATTATTATGAAAGGTGTAAGGCCAGGGATGTCCAGCTATTTTTTAACACCATTTGTTGAAAAGATTTTTCCTTCCCGTATTGCATAGCCTTTGCTTCTTTATCTAAGATCATTAGTTATGCTTGTGTAGGTCTATTTCTGGGATCTCTAGCCTGTTTCATTTACTATTTGTTTATTATTCCATTAATCTAGTGTTGATTACTGTAGCTTTGTAGTAAGTCTTGCAATTCAGCATTGTCAGTCATTCAACTTTGTTCCTCTTCAGTATTATGTTGATTATTCTGGGTATTTTACCTTTGAATATAAATTTTCAAATATACTTTCAATGACCATAAAGTAAAATTAAAAAAATAAATTATTGTTTGAAGTATTACATGAGTCTCTTTCCCCACCCCCATTAATTTCCACCTGGCTCCTCCCACTCCCCAACACATGTCCTCACCCTCCTACTGTCTGTGTCCATTGATTATGCTCATATGCATGCATACAAGTCCTTTGGTTGGTCTCTTATCACCACCATCACCACCTCTCCAGGCCCCCACCTTCCCTCATAGGTTGGACAGTATATTCAATGATTCTATGTATCTGAGTCTATTTTGGTTCATCAGTTTATGTTCATTGTTTTATCCCACATATGAGTGAGGTCATGTGATATTTATCTTTTTCCAAATGGCTTATTTAACTTAGTATAATGCTCTCTAGTTCCATCCATGCTGTTGCAAATCGTAAAAGTTCCTTTTTTTTTACAGCAGCATAGTATTCCATTGTGTAGATGTACCGCAGTTTTTGAATCCAGTCATTTGCTGATGGGCACTTAGGACGTTTCCAAATCCTAGCTATTATAAATTGTGCTTCTATTATCATAGGGGTGCATATGTCCTTTCTGACTAGTATTTCTAGTTTCCTGGAATATAGTCCTAAAAGTGGGATACAGGGTCAAATGGAAGTTCCATTTTTAATTTTTTGAGGAAACACCATACTGTTCTTTCCTCACAGTGGCTGCATCACTCTGCATTCTCAACCAGCAATGCACCAGGGATCCTTTTACTCTGCATCCTTGCCAGCAGTTGTCATATGTTGATTTGTTGATGATGCCATTCTGACAGGTATGAGATGGTATCTCATTGTTGATTTGCATCTCTCAGATGATTAGTGACTTTGAGCATGTTTTTATGTCTCATGGCCTTCTGTATATCCTGTTTCAAAAAATGTCTTTTTAGGTTCTTTGCCCATTTTTTGATTGGATTGTTTATCTTCCTTTCATTAAGTTGTATGAATTATCCATAAATTTTGGAGATTAAACTTTATCTGAAACTGGAGACCCAGTACATGAAATTTGTGCATGGGGTTGGCAGGTGGTCTCCCAACCTGGCCAGCACCTTCTCTAATCTGGGACCCCTTGGGGGATGTCTGACTGCCAGGATTGGGCATAAATCAGCAGTTGGACATCCCTCTCACAATCTGGGACCACTGGCTCCTAACTGCTCACCTGCCTGCTGCCTGATTACCCCTAAGCACTCTGCCTACTTGCTTGCCTTATCACCCCCAATCCCTCTGCCTGCTTGCCTGAGACCCCTAACTGCTCTCCCCTGCCAGCCTGATCACCCCTAACCACTCTCCCCTGCTGCTTGATTGATCACTCCTAACTGCTCTGCCTTTGCCCCCATCACTGTGGCTTTGTCCAGAAGTATATCCTAAAGGACATCTGGAAGATGTCTGGTGGACCTAGTCTAATTAACATATTATCCTTTTATTAGTATAGATAGCATTGGCAAATATGTCTTCCCATGCAGTGGACTTTCTTGTTGTTTTGTTGATGGTTTCTTTTGCAGTGCAGAAGCTTTTAATTTTGATGTAGTCTCATTTTTTAATTTTCTTGTTAGTTTCCATTGCCCTAGGAGCCATATTGGTAAAAATACTGTGATGCCATATGTCTGATATTTTGGTGCCTATGGCTTCTTCTAAAATTTTTATGGTATCTCAACTTACATTTAAGTCTTTTAGCCATTTTGAGTTTGTTTTAGTGTATGGTGTAAGTTGGTGATCTAGTTTCCTTCCTTCTTTCCTTCCTTCCTTCTTTCCTTTCTCTCTCTCTCTCTCTCTCTCTCTCTCTCTCTCTCTCTCTCTTTCTTTCCTTCCTTCTTTCCTTCTTTCCTTTTTTTTTTGCATGTATATGACCAAATTTCCCATTCCCATTTATTAAAGAGACTGTCTTGGCTCTATGGTATGCTTTTGCCTCCTTGGGCAAATATTAACTGAGCATAATGGCTTGGGTCGAATAATAATAGTTCTCTGTTCTGTTCCATTGGTCTGTATGTTTGTTCTTGTGCCAGTACCAGGCAGTTTTGAGAACCGTGGTTTGGTAATATAGCTTGATATCTGGTACTGTGATCCCTCAATTAAGAATATATGTTTACCAGAGTTATATATTCTCGCTGTGGTTATCTGGGTTTTTTATTTTATTTATTTACTTATTTTTTATTTTTATTTTTATTTTATTTTTTTTTACTCCAGATGAATTTTTGGAGAGTCTGTTCTGGGTCTTTGAAGTATGTCCTTGGTATTTTAATGGGAATTGTATTGAATCTGTAGATTGTTTTGAGTAGTATGGACATTTTAATGATATTGATTCTACCAATCCATGAACACGGTATGTCCTTCCATTTGGTTATGTCTTGCTCTATCTCTTTTTACAATATCCCATAGTTTTCTGCATACAGGTCTTTTACATCCTTAGTTAAGTTTATTCTTAGGAATCTTAATTTTTTGGTGCAATGGAACTGTTTTTTAGTTTCTTTTTCTGTGAGTTCATTATTGCAGTATAAAAAGGCCATAGATTTCTGGATGCAAATTTTGTATCCTGCTACATTGCCAAATTCATTTATTAAGTCTAGTGGTTTTTTCATGGGGCCTTTGGCATTTTCTGTGAATAAGGACAGTTTTCCTTCTTCTTTTTAAAATTTGGATGCCTTTTTTTTTTTCTTGTGTGTCACTATGGCTAGCACTTCCAGTATTATATCAAACAGGATTGTTGAAAGTTGGCATCCCTGTTGTATTCCTGTTCTTAGGGGAAATAGATTTAGTTTTTACCCATTGAGTATGATGTTTGTTGTAGATTTGTCATATAAGGCTTTTATTATGTTGAGGTATGATCCCTTATTCCCACACTGCTGAGAGTTTTTATCAAGAAAGGGAGTTGATTTTGTCAAATGTCTTTTCTGCTTCTATTGATATGATCATGTGATTTTTGTCTCTCGTTTGTTTATGTGCTGCATCACATTTATTGATTTGCAGATATTGTACCAGCCTTGCATCCCTGAAATAAATCCCACTTGGTCATGGTTTATGATTTTTCTAATGTAATGCTGGATCTGATTTGCTAGAATTTTGTTGAGGATTTTAGCATCTATGCTCGTCAAGAATATTAGCCTATAATTTTCTTTTTTGTGATACCTTTATCTGGTTTTAGAATTAGAGTAATGCTGGCTTCATAAAAAGACCTTGGAAGTGTGCCTTCCTCTTGAATTTTTTGAAATAATCTGAGGAGGATAGGTTTTAGTTTTCCTTTGAATGCTTGGTTGAATTCCCCTGTAAAGATGTCTGGACCAGAGCTTTTCTTTGCTGGAAGATTTTTTTATTACTGCTTCAATTTCTTTGGTAGTTATCAGCATATTTAGGTTTTTTGATTCTTTGTGATTGAGTTTTTGGAGATAGTATTTTTCTAAGACTATGTCCATTTTGCCTTGGTTGTCCAGTTTATTGGAATAGAGTTGTTCAAAGTATTTTTTCATAATTCTTTATATTTCTGTGAGATCTTTTGTTACTTCACTTCTTTCATTTCTTTTTTCTTCTTCTTCTTCTTTTTTTTTTTGTATTTAGGCCCTCTGTCTTTGCTTCTTTTTTTAAAATTAATTTTTATTAATTTTTTATACATATCTCCCCATTGCCCCTCTCCCTTCCAGGCATACCCCAACCACCCAGTGTCTGTGATCATTGGTTATGTTTATATACATGCATACAAGTCCTTTGATTGATCACTTATTTACCTCACCTAACTTTAATCTTTCTGCTGTAATTTCACAGTCTGTTTGATGCTTTATGATTTTTGTCCTCCTGAGAATTATCAGTCTACTCCCTTTCTGTGCTCCTGATTCTATTATATTCACCAGTTTATTCTGTTGATCACATTTTTAATTCACTTAATTTTTAGATTCACTTGTTGATAGATGTGTATTTGTTGTTTATAATTTCTTGTCTTTTACCTTTTTCTTCTTCCTCTTCTAAAAGAGTACCTTTCAGCATTTCATATAATACTGGTTTGGAGTTGATGAACTCCTTTAGCTTTTTTTTCTCTGTGAAGGTCTTTATCTGCCCTTCAATTCTGAATGATAGCTTTGCTGGATAGATTATTCTTGGTTGTAGGTCCTTGCTATTCATCACGTTGAATATTTCTTGCCACTCCCATCTGGCCTGCATCGTTTCTGTTGAGAAATCAGCTGACAGTCGTATGGGTGCTTCCTTGTAAGTAATGAACTGTTTTTCTCTTGCTGCTTTTAATATTCTCTCTTTGTCTTTTGCTCTTGGCATTTTAATTATGATGTGTCTGGTGTGGTCCTCTTTGGATTCCTTTTATTTGGGGTTCTGTGTGCTTCCTGGACTTGTAAGTCTATTTCTTTTACCAGATGTGGGAAGTTTTCAGTCATTATTTCCTTAAATAGGTTTTCAGTATCTTGCTCTCTCTCTTCTTCTGGCACCCCCACAATTCTGATGTTGGTATGCTTGAAGCTGTCCCAGAGGCTCCTTACATTATCTTCACATTTTTGGATTCTTTTCTCTTCTTGCTTTTCCAGTTGAATGTTTTCTGCTTCTTTATATTTTAAATTTTTGACTTGATCCTTGCCTTTCTCTAGTCTCCTGTTAGGACTCTGTATAATAGTTTTTATTTCAGTCAGTGTATGTTTAATTTCTAGTTGGTCCTTTTTCATCTCCTCTTGGGTCTCACTAAATTTATCCATCTTTTCTAGCATATTCTTGAAAAACCTTATAAGCGTGGTTTTGAACTCTATATCCAGTCGTTTTTTTCCCTCCATTTCTTTTGCTTGTAATCCCTTCCCTTGTCTCGGCATTTTCACTATGCCGGGAAACTTCTGTGCTGGATTCAGCTACAGAAGCCTCTGTTGATCTTGGGAGGGGTGGAGTCTCAGGGCTTAAGGGACCGCCTTGCCTTCCAGTCGGCCCCATCCTCCATGGCCCCTGAGTCTCACGTGACTAGGTAATGGCTGGAGCGGTCCTTGTGCGCGCGCCCGCAGTGCCTCTAACTGCTGCCTTTCTGGCTCCCCTGCTAACCAGGACCACACGATTCTAGGTCTCCAGGGTTTCGCCCAAAACAGGGGCTTAGTGGAGTCAGAAGTGGCACAGTTGGGAGGGTCTGTCTCCCGCCCACTCGCGAAAGCCAGCGGCACAATCAGCAATCTGTCCTCCGTGTGGTGCCGTGCGCGACCAGACCTCCGATCCTTTGCAACTCCCCTAAATTTCCATGCACTTCTCCCTTTTCACAGTCCATACTCCCCACGTATGAGTTTCGGCTGGATCTGGGGTTTAGTGTCGTAGGATAAGGGGTTCAATGCCTTTGAGAGTCTCCGTCTCCCTCCCGCCAGAGAAAACCAGCCAGGTACTCCGGCACCCGCTCTCTCAACGTGCGTCTCCGTACCTCAGCTTTTTGCAGCTCCTCTGGGTTTCCGTGAGCCCCTCTCTTTCCCTCTAGTTGTAGAACTTCCACTCAGCCAGCTTTCCTGTGGTTCTGGTTGATGTCCGTTCTGTCTTTTAGTTGTAGTTTTGAAATTGTTGTGCGAGGCAGCAGTATAGGTGTTTACCTATGCCACCATCTTGGATTTCCCCCCCTGTCTTTGCTTCTTGATGAGCTTGGATATAGGTTCACCAATCTTGTTTATCCTTTTAAAGAATCAGCTCTTAGTTTTGTTTCTTTTTCATATTGGTTTTTTTTGGTCTCTATGTTGCTTATTTCTGTTTTGATTGTTAGTATTTCCTTCTTTCTGCTTATGCTGGGCTTTTCTTGTTGCTTTCTTTTAAATTCTTTGAGTTGTAGGGTTATATAATTTATTACCATTTATTTATTTATTTATTTATTTATTTATTTATTTATTTATTTATTTATTGAACTAGTCCTGTGGAGCTATGCCCTTCCCTCAAGACAGCTTTCACTGTGTCCCATAAATTTTGGATTGTTGTGTTTTCATTGTCATTTGTAACCAGGATGCTTTTTATTTCTTCTTTGTTCTTTTTGGTAACCCATTCATTGTTTAATAGCATGCTATTTAGCTTTGAAGTGTTTGACTTTTTAACTGTTTTTATTGCAGTTGTTTTCTAATTTTTTGTTATTGTGATCTGAGAAGATGCTTGATATGATTTCAATCCTTTTGAATTTGGAGAGACTTTGCCTGTAAGCCAATATGTGGTCTATCTTTGAAAATGACTCATGTGGACTGGAGCAGAATGTATATTTTGTGGCTTTTGGGTGAAATGTTCTGAAGATGTCAATTAAGTCCATCTGATCTAGTGAGTCATTTAGGATTGATGTTTCTTTACTGATTTTTTGTTTAGAGGATTTATTCAGTGGTGTTAGTGGGATATTAAATTACCCTACTATGTCTGTATTACTGTTAATCTCTCCCTTGGCATCTTCCAGAAGTTTTTCTTAAATGTATTTTTGTGGTCCTGTATTGGGTGCATATATGTTTACCAGAGTCATATATTCTTGTTGAATTGCCCCCTTTAGTATCATGAAGTGGCCTATCTTATCTCTTGTCATGGCATTCACTTTGAGGTCTAATTTGAGATATAAGTATTGCTACCTCAGCTTTTTTTCACTTCCATTTACCAGAATTTTTTTTTTCCAGCACTTCACTATCAGTCTGTATGAGTCCTTTGTTCTGAGGTGGGTCTCATGTAGATTGCAGATATCTGGGTCATGTTTTCTTATCCATTCATCTACCCTATGACTTTTGATTGGGGCATTTAACCCATTTACATTTAAAGTTATTATTGGTTGGTATTTGTTTGTCACCATTTTCATTCTTTATACCTATGCTCCTTCTTCCATTCCTATTTCTTCTGTTTATTTACAGCAGTCCCTTTAGCATTTATTTCATTGCTGGTTTATTGGTAAAAAAACTCCTTTAGTTGTATCTCCTGATTTCATTTTCAATTTTTAATGATAACCTTGCTAGATATAATATTTCTGAATTCAGACCCTTTCTTTGCATGACTTTGTATATTTCATTTAATTCCTTTCTGGCCTGATGTGTTTCTGTTGAGAAATCAACTGATAGTCTGATGGGAGACCCCATGTAGGTAATTTTATGACTATCTCTGGCAGCCTTTAAGATTCTTACCTTGTCATTGGTGTTTGCCAATTTAACTATAATGTGTTTTGGTTTTAGTCTTTTTGGGTTCACCTTGTTTAGGACTCTGTGAACTTCTTGGATTTGATTGAGTTTTTTCCTTCCCAATATAAGGAAAGTTTTCTGTCATTATTTCTGTAAACAGGTTTCCTATTCCTTGCTCATCCTTCTGTCATCTTTATTATGTGAATATTGTTTCATTTTGTATTGTCCCAAAGCTCTCTTAGGCTCTCCCCTGTTTTTTTTTTTTTTCCAGTTGCTGGTCAGCTTGAATATTTTTTTCTACCTTGTCTTCTGGCTCACTGATGCAGTCCTCAGCTTATTCTAGCCCACTGTTGGTGCTTTCTATTGTGATTTTATTGCAACTATACCATTCTTCATTTTTTCTTGGTTCTTCTTCATTCTATTTCTGACACAGCCCCTAGGCGGCAACGTTTCTGTATTAGTTTCAGGGACCAAATGGCCCCTCAACCCTGCACCCAAGGGCTCCCTGGGGATATTTAGAATTTTCCTTTCCCTGCTGTGCTCAAGACTGGGTGCAGCTGTGCTGCTAGGAGGAGCCTGGTCTTCAGGAGAAAAATGTGTGTTCAGTGTTGGAGGATCAGACTGTCCCAGAGCTGGCTTCTGGCCTGTCTCTCTCTATTCTGCTCACCAGTTTCCACAAAACCACCTTCCCCTGCATTGCAGTCTCAGTGAGTGTTTGTAATTGAAAGATCCTATGCACTGGGTTTAGTAAGTAAAAGCAAGGAAGTTACAAAAATAGAGCAAACACTACCTTGCATCTTTCTCCCCACCCTCCCCCCACACCCCTAGGTACTATGTAGCAGATATAGAACTTCAGGATACCTTTCTGGATGCAGTCTCTCATGGCTATGGTCTTAGATCTAGAGTCCTCCACTGCAAGCAGCCTTGTGGACCCCCTTCCATGTTTGAGGGCTACACTGATCCCAAGGGCAGCGGATTTGGTACAGCACAGTCTTTCTCTGAATCTCTAGTCTCCACTGCACATGTTTTTCTCTCCAGCCCAGTTCCTTGATGCCACTTCTCTCCAGGTAATCTTTGATCTATCCATCCATGGATTGCCTCACCAGCTGTGTTTAATTCACCAACTCTGGGTGGATGTTATTTGGTTCAGTTGTTTCTTCTATCTGTTCTGTGAGAAGGTGCAGGACCCATCTGCCTCTTCAGCCACCACCTTATCTCTTCCTGGATGAACATTTTAGGGGTCTTCAGACAGGGAGGATGGAATCTGAGTGTTTTTGGGTTCACAACTGAGGCAGTTTACCCCTGGGCATTGTGGCTGTAGGGTCCTGGGTGGTATCTGAAGTTTCCCAGGGTGAAGGTAAGGCTGGGATTCTGATCACAGCCACTCTCCCCTTATAGATGGTACTGTCTCTGTGGCAAAGCCTGCCTTGGGAGATATTTCAATGGTAGTAGAGGCTGCTTGGACAGGGGAGCTGATCCACCAGTCCAGGACAGTCCTGTGGAATATAACTGTCCCTCACTCACAAATACACATACTCCCTGCATATCCACACTCTGCATAAATATATATATATATATATATATATATATATATATATATATATATTATTCATTTTTTACAGAGAGGAAGGGAAAGGGATAGAGAGTTAGAAATAGGCCTATGCTCTACCCACTAAGCCAAACCAGTCAGGACCCCATCAACCTTTTGATGAACTTCTGGCATTTATTATGACATGCTGGAATTAACCTCCAATAGAAAGGTTATATAATTACAGATCTATTTCAAGAAAGAAGAAAGAAGAAAAAGCTCAAGTAAACAACCTAACATTACATCTTGAAGAATTAGAAAAAGAACAAATGGACCTCAAAATCAGCAGAAGAAAGAAAAAAAATATAGCAGAATTGATTAAAATAGAAAACACAAAGACTATATAAAAAATAATACAACAAAGAGTTGGTTCTTTGAAAAGATTAATAAAATTGACAATCTCCTGGCTAGACTCACTAAGGAAAAAAAGAGAAAAGACTTATAAACAAAATCAAAAATGAAAGAGGAGAAGTTACCAAACACATCACAAATATACAAAGGATCATACTTGAATATTATGAGAGACTATATGCCAACAACTTAAATAACCTAGAAGAAATGGATAAGTTCCTTAAAATATATAACGTTTCTAGACAGAATCATGAAGAATTGGAAAATCTAAATGGACTGATCTACAGTGAGGAAATTGAAACAACTACCAAAAACCTCCCCCAAAGTAAAAATCCAAGACCAAATGGTTTCATTAGTGAATTCTACGAAACATTCAAAGAACATTTGATACCTGTCCTCAACGTCTTCAGAAAAAATCAAAGAAGAGGCAATGCTTCCTAACACATTATTTTTGAGGCTAACATAATCCTGATACCAAAAGCTAGCAGGGATAACACACACACAAACAACAAATCACTCTCTCTGATGAATATAGATACAAAAACACAGATACAAAATACTAGCAAATAAAATACAACAGTATTAAAACATAATACATCACAATAAAATGGGGTTGATTTCAGGAGCACAGAAATGGTTCAACATATGCAAATCAATCAATATAATACATCACATTAAGAGATAAAGGATATTTTAACTATTTTTCTCCATTTTGAATTCATTCTTTTATATGGTGTAAGTTGGTCATCTAATTATATATTTTTTAAATTTCTTTGTTGATTATGGTGTTACATATATGTCCTTATTCCCCCATTACTACCCCTATTCTTCTCCTCATACCCTCATCTTCCTATTGTCTGTTAGTTAGGCTTATATGCATACCTACAAGTCCTTTGGTTGATGTCTCCCTTTTACCTCCACCCTGCCCTACCTACTCTCTGAGGTTTAATGGAATGATTAATGTCTCTGTTTCTGGATCTATTTTCGTTTATCAGTTTATGTTTTTCATTATATTCCATAAGTGAGTGAGATCAGGTAATATTTACCTTTCTCTGCCTGGCTTATTTCGCTTAGCATAATGCTCTCCAGTTTCATCCATGCTGTTGCAAAAGATAAGAACTCTTTTTTTTTTTACCACAGTGTAGTATTCCATTGTATAGATGTAGCATAGCTTTCTAATCCACTCATTTGCTGATGGGCACTTAGGCTGTTTCCAAATCTTAGCTATGGTAAATTGTACCTCTATGAACATTGGGGTGCATATGTCCTTTCTAATTGGTGTTTCTAGTTTCTTGGTATGTGTTTCTAGAAGTGGGATCACTGGGGCAAATGAGATTTCCATTTTTAATTTTTTGAGAAAACTCCATACTGTTCTCCACAGTGGCTGCACCAGTGTGCATTCCCACCAGCAGTGCAATAGGGTTCTTTTTTCTCTGCATCCTCGCCAGCACTTGTCATTTGTAGATTTGGTGATAGCCATTCTGACAGGTTTGAGATGATACCTCATAGCTGTTTTGATTTGCATTTCTCAGATGATCACTGACTTTGAGCATGATTTTATATGTCTCTTGGCCTTCCTTATGTATTATTTTGAAAAGTATCCATTCCTCATTTTTTGATTAGGGTGATTTATCTTTCTTTTGTTAAGTTGTATGAGTTCCCTACAGATATTGGAATTAAGCCCTTATCAGTGATAACATTGGCAAATATGTTCTCCCATACAGTGGCCTTTCTTGTCGTTTTGTAGATGATTTCTTTTGTTGTGAAAAAGCTTTTTATTTTGATGTAGTTCAATTTGTTTATTTTCTCCTTAGTTTCCATTGCTCTAGGAGCAGTATCAGTGAATAAATTGCTTTGGCATATGTCTGAGTGTTTGCTTCTTACGGATTCCTCTAATATTTTTATGGTTTCCTGATGTATGTTTAAATCCTTTATCAATTTTGAGTTTATTTTTGTGTATGGTATAAGTTGGTGGTCTAGTTTCATTTTTTGCATGTATCTGTCCAATTTTCCCAACACCATTTATTGAAGAGACTATCTTGACTCCATTGTATGTTTATGCTTGCTTTGTCAAATATTAATTGAGCATAGTAGCTTGGGTTGATTTCTGGGTTCTCTATTCTATTCCATATGTCTGTTCTTGTGCCAGTACCAGACTGTTTTGAGAATAGTGGCTTTGTAATACAGCTTGATATCTGGTATCTAGATCCAGTCTACTTTGTTCTTGTTTCTCAGGATTGCTGCAGCTATTCTGGATCTTTTTTTATTCCAGATGAAATTTTGAAAAGTTCGGTCTAGGTCTCTGAAATATGCCATTGGTATATTAATGGGGAATGCATTGAATCTATAGATTGCTTTGGGTAGTATGGACATTTTAATGATATTGATTTTCCCAATCCATGAACACAGTATGTTCTTCCATCTGTTTATTTCTTCCTCTATCTCTTTTTTCAGTGTCTTACAGTTTTCTGCGTAAATGTTTTTTACCTCCTTAGTTAAGTTTATTCCTAGGTATCTAAATGTTTTTGTTGAAATGGTAAATGTGATTCCTTTTTTAGTCTCTCTTTCTGTAAGTTCACTATTGGTTTACAGAAATGCCATAGATTTCTTGGCATTAATTTTGTATCCTGCTATATTGCTGTATTCATTTATTAAGTCTTATAATTTTTTGATGGAGTCTTTAGGGTTTTCTCTGTACAGTATCATGTCATCTGCAAATAAGGACAGTTTTACTTCTTTTCCTGTTTGGATGCCTTTTATTTCTTCTTGTTTGATAGTAATGACTAGTACTTCCAGCACTATGTTGAGTAGGAGTGGTGAGAGTGGCTAACATAATCCTGATACCAAAAGCTAGCAGGGATAACACACACACAAACAACAAATCACTCTCTCTGATGAATATAGATACAAAAACACAGATACAAAATACTAGCAAATCAAATACAACAGTATTAAACCATAATACATCACAATAAAATGGGGTTGATTTCAGGAGCACAGAAATGGTTCAACATATTCAAATCAATCAATATAATACATCACATTAAGAGATAAAGGATATTTTAACTATTTTTCTCCATTTTGAATTCATTCTTGTATATGGTGTAAGTTGGTTGTCTAATTATATATTTTTTAAATTTCTTTGTTGATTATGGTGTTACATATGTGTCCTTATTCCTATCTTGTTCCTGTTCTTAGGGGAAATGGTTTTAGTTTTTGCTCATTGAGTATGATATTGGCTGTAGGTTTATCATATATAGCTTTTATGATGTTGAGGAATGCTCCTTCTATTCCCACTTTGCTGAGAGTTTTTAATCAAGAAAGGGTGTTGGATTTTGTCAAATGGGTTTTCTGCATCGATTGATATGACTATGTGATTTTTATCTCTCAATTTGTTTATGAGATGTATCACATTGATTGATTTTGTAACATCCTTGCATCCCCAGGATAAATCCTATGTGGTTATGGTGTATGACCTTTCTGATGTATTGCTGGATCTGATTTGCTAGAAATTTGTTGAGAATTTTGGCATCTATGTTCTTGAGGGATATTGGTCTGTAATTCTCTTTCATTGTGTTGTCTTTATCTGGTTTTGGTATTAGGTTGATGCTAGGTTCATAGAATGAGCTTGGAAGTGTTCCTTCCTCTTATATTTTTTGTAATACTCTTAGGTGTATAGGTTTTAGTTCTTACTTGAATGTTTGGTAAAACTCCCCTATGAAGTTGTCTGGCCCCAGGCTTTTGTTTAATGGAAGCTTTTTGATGACTGCTTCAATTTCTTCCATAGTTATTGACCTATTAAGATTTTTAGAGTCTTCCTGATTGAGTTTTGGAAGGTTGTATTTTTCTAGGAATATGTCCATTTCCTCTAGGTTGTCTAGTTTGTTGAAATAGAGTTGTTTATAGTATTTTTTTTTTTAACAATCCTTTGTATTTCTTTGGAGTCTGTTGTTATTTTTCTTCTTTCATTTCTGAAATAAATTTGTGTCCTCTCTCTTTGCTTCTTTGTGAGCCTGGCTAGAGGTTCATCAGGCTTGTTTGTCTGTTCAAGGAACCAGTTCTTGATTTCATTGCTCTTTTTTTTTTTTTTTTTAGTGTGTGTGTGTGTGTGTGTTTATGTCATTTATTTCTGCTCTGATCTTTACTTTCTCCTTCCTTCTACTCACTCTGGGCTTTTCTTGTTGCTGTCTTTCTAAGTCTTTGAGTTGTAGAGTTAGATAATTTATTGTCATTTTCTCTTGTTTTTTTAAGATAGGCCTGTAGCACTACAAACTTCCTCCTCAGGAATGCTTTCACTGGGTCCAATAGATTTCTGATTGTTATGTTTTTATTGTTATTAGTTTCCAGGATGTTTTTAGTTTCTTCTTTGATCTCTTTGGTAACCCAATCACTGTTTAATAGCATGTTATTCAGCTTCCAAGTGTTTGGATTTTGGGGGCTGTTTTAATTTATTTCTAATTTATGCCATTGTGGCCTCAGAAAATGCTTGATATGATTTCAATCTTCTTAAATTTGGGAGACTTTGCTTGTGACCCAATATGTCATCAATTTTATATTTTATTTTATTTTTTTAATTAAATCTTTATTATTCAGATTATTACATTTATTTCTCTTTTTTCCCTTCCATAGCTACCCTCCACCCGGCTACCACCCTTCCCTCTGCCCTTACCACTCTCCCATTGACCTCATCTATAGGTGTATGATTTTTGTCCAGTCTCTCCCTATACACCCCTCACCCCTTCCCCCCTAAGAATTATCAGTCCACTCCCTTTCTGTGCTCCTGATACTATTATATTCACCAGTTTATTCTGTTGATCAAATTTTTAATTCACTTAATTTTTAGATTCACTTGTTGATAGATATGTATTTGTTGTTCATATTTTTTTTGTCTTTTACCTTTTTCTTCTTCCTCTTCTAAAAGAGTACCTTTCAGCATTTCATATAATACTGGTTTGGAGTTGATGAACTCCTTTAGCTTTTTCTTATCTGTGAAGGTCTTTATCTGCCCTTCAATTATGAATGATAGCTTTGCTGGATAGAGTATTCTTGGTTGTAGGTTCTTGCTATTCATCACGTTGAATATTTCTTGCCACTCCCCTCTGGCCTGCATAGTTTCTGTTGAGATATCAGCTGACAGTCGTATGGGTGCTCCCTTGTAGGTAATGAACTGCTTTTCTCTTGCTGCTTTTAATATTCTCTCTTTGTCTTTTGCTCTTGGTATTTTAATTATGATGTGTCTTGGTGTAGTCTTCTTTGGATTCCTTTTATATGGGGTTCTGTGTGCTTCCTGGATTTGTGAGTCTATTTCTTTTACTAGATGTGGGAAGTTTTCAGTCATTGTTTCTTCAAATAGGTTTTCAGTATCTTGCTTTCTCTCTTCCTCTGGCACCCCCACATTCTGATATTGGTATGCTTGAAGCTGTCCCAGAGTCTCCTTACATTATCTTCACATTTTTGGATTCTTTTCTCTTCTTGCTTTTCCAGTTGAGTGTTTTCTGATTCTTTATATTTCAAATTTTTGACTTATTCTTGCCTCTCTCTAGTCTGCTGTTGGGACTCTATAATATTTTTTATTTCAGTCAGTGTATGTTTAATTTCTAGTTGGTCTTTTCCATCTCTAGTTGTTCCTTTTCCATCTCTAGTTGGATCTTTTCCATCTCTAGTTGGTTCTTTTTCATCTCCTCTTGGGTCTCACTAACTTCATCCAACTTTTCTAGGATATTCTTGAAAAACATTATAAGCATGGTTTTGAACTCTATATCTAGTCATTTGTTTTCTTCCATTTCTTTTGTTTGTGATCCCTTCCCTTGTCTCAGCATTTTCACTATGCCAGGAGAACTTCTGGGTTGGATTCAGCCTTATGATACTAGACTTGCAAAACCGCAAAAGCCTCTCTGTTGAATTTGGGATGGGTGGAGGCTCAGGGCTTAAGGGACCACCTTGCCTTCCAGTTGACCCCACCCACCACAGCCCCTGAGTCTCACATGATTGGGTAATCGCTTGAGCGGTCCCTTGTGCATGCGCCTGCAGTGCCTCTAGACTGCTGCCTTTCCGGCTCCCCTGCGCTCTGGGACCATATGAGTCTGGGTTCCCAGGGTTTCACCTGAAACTGGGGCTTAGTGGAGTCAGAAGTGGCACAGTTGGGAGGGTCTGTCTTGCACCCACTCGCCAAAGCGAGTGGCACAATCAGCAGTCTGTCCTCTGCACGCAGTGCTTTGTGAACCATCAGAACTGTGATCTTTTGCAACACCCCTACATTTCCGTGCCCCTCTGCCTTTTCACAGTCCATACTTCCCCCGTATGAGTTTTGGCTGGATCTGGGGTTTAGTGTCGTAGAATAAGGGGTTCAATGCCTTTGAGAGTCTCCATTTCCCTCCTGCTAGAGAAAGCCAGCCAGGTACTCCGGCACCCGCTCTCTCCACGTGCTTGTCTCCGTACGTCAGCTTTTTGCAGCTTCTCTGGTTCTCTGTGAGCCCCTCTCTTTCCCTCTAGTTGTAGAATTCCCACTCACCCACCTTTCCTGTGGTTTTGGATAATGTCCATTCTGTCTTTTAGTTGTAGTTTTGAAATTGTTGTGCAAGGCAGCAGTGTAGGTGTTTACCTATGCTGCCATCTTGGGTTCTCCTATGTCATCTATTTTTGAAAATGTCCCATGTACACTTGAGAAGAACATATATTCTGGGCTTTGTCATGAAATGTCCTAAAGATGTCAAATCCATTTGATCTAGCGAGTCATTTAGGATTGATATTTATTTGCTGCTTTTTTTGTTTAGAGGATTTATCCACTGATGTCAGTGGTGTATTAAAGTCCCCTACTATGATTGTATTGTTGTTGATCTTTCCCTTGATATCTTCCAGGAGTTTTTTTTTTATGTATTTGGGTGCTCCTGCATTGGTTACATTTATGTTTATCAGAGTTATATCTTCTTGTGTTATCAATCCCTTTAGCATTATGAAATGACCTACTATATCTCTTATTATGGCCTTCACTTTGAGGTCTATTTTGTCAGATATATGTATTGCTACCTCAGCTTTTTTTTTTTTTTCATTTCCATTGCCTGAAAGATATTTTTCTATCCTCAGTGGATGGACAGATAATTTTCCATTTTCAATCTGTGTGAGTCCCTGGTTCTAAGGTGGGTCTCTTGTAGACAGCATATAAATGGGTCATGTATTTTTATCCATTCACTTACTCAATGTCTTTTGATTGGAGCATTTAGTCCATTTACTTTTAAAGTTACTATTGAAAGGTAATTGTTTGTAGCCATTTTTATCTTTTTTACACAAGTCCCTTTAGCATTTCTTGCATTGCTGGCTTGGTAGTGATAAATTCCCTTAGCCTTTTTTTTTTTTTTCAATGAAGCTCCTTATTTCCCCTTCAATTTTGAATGATAGCCTTGCTGGATAAAGTATTCTTGGACTTAGTCCCTTGATTTGCAACACTTTGTAAATTTCTTCATTCTGTTCTAGCCTGATGTGTTTCTGTTGAGAAATCATTTGATAATCTAATGGGAGCTCCCTTGTATGTAACTTCCTGTCTCTCTCTTGCAAACCCTTAGGAATCTCTCTTTGTCCTGAACATTTGCTATTGTAATGATGTATCTTGGTATGGGTCTTTTAGGGTTCATCTTGTTTGGAACTCTCTGAGCTTGTGTTACTTTTTTCTTACCCACATCAGGGAAGTTTTCTGACATTATTTCTTCAAATAGGTTTTCTAATCATTGTTCCTTTTCCTGTTGTTCTGGCATACCTATTATTTGTATGTTGCTTCTTTTCATGTTGTCCCATAGCTCCCTTAGGCTGTTCTCCTGTCTTTTAATTTTTTTCTCCAATTGCAGTTCAGTTTGGGTGTGTTTTGCTTCCCTGTCTTCTAATTCGCTAATTGGGTCCTCTTTCCATGTTTTTTTTTTTTTCTATTGCAGCTATATCACTTTTCTTTCCTTTTTGATTCTTACATAAGCTATTGATTTTTTCATCCATTTCTTCTTGATTCTTACATAAGTTGTTGATTTTTCCCTCTATCAGGTTTATGAACTGTATGACCCTTATTCTGAATTCTTTTTTTTTTTTTGACAAAATAGCCATATTGTCTGATAGCAATGCTTGTCTCTGTTTTGCTTAGCTGCTTTTCTGACAATTCCTCCTTTTTTTTTTTTCTTTGAGGTTTCTTTGTCTACCCATTTTTGGTCTCACCATGCATGGGCTACTTTTTGGGTGGCAGTGGCTCCTTAGGCTGCGGTTGCTCCTCAGGTGGTTGCTGATGTAGTTGTTCCTCAGTTGGCAGTGGCTCCTCTGGTGGGTGTGTTTGTAGCAATTGTGTCTCCTCTGGATGGTGGGGAAAGCTGCTCGCACAGCTGCTATTCTTGGATAGGGGGTGGGTTGCTCATGTGGCTGCTGCTCCTCAGATAGGGGCAGACTGCTCATGTGGCTGCTGCTCCATGGTTTAGGGCTAGGTGCACACTGATACTGTTCCTCTGATGCATAGGCTGTTTGTGAGGCTACTGTTTTTTGGACAAGGGCAGGTTGCTTGCTAGGCTGGCACTCCTCACGTGGGTGCAGGCTTCTCATGCAGCTGTTGCTCCTGGGGTTGGGGATGGGTTGCCTATTTGTTTGTTGCTTCTAAGGTGGGAGTGAGCTGCACATGAAGCTGCTGCTCCTTGTATGGGAGTGGGCCACTCACCCAGCTGCTGCTCGTTGACCAGGTGCACGTTGCATATGGCTGCTATTCCTTGGACCAGTGAGGGCAGCACAGGACTGCCACTCCTCAGATGTAGGCAGTCTGCTCACGTGGCTACTCCTCTTGGATGGAGCAGGCCACTCACCTAGCTGCTGATTGTCAGTTAGGTGCAGGCTGCATGTGGCTGCTGCTCTTCAGGTCAGTGCAGGCTGCGCAGGACTGCCGCTTCTTGGATGTGGGAAGTCTGCTTGTTTGGCTGCTGCTCCTTGGTCTGGGGTGGGATGCTTGGGTGGTTTCTGCTCCTCGGATGGGTTGCTGCCAGTGCTGCTATTTCTTGTACAGGGCTGGGCTGCTCACACAGCTACTGCTCCTTGGGCAGGGGATGGGCTGCTTGCATGGTTGCTGCTCCTTGAATATAGTGAACTTCATGTGTGGCTGCTGCTCCTGAGCTGGGGGCAGGCCACTCAGCCAGCTGCTGCTCATCAGACCAGTGTAGGCTCTGTGTGGCTGCTGCTCCTCGAATGCGTCCAGGCTGCTCGCACTGGTGCTGCTCCTTGGTTGGAGGCAGGCTGCTTGTGTGGCTGCTGCTCCTTGGACAGGTGCAGGGTGCAGGCTGTGCACAGTTGCTGCTCCTTAGATGGGGGTGGGCTGTGTAGGGCTGCTCTTTTGGCTGATGCTCCTCAGATGGGGCAGGCTGCTGGCATCATTGCTGCTCTTTGGATGGGGGAGTGGGTCACTTTTACAGCTGCTACTCCTTGGACAGGGACAGGCCACGAGAGGCTGCTGCTCTTAGACCTGGGGCAGGCTGCTAATGGGGCTGCTGCTCCTTGGATGGGGAGTGGGGGTGGGCCACTCACACAGCTGCTGCTACTTGGACAGGGGCAGGCCACCTCAGGCTACTGCTCTTAGGCCTGGAGTGAGCTGCTCGCGGGGCTGCTCTTAGGACAATAGTGGGCTGCTCATGTGTCTGCTGGTTGTATGGTTGCTGTGCCCTGTGCTAAAGCTTTGGGTTGGTCAGAGGGGAGCTTGCTTCAGAACTCACAGGAGCCTGGGCCCAGGGTAGCTGGATACTCGTTGACCATGGGACCACAGCTGAGGTAGCAGGACCCTGACAGCGGTGGTTGTAGAGTTCCAGGTGTTCTCTGAGGGCACCCTGGGTGGAAGTGAGGCTGGGCTCCCAGTTACAGCAGCTCTCCCCTTCAAAAAGGTGAGGCCTCTGAGGACAAGCCAGCCTCCTGGTACTGTTTGCAATGCTAGCAGATGCTGCCTAGTTAGGTGAGCCAGGTTAGCCTTCCCCAGAATTTCCTGCAGGATCTAACTGTGCCTTACTCACATACACACACAAACACATTCCACATGACCACACACTCCTCTTTTGCTCCCTTCCTCACTGACATTCTCTCCCTCACTGCTGCCTTCTTCCTTCCTCTATAGCTGTGTCTGGGGTGTTATTGACCCGTTCATAGATGGAGTTTACTCTCCAGGTGTCTGCTTAATGTGGCTCGCTCTCTAGCTTTTGCTGAGTCTCCTTTACCAATTCTGATTGGGTATTTTTCATTTCAGCTGTTCTTTCTATCTGCTCCGGGACTAGATTCAGGACACCTCTGTCCGTTCCACCACCATTTTGTCTCCCTAGTTTCATTTTTTGCTTGTACCTGTCCAATTTCCTCAACATCATTTATTGAAGAGATTTTTTTTTTTTACTCCATGTGTGCTCTTGCCTCATTTGTCAAATATTAATTGAGCATAATGGCTTAGGTCAATTTATGGGTTCTCTATTTTGTACCACTTGTCTTATGCCAGTACCAAGCTGCTTTGTAGGATAGTTTGATATCTGGTATTGTGATCCCTCCAATTTTGTTCTTCTTTCTCAAGATTGCTATGGCTATTCTGGGTCTTTTTTTGGTAATATGTAAGTTTTTGGAATATTTGTTCTAGATCTGTGAAATATGCCATTGGTATTTTAGTAAGGATTGCATTAAGTCTATCAATTGCTTTAGTAAGTATGGACATTTTAATTACATTAATTCTACCAATACATGAACATGTTATATTCTCCCAATTGTTTATATCTTCTTCTATTTTTTTGTTCAACATTCTGTATTTTTCTGAGTACAGGTCTTCTACATCCTTGGTTAAGTTTCTTCCTGAATATATTATTATTATTATTTTTGTTACAATGGTAAATGGTATAAAAATGCCATTGATTTCTGGTTGTTAATTTTGTATCCTGCTACATTGCTGAATTCATTTATTAAATATATTAGTTTTTTGGTGGAGTTGTTAGGGTTTTCTATGTACACTATCACATCATCTGAGTATAATGACAGTTTTATATCCACTTTTCCAATATGGATGCCTTTTAGGTGTTTCTTCATTTTTGATCACTATCACTAAAACTTGCAGTTGAATAAAATTATGTTGAATAAAAGTGATAAACATGAACAACCTCATCTTATTCCTGTTCTTAGGGGAAATGTTTTTAGTTTTTTCCCATTGAGTATGATGTTGGCTGTACGTTTGTTACATATGGTTGTTATTATGTTGATGTATGATCTCTCCTGTGGGAATCATGCCAGAGTTCCTGGATAGTCAAGGCAACTCTGTGAAGGCCTTGTTGATAGTATGCTGGATGGCCAAGGCCATTCTGAACATGGGAATCTTAATCATACTGTTCAAGGCTAAGATACCACAAGCAGATGCAAAGACAACGATTTCGTGGTATACTACACATACATGCCCTTCTATAAACTAAATTATTGATGTCATTGTTGGAAACTGGCCTCTTTAGTTTAAGTGGTATAATGCCTTGCTGACCAGCCAGTGTGCTAAGAGTGCAGGAGTGTGGGATAGGCTGGATAGAGAAGAGGCCAGAGAGGCAAGAGCAGAGAGCCTACTTTTGGGGCGGTGACTCTAAGGGTAGAGTATGGCTACTCAGATAATAGCTATAGATACAGAGGCTAATGCTGCTTTTGTGAGAAAGGTATATTTATTTATCTGCTGGTATGCGGCTATCTGTATGGGACTGTTGTGAAGAACTGTTTTGTCTGATGGCTACATGGCCACTGGCTTCTACTATAAAGGCTTTCTTATATACCCACAACTTCTCAGGGCTTCTCTGTCTATCACCCGGTGTCCAAGAAGGTCCAGCTCTTGGTAAAAGATTTCGGCCCTGACAGTTGTGCAGTGGTCAGGGTTTGAGAAGAAACCTACTTTAGCAGTTGAAGTAATCAGTAGAATTCAGAAGGATATATGGACTTAAAGCAGCAATGATCTGGCTGCTCTGACACTTCTATTCTCACTTTGCTGAGTTTTTATAAAAATGGGTGTTGGATTTTGTAAATTTAATAAAAATAGGTAATATAATATATTATGTTAATATATAATTAATAATATAAATAAACTTATATTTACTTTTTATTCTTGGCATAAGATTTTCTTTTATTCCTGGGATAAGATCTACGTGGTTGTAATAAATTAGTTTTCAATAATCGCTACTCAGTTTCATTTATTTAAAATGTGTTTTATCTTATTCATTCAAGATTAATGAGTATCTTTGAAGGTGAACATTTTGTAGCCAATTATCAAATATTGTGATTAGGTATTAAAGATGTATTCTTATTTTGTTGAAGATGGAACTTGCCCTTCTATTTTTTCTTATTCCCTTTGAGTAATTGCTATGGACAACTATTTTACTAATAAAATTCCTACATTTCATTATTTTCATATTTTTGCTCTTTCAGCAATTTTTTTTAACTTACAAAGTTGTCTTTATTGTTTTCTTCCTGCCTCACAGAGCATCAGGATTGACCCCTCCCAGAAATAGGACATTTGAGGAGATAAATACTTATTTTGCCCCTTGCTCATCAGTAGAGGGAGGTTTAGTAAAAATAGTAATATTATAATAATAATGATAATGACAATGATAATAATGGCTGTGCTCAATAATAAAATGTCCTCTATAATCCCCTAATACACAGTTGGTTGAAGCTTTGAGAAAAAGGACCCCCCTTTTTGGGGAAGGGCCAAAGTGTGCCTGGAGACCTACCAGTGGGCCGACTGGATGCCCATTTTTCACCAAGTAGCCCATATAAATACCTTCCCCATTCCATCCCTGCTTAGGAATTCTCTTCTCCTCTGGATGGATTTCAGCCATTTTTTAAAATTTACAGTTAGTGTTTGATGCCAATAAATTCTATAAGATGAGAAGTCACTATGAATCAAAGCATAAATACACAAACACATATATAATCCAAAATAGATGTACAGCATTCAGGTATGAAACAAAAGGGAATGTTCATTCACATATAGTAGCTGGAAATCTGCTGGGTATGGTGTTCTTGAATATGTTTCTAAAGATGGAAAACAATGACTTTGGTTATCAAGGCTACTGTGGCCATATTAGATGAAGGAACATCTAAGCAACAGTGTGTGATCTTGTGAAAAAAACTTTCGGGAAGTGTCTATTGTTAGAAAAGTTCTGAGCATCGAGGTAATTGTGAAAAGATTTACTTTCCAGAAATAAGCCCACATTAGGCTTTGGATTAGGTTCTAACTATCTAAAAATATTGACCAATAACAGAAAGTATTCCAAATGTGGCTATTCTTATTCATAGTTTAAAAAAATTGTATGTACAGAAAGAGTATAGAAGTTTTTCTGAATTTAATGTAAGCTTCCAGTTTTACTTCCCAAACACCTAGTTTACAGTTTTGGCTCCTTCACATATTTGCCTTTTCAGTTTTAAGATTTGTAAATTTTACTTTCAAAGCCAATCATTTTTTAAATTGTAAAATGTATTAAACATATACAGAAATAAAAATAAAACATTTTAAAATTAGTTGATGTCAGTGTACTACTCTTCAGAATCAGTTTAGCTAAATTAATTTGGTGTTTTTGTTGAATATCAGTAAAATTTACTCATGATACTTGGATTTGAGGTTTATTCCAATATCAATCAATATACAGAAAGTTAAGTTTTGTGTCAAATCCAAAGCCTCAGAGGAAACAGTTCAGTTCCCACGAGAACAGTAATAACTTAACAACGTAAAATTTTATTTAAAGTTACATGGGCATTAAATTAGTACTGTGAGCAAATACATTGAGAATTTATAGGAACACCTGGAAGTTCCTTCTAATGTTCATATAAATAGAACCATAGCTTTGTGCATTACCTAACTGTTTTATGGCCTTATACCTTTAATGAACCAAATAAAAACTGACTGTGTTCTGAATTTCATACTTTATCTCTAGGTAAAATCTATTGATTTTTAAGGTAGAATTGTATGTGTCCACATTTAAGAAAATCACATCTGAACTAATTTAAGGAAATCACATTTAAGGAAATCACTTCTGAACTAATTTTGGATGTGTCTCTCTTCATCTTGTACATAAAAGTCCTGCAGATTTAATGTTGTTGGCATTCATCATCTAGTCAAAACCTGCACATGCTCTTCAAACCAACCAAACTTGAGATCCTCAACATTTCCTGTGCCAATAAAATTAAGTATAGAATTAGAAAATTCAATGAAGACTTGTTTTTTCCTTGTCACACTGGATGTCCAGATGCAATTTGGATTGGGTTTAGAAGATGGAGAAGTATAGACATTTCTTGGCCCAAGTCTTTTTTTTTTTTCTTTTTCTGTAGTATAAGGTTTTACCATTCTTTTTTTCTTTTTCTTTTTAATTTAAGTTCTTTATTGTTTAAAGTATTATATATGTCTTCTTCCCCACCGCTCTCATTGACCACTCCCCAGCCATTCCCATCCCCCAGCACCTGCCCTCATGCTTCTACTGTCTGTGTCCATGGTTTATGCTTATATAAGTTGTTTGGTTGATGTTTTACCCTTCTTCTCCTACTGTCCCACACTCCCTCTGCCTTCTCTCTGAGGTTAGACAGTCTGATGCTTCTATGATTTTGGATTTATTTTTGTTCATAGTTTATGTTGTTCATTATATTATACAAATTAGTGAGATCATGTGATATTTATCTTTCTCTGAATAGCTTATTTTCCTTAGTGTAATGCTCTACAGGTCCATCCATATTGTTGAAAATGGTAAGAGTTCTTCTTTTTTTCATGGCAGCATATTATTTCATTGTGTAGATGTACCATAGTTTTGTTTTTCTTGTTTTTTAAATCTTCATTGTTCAGATTATGACAGATGTTCCTCTTTTTTTCTCCCCATTGCTCCCCTCAACCTGATTCCCACCCCACACTAGGCCTTACCCACCTCCCCCTACCTCATCCATAAGTGTAAGCTCTTTGTTCAATTTCTTCCTGCACCCCTCACAACCTCTTCCCTCCAAGAATTGTCAGCCTGCTCCCTTTCCATGCCCCTGATTCTATTACATTCACCAGTCTGTTCTGTTCATCAAGTTTTTTATTCATTTGATTTTTAGATTCACTTATTGAGAGATATGTGTTTGTTGTCACTTTGTTGTTCATAATTTTTTTATCTTTACCTTTCTCTTCTTCTTCTTAGAGAATACCCTCTAGCATTTCATTTAATACTGTTCTGGTGGTGAGGAACTCCTTTGGCCTTTTCTTGTCTGTGAAGCTCTTTATCTGCCCTTCAATTCTAAATGATAGCTTTGTTGGGTACAGTAATCTTGGTTGTAGGTTCTTGCTATTCATCACTTTGTATATTTCTTGCCAGTCCCTTCTGGCCTGCATAGTTTCTGTTGAGAAATCAGCTGACGTACATATGGGTACTCCTTTGTAGGTAACTAACTGTTTTTCTCTTGCTGCTTTTAAGATTCTCTCTTTGTCTTTTGCCCTTGGCATTTTACTTATGATGTGTTTTGGTGTGGCCATCTGGATTCCTCTTGTTTGGGATTCTCTGTGCTTCTGGTACTTATAAGTCTATTTCTTTCACCAGCCAGGTGGGGGAAGTTTTCTGTCATTATTTCTTTGAATAGTTTTTCAATATCTTGCTCTCTCTCTTCTTCTGGCACCCCATAATTTGGATGTTGGTATGCTTAAAGTTGTCCTAGAGGCTCCTTACACTATCTTCATATTTTTTTTAATTATTTTTTTCTTTTTGCCTTTCTGATTGGGTATATTTTACTTCTTAGTATTTCAAATATTTAACTTGATTCTTGGGATCTTCTTGTCCAGTGGTTGGCAAACTGTGTCTGGCAAGCCACATGTGGCTCGTGAGCCACAGTTTGCCACTATGTTCACTAATCAGTTTGTGACCACTGCTCTAGTCTGTTGTTGAATCTCTGTATATTATTCTTTATTTCAGTCAGTGTGTACTTAATTTCTGATTGGTCCTTTTTCATATTCTTGAGGATTTCACTAAATTTCTCAGAGGTTTCTAGAAGATTCTTGAGTAATCGTATAACTGTGGTTTTGAACTCTATATCCCATATTTTGCTTTCATCCATTTCTTTCATTTGTGACTTGTTTTTTTTGTCTCCACATTTTGGCTGCTTCCTTGTGTTTGTTTCTATGTACTGGGTAGCTGCTAAATCTGCTTGAGTTAATAGAGAGGACTTGTGAGGTAGGTGTCCTCTAGGACCCAGTGGCTCAGCCTCCCCTGTAACCTCAGGTGGACACTCTTGATGGGCTGTGTGCACAATCTTGTTGTAGTTAACCCTTGATTGCTATTGGTATCACTGGGAGGAATTGACCTCCAGGTCAATTGGCTATGATGACTATCTGTGTCTACATTGGAAGATTTGTTGTGCAGGAGACACTCTAATGGGGCAGGAATTTTTTCAGTGGGGATTTAGTGCTCACTGAGTCTGCCCCTTGAGTGTTTCTCTTAGGGATATGAAGAGTTGTAATCCGGTATGTTCTCACTCTGACCACTGGGTACACTGACTCTTGGATCTCCAAGGTGGTGAGAGGTCATTCACTGTCTGGGGCTGCCCAGCAGGAGCTACAGAGTCATCTTCAGATTCCTCCTCTTTGTTTGGGGTTTGGAAGTGCCCAAACAAGGCCTAGCGGTAAAGCAAGGCAGCCTGCTGCTGCTAGGCCTTTGGCCTTCTTTTGGAAGCTCTAGGATTCTCTGACCCAGCTGCAGTTTGACAGGTTTTAAGCAGAGAAAGGACAGGCCATTCATATCCAAAAGCCAATATGCACAGCTTGAGTGGGATTGTAAATTGGGTGGGGCGGGGTCTCTGGGAATCACCAGAGGAGAGCAAACAGCAATGGCTGCCAGTCAGTCCTGCACCAGGGAAAAAGGTCCCTGGGTCTCCATTTCCTGCTCCTCCATGCAGGAGCATTGATAGTTGGGAGCACCTCTGAGAGAAAGCCACCCTTTCAGACAGTCCAGTTTCTCCCTGTGTGTGCTGGGTCCCACAGAGTATTGCCCGGAACTGGAGTTCAGAGAAAGCTGGAGCTTGTATCTCCCACCTGATTAAAGAGCAGCACATCCAGGTGCCAGTACGTTCCTGTGCCTCCACATTTTTTACCAGTCTCAATGTGCTTTCTTCACCTCTCTAGTTGTGGCACTTCCACTCAGTTAGCTTTTCTGTGGTTCTGGGTGGTAGTTGTTCTGCCTTTTAGTTGTAATTTTGATGTGGTTGTAAGAGGCAGCGAGTATAGGTGTTTACCTATGCCACCATCTTGGTTCTCTGATGTACCATAGTTTTTTAATCCACTCATCTGATAATGGGCACTTAGGCTGTTTCCAAATCTTAGCTATTATAAATTGTGCTGCTATGAACACAGAGGTGCATATATCCTTTCTGATTGGTGTTTCTAGTTTCTTGGGATATATTCCTAGAAGTGGGATTACTCGGTCAAATGGGAGTTGCATTTTTAATTTTTTGAGGAAACTCCATACTATTCTCCACAGTAGCTCACCAGACTGTATTCCCACCAGCAGTTCAGGAAGGTTTCCTTTTGCTATACATCCTTGCCAGCATTTGTTGTTTGTTGATTTGGATAATAGCTGTTCTGAGAGGTATGAAATTTCTCATTGTCTTTTTGATTTGCATCTCTCAGATGATTAGTGACCTTGAACATGTTTTCATATGTCTCTTGGCTTTCTGTATCCACTTTCAAAAAATGTCTATTTAGGTCCTTTGCCCATTTTTTATTAGATTGTTTATTTTCCTTTTGTTCAGTTGTATGAGTTCCCTATAAATTTTGAAGATTAAACCCTTATCAGAAATGGCATTGGCAAATATGTTCTCCCAGGCAGTGGGCTTTCTTATTGTTTAGCTGATGGTTTCTTTTGCTGTCCAGAAGCTTTTTATTTTGATGTAGTCTCATTTGTTTATTTTCTCCTTAGGAGCTGTATCTATAAAGATATTACTATGACATATGTCTGATATTTTGCTGCCTATGGATTCTTCTAAAATTTTATGGTTTCCCATCTTATGTTTAATTCCTTTATTTATTTTGAATTTATTTTTTTTGTATGGTGTAAGTTGGTGGTGTAGTTTCATTTTTTTCTTTTTTCATGTAACTGTCCCATTTTCCCAACACGGTTTATTGAAGAGACTATCTTGACTTCAATGTATGCTCTTGCATTTTTGTCAAATATTAATTGAGAATCATGGCTTGGGTTGATTTCTGGGTTCTCTCTTCTGTTCCATTGATCTATATGGCTGTTCTTGTCCCAGTACCAGGAAATTTTGAGAACAGTGGCTTTGTAATATAGCTTGATATCTGGTATTGTATTCCCTCTTACTTTGTTCTTCTTTCTCAGGATTGCTGCAGCTATTTGGGTTCTTTTTTTATTTCATATGAATATTTGGAGAGTTCCTTCTAGATCTGTGAAATATGCCATTGATATTTTAATGGGGATTTCACTGAGTCTTTGAACAGTAAATTATACAGAAGACACTGGCTATTGACTGCAGAGCATAGCCATTTGCCCTGGTGATGACATTCACTAGACTTAGGGTAGTACAGGTATTGTGGGAGGTGTTACTTGCAGGTATGATAGCAGGTATGATAACAGTTGTTTGATTTGAATAAATCTGGGTGAGTAGGAGCAGTGCCTAAAAAAATTAATTTTGTGGGTAGAAACCTAACCTAACCGAAGCTGCAGCCCCAGTTGTAACCTGGCTAACATGGCTCTGGCCATGTCCTCTCCATTGGTGGATCTCACTGGATGGTGAGTGCATGGAGAACTGCTGGCTGTGGGCAGGTGCAGGCAAAATCTCTTTTGTGCTATTCTTTTTTAAAATTTTATTTTATTGTTTAAAGTATTACATATAGTAGTACACATATGTCCTTTTTTTCCCCATTGACTTTCCCCAGCCCATCCTACACTCTGTCACATGCCCTGATCCTTTTGTGCTATTCTTATCAAGTTTTGATACCAGCTTTACATAAAGAATAAAATGGTGTGAATTTTTTATTTCATCTCTATGTTTTGTGATAGTTTAAATAGATCTATAAATATGTATCTTTTGAATATTTGAAATGATTTACTGGTAAATTGGTTTGTGCCTATTTCATGTATAAGGGATTTTTTTTTTGAGAGCTTTCCCAATTAACTGAGTTTGTTAACTTTCCTATTTAAACTTTATTAAAGTTCCTACCATACATTAGGCACTGAATATAAGCTGTGCTTTATTGACTAGAATGTTTGTGACCCATCTTCAGGCACAGAAACATACTACTCATACTTACTATTCCCTAAAGTTTGACAATTATATCACTTTGATCTAAATTTTTATGAAGTTATTGTCATGTGTGAAATGGTAACAGTCCTCAAAGTTATAATAACAGTAAGCCTTGTTAGTGATTTTGACCATCAAGGGAATTGCTTACATATATTATTGATTCTTGAAATTAACATTTAAATAGAATGTAAAAGTAATTGACTAGGGCAGCCCAGTTGACTAGAAGAGGGGAAAGAGAAAGGGGAAGAAAGAGGATGATGAGGAAAAGGTGATATGAAGAAGGAAACACAGTATCTATGATGCCAAGGTAGATTTGCTAGCAAGTAGAGAAATAACACAAATACAATGATCAAATACTAACTTTGCTCACTTCAAAATTATAACAAGAATTGACCCTAATGATATATGGCTTTTGATTTTCCAATTGAATAAGGCAAATATTTCTTCCAGGCATATTTCATTTAGCCATTTGATTTTTCTAAACTTCCTTTTCTAGTTTACAAAAATCAACCAGGCCAGCAGGGGAGGGCATTTGGAGGTGACCAGGCTCACAAGGGAGGGCAGTTAGAGGTGACCAGGCCTGCAGGGGAGGGCAGTCAAGGGTGACCAGGGCAGCAGGAAAGGGTAGTTAGGGGTGACCAGGCCAGCAAAGGAGGACAGTTAGGGGCAAATGAGCCAGCAGGGGAGCAGTTAGGCATTGATCAGGCTGGCAGGGGAGTGGTAAGGGGGTGATCAGTCTGGCAGGCAAAAATGGTTAGAGGCAATCAGGCAGGCAGGCAGATGAGCATTTGGGAGCCAGCATTCCTGGGTTGTAAGAGGGATGCCAGATTAGAGAAGGTGCAGGCTGGGCTGAGGGACACACACACACACACACACACACACACACACACGTTCATGAATTTCGTGCATTGGGCCTCTAGTTAAATATAAGGGTTGATTTAACTGTATATATTGCCATTGGTGTATACACAATTTGGAATTCAATGTGTTGACTTGAGTCTACTATGTTGGCTAACTGAAGCCTGGACTCAATAGTGACCTAAAATAAAAAGGCTCAAGTATGGGAACCTTCCTAATGGAACAAAAAAATGTTAAGTTGAAATGGACTCTATTAGATACAATTTGATTAACTACCTTCTAATCAGGTCCCTTTCGTTTTTTCACTCCCTTCCTCAGTAGGGCCTGGAGGACACTTCCTTGACCAAGGTATTTAGCTGATAAGGGAGCACCAGCATCTTTGGAAAGCAGTATGTGTCTGATATATATATAGGCCAGAGATGATGATGAAAAATTCTTCTCCTAAAAGTAGAAGGAACCAGTTGATAGTGCTTAAGTGGTAGAGCCAAGGTGGGCAGAATTACCAAAGAAGCTATAGAGAGGTGGTAATCATGGATCTGCAATGATGGCTAATTGATCTAATTGCTGCAAGTGAAACACATGAGCACCTTACCAAGAAGATGCTTCATGTATATCAGAGGGGAAAAAAATTAATTTTGTGGGTAGAAACCTAACCTATATTATTGTGGTAGGGGTTCATATCTAATACCAGTACAGCTGAAGCAGTTCACAGACTCAGAGTTCCTAGACTGAAAGTAAGGAAAGTCCCTGGTGCAAGGAACTCACAGCTATATACAGTCATTTCCTTCCCCACCTCCCCTCACCCCCACTGCCCCATCTTTCTTAAAGAGACCTGTGCATCAGATTTACTGCACACAGGGAAAAAAAATTTTCAGATTTCTTGTAGATTATTTTATACTGGCTTTTTAAACTGTGATGCGCAAGTTTGAATGGAAGCCTAAGGAGTCAGGTGATTTAAATGCCTTTGCCCAAGTCTGTCCCCAAAGGGGCCAGTAGGACCCGTTATTTCCTTGAGCCAAGAATGTATAGAGGGACAAATATGTCCTTGGTTATAGATAGAATTAGTATCCAGAAGAAACCCTATGGTTATTTTCTGAGGAAAAGATGAAGTGGAAGGTCCTGGAAACATGTTTTTCTCATTCAGTCCATAAATGAATATGGTAAACCAAAAGCAATAATGCATCCTGGGTGAATTTCAGAGATTTCAAAGACTTAAAAGATGTACAAGAGTGTTTTCTACTACTTTGTAATTAATTACCCTCTTTATCTTAATTATGTTGTTGTAAAATCCAAATGGTTTGTAATGAATCACCATAGCAGAGTGATTCTTTAACTTTACTGAGCATCATAATAACCTGAAGGGGAATTGAAGAACAGAGTGCTGGGTTCTATCTCCAGGATTTCTGAGTCATTAAGTCTTGGACGAAACCTAAGCATCTGTATTTTTAACATTTCCAGGTGATTGTAACTTTGCTTGTCTTGGGGAAGCTTTTTGAGAATTCTGTTGTAGATATTTAAACTTAATGAGGTGGCGATGATAATTCCAACTGCTCTTCTAGCTGCATATATTATCAAGCAAATGAATCTGTGGCTCCTCCCATTTGGTATACAGAATTTGAATGATCTAAAACATTTTTTTAAATCTTTAAAAACAAAAGTACTTAAAAGCAACTTGCTTTCATGGGGCAGTGTACCTTTTCTATCCTACCTCAGGGTTCTATCTGTTTTTTAGTCCTGATGTAAACTGGAGGGAAACCTGATTATTCTGACCCTACAGACCTTAAGGTGGCTCTTTATATTGATGATATTATTAAATGGCCCTAGTGAGCAGGAAATATGAAGCATTCCAGATGGCTTGGGAACACATATGCATGACAGAAGTGGGAAATAAATTCTGCAAAAGTTAAAGGACCTAATAGATCTGTGATGTATCTATAGGTCTGAGGAGCTGGAATGTGCTGGGATATAACCACTAAGGGAGAAATTGCTGTATCTTATGCTGCTCACCATTAAGAAAGAATTACAGTGCTGGTAGGACTTTGGAAATTGTGTATATCATATTTGAGGGGGTGGTGGTTGTTCTAACCCAGTTACTGGCTGGTGTGTAAATATACCTTTTTTTAAAAAAGCTCAATTGAGCCGAGACTGGTTTGGCTCAGTGGATAGAGCGTCGGCCTGCAGACTGAAAGGTCTCAGGTTCGATTCCGGTCAGGGGCATGTTGCCAGCGCATCCCCAGTAGGGGGCATGCAGGAGGCGGCTGATTGATGTCTCTCTCTCATCAATGTTTCTGATTTTCTAACTCTCTCCCTTCCTCTCTGTAAAAAATCAATAAAATATATTTTTTAAAAAAGCTCTATTGAAGCATAATTTGCACAAAATAAAATAAATTATGTTGATGAGTTTTGGCAAATATATTCAATTACATAATAATCACCAAATAACCAAATTCATGATATAGAAGCTCTCCATCACTCTAACATGTTTCACTCATCATGTTTTTATCAATATAGTTTTGCCTTTTTTAGACTTTGTATAACAGAATTATATAGTATTTAAGTCTTTTGAATATACTCATTTTTTTTTCAGGAAAACCAATTTGAGATTCATCAATGTTGTAGCTTATTCCTTTTCATTGCTGAGTAGTATCCCATTCTTTAGATGTACTGCTGTTTATTTGTTCATCTCCTAATTGATGAATATTTATATTATTTACAGCTTTTTATGATTATGAATAAAGATTCTACAAACAATTGTATGATAGTTCTAAGTGCTCCACATAGTCAACAGAACATGATATTGTTAGTCTTCTTTCAAGCCATTCTCGCAGATGTTCAATAGTATCACATTTTGGTTTCATTTGCATATGCCTAATAACTAAAGATGTTGAGCATCTTTGCCATCTATATATCTTCTTGGGTATAATGTCTGTTTAATTATTATGCCTATTAAATTTTTCTCCTTATTGCTTAACTTTGAGAATTTGTTAAATATTCTGGATACATATTCTTTGACAGAAATGTGATTTGCAAATATTTGCCCCAGTCTATAGCTTGACTTTTAATTTTCTTGATAGTTTTTTGCAAAGTAAAGTTTAAATTTTAATAATCCTAATTTATCAGTTTTTTTCTTTTATGGTATATATTTTGATGTCATGTTTAAAAACTCTTTGCCTAACTAATATCAAGAAAATATTGTTTCCTGGTTTTCTTTTAAAAGATCTATCTATCTATCTATCTATCTATCTATCTATCTATCTATCTATCTATCATCTCTCCATCATCTACCTACACACACACACACACACACACACACACTATATTGAACCCTTACTGGAATATATTTTTCCATTGATTTCTAAAGAAAGTGGAAGAGAGGGAAGATAGGAGAGAGAGAGAGAAGAGAGAAAGAGAGAGAGAGAGAGAGAGAGAGAGAGAGAGAGAGAGAGAGAGAGA
>JAAGEH010000392.1:26972549-27224555 GCA_011751065.1 Lasiurus cinereus | reverse complement strand
AGAGAGAGAGAGAGAGAGAGAGAGAGAGAGAGAGAGAGAGAGAGAGAAACAACATGAGAGACAGAGATTGCTTGATTGCTTGCTTTCTGCCTGTGCCTAACCAGGGCCAGGAAACAAATGGCAACTGAGGTATATGACTTTGACTAGGAACTGAACCTGTGATCCTGCTAAGCCAAACCAGCTAGGGCTAGATCTATATTATAAGTTAATTTTTATATAAGGCATGGGCTATACGTCAAGTTTCAATTTTTTTTTGCATATGTATGCTCCTTTGTTCTGTTTCTAATTCTTTTGTTGTAGGGTTATATTTGTTATTAAGCTTTTTTTTTGTCTTATAAATTTTTGGTTGGTGTGTGTACATTTTCATTTGTTTCCAGGAAGGTTTTGATTTCTTCCTTAATTTATTTAGTATGATTGTATTGATGTTTATCTCTCCCTTAAAGTCCATCACGAGTTTATTTATTTATTTATTTTATTGTTTAAAATATTACATATGTTAGTACATATATCTCCTCCTATATTGGATGCATATATTTTAACAAGGGTTATATTTTCCTCTTGGATTGATTTCTTTAGTATTATGTAATGACCTTTGTCTCTTTTAAGGCTTTTGGTTTAAAGTCTATTTTGTCTTATATGAGTATTGCTACCCTAGTTTTTCTTTTCTGTTTCCATTTGCATGGAATTTTTCCCCCATAACTTTACTTTCATATGTGTGAGTGCTTTTACTGAAGTGAGTCTCTTGTGCACAGCATATATGTGGACCTTGTTTTCTTATCCATTCTAATAACCTGTGTCTTTTTCTTAAATTAAATTTTTATTATTCAGATTATTACATCCGTTTCTCTTTTTTCCCCTCCATAGTTCCCTTCCAGCCGGCTCCCACCCTTCCCTCTACCCTTACCTCTCTCCCATTGACCTCATCCATAGGTGTATGATTTTTGTCCAGTCTCTCCCTGTAAATCCCTCACCCCTTTACCCCTGAGAATTATCAGCCCACTCTCTTTCTGTGCTCCTGATTCTATTATATTCACCTGTTTATTCTGTTGATCAAATTTATATTTTACTTAATTTTTAGATTCACTTGTTGATAGATATGTATTTGTTTTTCATAATTTTTTATCTTTTACCTTTTTTCTACTTCCTCTTCTAAAAGAGTACCTTTCAGCATTTTATATAATACTGGTTTGGAGATGATGAACTCCTTTAGCTTTTTCTTATCTGTGAAGCTGTTTATCTGCCCTTCAATTCTGAATGATAACTTTGCTGGATAGAGTATTCTTGGTTGTACTCTATCCAGCAAAGTTCCCATCTGGCCTGCATCGTTTCTGCTGAGAAATCAGCTGACAGTTATATGGGTGCTCTCTTATAGGTAATGAACTGCTTTTATCTTGCTGCTTTAATATTCTCTCTTTGTCTTTTGCTCTTGGTATTTTAATTATGATGTGTCTTGGTGTAGTCTTCTTTGGATTCCTTTTATATAGGGTTCTGTGTGCTTCCTGGATTTGTAAGTCTATTTCTTTTACTAGATGTGGGAAGTTTTCAGTCATTATTTCTTTAAATAGGTTTTCAGTATCTTGCTCTCTCTCTTCCTCTGGCACCCCCACAATTCTGATGTTGGGACGCTTGAAGCTGTCCCAGAGGCTCCTTACATTATCTTCACATTTTTGGATTCTTTTCTCTTCTTGCTTTTTCAGTTGAGTGTTTTCTGATTCTTTATATTTCAAATTTTTGACTTGATTCTTGCCTTCCTCTAGTCTCCTGTTAGGTCTCTGTATAATATTTTTTATTTCAGTCAGTGTATGTTTAATCTCTAGTTGGATCTTTTCAGTCTCTAGTTGGTTCTTTTTTATCTCCAGTTGGTTCTTTTTCATCTCCTCTTCGGTTTCGCTAACTTTATCCAACTTTTCTAGGATATTCTTGAAAAACCTTATAAGCGTGGTTTTGAACTCTATATCCAGTCGTTTGTTTTCCTCCATTTCTTTTGTTGGATTCAGCCTTATGATACCAGACTTGCAAAACTACAAAAGCCTCTCTGTTGAGCTTGGGATGGGTGAAGGCTCAGGGCTTAAGGGACCGCCTTGCCTTCCAGTCGGCTCCACCCTCCATGGCCCCTGAGTCTCTCGTGACTGGGTAATCGCTGGAGCGGACCCTGTGTGCGCTCTCTCTCTCTCTCTCTCCTTTCTCTCTCAGTGCCTCTAGATTGCTGCCCCTCCAGTTCCCCTGAGCTCTGGGACCATATGAGTCTGGGTCCCCAGGGTTTCGCCCGAAACCGGGGTTTAGTGGAGTTAGAAGTAATGCAGTTGGGAGGGTCTGTCTCGCGCCCACTTGTGAAAGCCAGCGGCACAATCAGCAGTTGGTCCTCTGCACACAGTGATGTGCATGCCACCAGACTTCTGATCTTTTGCAACTCCCCTAAATTTCCATGCACTTCTCCCTTTTCACAGTCCAAACTCCCCCCGTATGAGTTTCAGCTGGATCTGGGGTTTAGTGTCATAGGATAAGGGGTTCAGTGCTGTTGAGAGTCTCCATTTCCCTCCCACCAGAGAAAGCCAGCCAGGTTCTCTGGCACCCGCTCTCTCCACGTGTGTGTCTCCGTACCTCAGCTTTTTGTAGCTCTTCTGGGTCTCTGTGAGCCTCTCTCTTTCCTTCTAGTTGTAGAATTTCCACTCAGCCTGCTTTCCTGTGGTTCTGGATAATGTCTGTTCTGTCTTTTATTTGTAGTTTTGAAATTGTTGTGTGAGGCAGCAGTGTAGGTGTTTACCTATGCTGCCATCTTGGATTCTCTAACCTATGTCTTTTTATTGAAGTACTTAATTCATTTACATTTAAGATTATTATTAACAGGTACTTATTTATTGCCATTCCTATTCTTTATGCCTGTTTTGTTCTCTTTCTCTTTATTTCTTCTTCTTACACCAGTCCCTTTTGCATTTCTTGCAATGTTGGTTTAGTGGTAATAAACTCATTTAGCCTTTTTATTTTGTCTGGGACATTCTTTATTTCATCTTCAATTTTGAATGATAGCTTTGATAGATAGTCTTAGTTTCTGATCCTTGTTTGTCATTACTTTGAATATTTCATGATATTTCCTTTAGGCATGTAGTGTTTTTATTGAGAAATCAGGTGACAGTTTTATGGGAGCTCTCTTGTAGATAACTATCTTTCTTTTACTGCCTTTAATATCCTTTCTTTGTTGTTAATTTTACCATTTTAATTATGATATGTCTTGTTGTGTTCTTTTTATGTTCATTTTTATTGGAACTCTCTGTGCTTCCTGAACTTGTGTGACTTCTCCTTCACCCATTTAGGGAAATTTTCTGTCAATATTTTTTCAAGCAGTTTGTTAATTCTTTGCTCCTATTCTTCTTATTATGGTATATCTATAATTTGGATGCTGTTTCATTTTATATTGTCCCACAGTTTCCTTACACTTCTGTTTCCCAACCTTTTTTTGGCCATGCCCCACCTAAGCATCTTTGAAATCCTGTGACTCCTGTTGAATTTGGGTCTTGGTTGCTGTTATGCCATTCATGGATTGGCTCAACCCTCAGGCTTGTTGACTGTGAGTCTCAACCCCAACTTTGTAGTGCTAACTTTTATACAGGTGCTGACAGAACAAAATAAGACAAAAACCTGACCAAGCTGAAAACAACAAAAAAATACCAAAACAACAACAATAATAAAAACAATCCCAGCAACAAGACTATAACATATAGGAGCATGCATGCACACATGGGCACACATACATACATGCACAATTTAAAAAGACAGAAGACCAAAAGAATTAGAGGAGAAAAACAAGGTAATGAAAAAAAAGTTAAGAAGGGAGAAACAAGAAAGAGAATAAATATAAGTAAACGAAAGAAAGAAAAATAAATAATTAAAACATAAAAATACTGAATAAAATGAAATACTGACTAGGAAAGCAAAAGTGGGAAAAGAAAAAGAATAGCAAAAAATTTAAATTAATAAAAAAGTAAAGAAAATGAGAAAAAATAGATTAAAATCAGATAGGAAAAAGAAAACATGAAAGTAAAAACAAAAAGAAGAGAAAGAAAAATCAAAGCAAATGATAAAATAACCCCTTGGATCTATTATTTGTTGGGCTCACTGGATATTGCTATGAGGTTGTTGGGTCTGCTCCTTTGGTGTATTAGTCCTGAGCCTCCTGAAGTTCTCTGCTGCTGGCCAGTGTGAGTCACTGTCCCCGCCTCTCCCAGGGCAATCTGACTGAAGCCTTGGAGTGCAGATCCCCAAGTAGTCCAGTGAGTGGGTCTTCCTAGCCCAGAAGCTGAATCAAATTCAGGACTCACCCCTTGAGTATGCTTGTTCTGAGCTGCTCTCCCATCCTCCGGACTCTGAAGAGGTATCTGGGTCCCAGTTGTGAAAGTTTAAACAGACTCAAATTGGAGGTGATCCCTATAGCTTATAGGAAGGGTGTGCAGACACTTCTTATCCTTCCAATGCCTCAGTTGTGCTTGGGTCACTGGCACCCCCTTATTACCAGCCCAAGCAGTTGGAATATTAAAAAAAATCTAGATTCACTTGGCTCTAATTTTTCAGCATAGCTGTCTCTTGCTCGGTAGGGCTTCACCAAGGCTCCCCCAGGCCAGATATATGAGTTTTTTTGTTCTTCCAGATCCAGATTTCCAGCCCAGTGTCATTACTCAGGTGGGGTAAAGAGTACCTCCTTCTTCACTCAAGGTGGGGAGGATGGCTCCTTTTTCTTGGAGCACTATGTCTGTCCCCTATCCTGCTTTCTGCCAAAAGTTTTTTTCACAGAATAATCTGACACTCAGATTCACTTCTAGGTGTACTACTCAGACCCCTCCACTGGTCCAGAGTTCTGCTGCTTGGCCTCCATAGACACCAATCATGTGGACTTTTCTGGCTGGTGTTCTAACCAAGACATCACTTTCTTTCTGGGATAGTGCAATCTGAGTCTCCCAGATAGTCTAAATCACCACTGATTCTTACTGCATTATGCTTCTATGTGAGCTCCCCTTCCCTTTTCTGTTGCTCCAGTTTTGAGATCCCTGCAGGGGCTGAGATACCATGCTCCAAGGGGGCAGAGGTTGCACTGCCACTTCTTCCCTCTGGCTTCCTCTACCTGCTGCAGAGCTGCCGAAGTTGGCCCTCCTATGCTGCATCTTTTCTTATCTCCTCTCCAGGTTCCCTGCTCACAGAATTTCACATAAGCTATTTTTCATCTGTTTTTTTCAAGTCAAATGTCCTGCAGTTTAGTCATAAGCCTTGTCTGGTGGTGGGAACAAGCAGATGGAACTTGCCTAGATTGAAGCCATCTTGTCTCCACTTCAATAACTTCTCTTTAATATCTTTTCTTAAATTCTCACCTGAGGACTTGGTTTTGTATAACTTTTAGACAGAGAGAAAGATTGAAAAAGAAAGATTTATCAGTTGCCTTCTGTATGTGCCCTGACTGAGGACTGAACCCACAACCTAGGAATGTGTCAGGAATGGGAATCAAACCCACAACCCATTGGTGTATGGGATGACATTCCCACCAACTGAGCCACTTGTCCAAGGAATATGATACAATTTGAATTGATATTTTGAAAGATGTAAGGTCTGTGTCTAAACTTTTTATTATTATCTTACACATGAATGTCTATTGATCTGCCACCATTTGTAGAAAAGACCATTTTTTTACTTCTTTGTATTGCTTTTCTCCTCTCTCAAAGATTAGTTGGCTATGTTTATGTAGGTCTCTTTCTGGACTTTCTATTCTGTTCAACTTACCTATTTGCTTTTCTTTCACCAATACCATATTGTCTTGATTACTTTAGTTTTACAGTAAGTCTTGAAATAAGGTAGTTCTTCTTCAATATATATTGGGCATTCTAGGTCTTACGAGTTCCCATTTCATCTTTAGAAAGTTTGTCAATATTCACAAATATTTTGCTGGGATTCTAATTAAAATCTCTTTAAATCTATATATAAACTTGGGAAGAACTTACCTCTTGACAATTTTGAGTCTTCCTATTCATTAACATGGACTACCTATTTATATAGTAACTAGAGGCCCAGTGCATGAAATTTGTGCATGGGGGTGTGTCCCTCAGCCCAGCCTTCATGCTCTCCAGTCTGGGACCCCTAGGGGGATGTCTGACTGCCAGTTTAGGCCGGATCCCACAGGGCAGTTGGACATCCCCCTCATAATGTAGACTACTGGCTCCTAACTACTTGCCTGCCTGTCTGCCTGATTGCCCCTAACCCACTTCTGCCTGTGAGCCTGATCACTTCCTAACTTCTCCCCTGCCAGCCTGATTGACACCTAACTGATATCCTGATGGCCCAATCACCCCCAAATGCCCTCCCCTGCCAGCCTGATCATCCCCAACTTCCCTCCCCTATAGGCTTGGTCACTCCCAACTGCCCTCCCCTGTATGTGTGGTCATCCCCAACTTCTCTCCCCTGCCAGCCATCTTGTGACAATGTGAAGGTGGCCATTTTGTGACAACAACGGGGCACCCATCTTGTGACAACATGGGGGCAGCCATCTTGTGGGTGCTATATTGTGATGACAGGGCAGCAGCCATCTTGTGAGGGTGTGAGGGTCAATTTGCATATTACCTCTTTATTATATAGAATTCTTTGATTTCTTTCATTAGAGTTTTATACTTTTCCTCACATAGATCTTGTACATATTTTTTATATTTATATCTAAGAATTTCCTTTTTGGGTGTGATGATATAAATTGTGTTTGTAATCAAATTTCCATTTATTTATTGCTGGTATACAGGAAAGCAATTGAATTCTATATATTATCCTATATCTTGCAACCTTGCTATAATGTCTATTAGTTCCAGGAATTTTTTCCAATTCTTTTGATTTTTCTACATGGACCATGTGAACAAAAACAATTTTATTTCTTTATGTGAATCAGTATACTTAAAATGTTCTTTTCTTGTATTATTTTGTCCTTTGAATTTCAAGTAAATATGAAAAGGAGTGGTGACAAGAAATGTCCTTGCATTGTTCTTGATTTTAGTGGGAAAACTTTTAATTTCTCATTATTAATAGTAATCTTATCTATAGGCAATTTTTGTAAATTTTCTTTAACAATGTAAGTAACCCACTATTCCTAGAATTCAGAGAATTTTGATCATAAATGAATATTATTATTACTAAATTTTATTGAATTTATTGGGGTGACATTAGTTAATAAAATTATATTGGTTACAGGTGTACAATTCTACAATACATCATCTATACATTGTATTTACCACTCAAAGTCAATTCTCCTTCTACCACCATTTATCTCCCCTCCCCCTTTACCCTCTTCTATCTACGCCACCTCCTTTCCCTCTGGTAATCATCATAATGCTGTCAGTGCCTATAAAGGTGATTTTTTTTTCTTAATCCTTTCAAATTTTCCACCCAGCCTCCCAATCTTCCTCCCCTTTAACAGTCTGGAGAAACCAAGATGGCAGCATAGGTGAAAACCTAAACTGTGCATCGCACAACAATTTCAAAACTACAAGTAAAAGACAGAATGGAAATCATCCAGAACCACAGGAAAGCTGTCTGAATGAAAATTCTACAACTAGAAGGAAAGAGAGGGGCCCACAAAGACTCAGAGGAGCTTCAAAAAGCTGAGCAGGAGGAAGACAGAAGCTCCCAACCGCACTGAAATCCAGGTCAGACTGCACTGAACACCAGTTTCGGGCGAGACCCTGGGGATCCAGACTCATATGGAGTGCATGGAAACTCGAGAGCTGGAAAGGCAGAGATCTGGAGGCACACACGCCTATCTATGCACAGGGAGGGCTGCAGTGATTACCGAGGGACACTGAGACCAGGGGCTGACGGGAAGCCAAGGCTCTCTGCCCCGCACTGAGACTCTGCCCCATCCAAGCAGAGCACAGAGGTTTTTGCAGTATTGCAAGTCTTAAGGCTGACAGAATCCAGCACAGAAGTTCTCCTGGCATAGACAAAGCTGATCCTCACAACCAATTGGCTTGGAAGTCAGTTCCCCTCAGTGAGACCAACAACAATCAAGACTTAACTACAACAAGGCTGTACACATAGTCCACAAAGGGGTGCACCAAGAGAGTCCACCTCAGGTAACGGGAGGCAGAGCTACTGGGCCATATAGGACACTTGGCACACAAAGCTACTCTACCAACTCAGGGAAGCAGCAAAAATGTGGAGACAAAGGAACAGATCACAAATGAAAGAATTGGAGGGAAACAAACGACTGGATATAGAGTTCAAAGTCATGGTTATAAGGTTTTTCAAGAATTTTCTGGAAAAGATGGATAAATTTCATGAGACCCAAGAGGAGATGAAAATGGACCAACTAGAAATTAAATATACACTGACTGAAATAAAAAATATTATACAGAGACCTAACAGCAGACTAGGGGAACACAAGAATCAAATAAAAGATTAGAAATACAAAGAAGTAGAAAACACTCAATTGGAAAAGCAAAAAGTATCCAAAAATGTGAAGATAGTATATAGAGCCTCTGAGACAACTTCAAGCATACCAACATCAGAATTGTGGGGGTGCCAGAAGAAGGGAGAGAGCAAGGTACTGAAAAACTGTTTAAAGAAATAATGACGGAAAACTTTCCCCACTTGGTGGAAGAAATAGACTTACAAGTCCAAGAAGCCAACAGAATCCCCCTACCCCCCAAAAAAAGGAATCCAAAGAGGACCACACCAAGACACATCATAATTAAAATACCAAGAGCAAAAGACAAAGAGAGGATATTAAAAGCAGCAAGAGAAAAACAGTTCATTATCTACAAGGGAGCACCCATACAACTGTCAGCTGATTTCTCAACAGAAACTATGCTGGCCAGACAGGAGTGACAAGAAATATTCAAAGTGATGAATAGCAAGAACCGACAACTAAGATTATTCTACCCAGCAAAGCTGTCATTCAGAATTGAAGGGCAGATAAAGAGCTTCACAGATAAGAAAAAACTAAAGGAGTTCATCAACACCAAATCAGTATTATATGAAATGCTGAAAGGTACTCTTCAAGAAAAGGAAGAAGAAAAAGGTAAAGATAAAAATTATGAACAACAAATACATATCTATCAACAAGTAAATCTAAAAATCAAAGTAAATAAAAATATGATGAACACAATAAACTGGTGAATGTAATAGAATCAGGGGCATAGAAAGGGAGTGGACTGACAATTCTCAGGGGAAAGGGGTGAAGCGGGTGCAGGGATAGACTGGACAAGAATCATACACCTATGGATGAGGACAATGCAGGGAGGTAAGTGTAGATGGTGGGGTGAGAGCCGGGTGGAGGTGAGCAATGGGAGAAAAAAGAGGAACAATTGTAATAATCTGAACAATAAAGATTTATTTAAAAAAAAAAACAGTTTGTTCCCTGTATCTATGAGTCTGTTTCTGTGTTGTTTGTTTTCTTCATTAAATTCTCTATATAAATACAATCATACGGTATTTGCCTTTCTTCAACCAGCTTATTTCACCAAGCATAATATCTCTCTAGGTTCATAAATACTGTTGCAATTCTTTTGTCTTATAGCCACATAGTGTTCCATTGTGTACATGTATCCACAGCATTTACTTATTTATTATTTATTTTTATTGATTCAGGTATTACATATATAACTTTATCCTTTCAATGTCCCTACATCCCCCATTCATGCCCTCACCCTCCTGGTGTCTGTGTCCATTGGTTAGGCTTATATGCATGCGTACAAGTCTCTCCCCTTACCTCCATCCTACCCTACCTTCCCTCTGAAGATTGATCAATGCTTCTCTGTCTCTAGATCTGTTTTTGTTCATCAGTTTATGTTGTTCATTATATTCCACAAATGAGTGAGATCATGAGATATTTATCTTTCTGATTGGCTTATTTCGCTTAGCATAATGCTCTCCAGTTCCATCCATGCTGTTGCAAATGGTAAGAATTCTTTTTTTTTTTTAACCACAGCTAGCATTCCCAAGAAACTAGAAATTTCAATCAGAAAGGATTTATGCACCCCTATATTCATAGCAGCACAATATATCATAGTTAAGATTGGAAATAGCCTAAGTGCCCATCAGCAGATGAGTGGATTAAAAAACTGTGCTATACAGTGGTACCTCGAGATACGAGTTTAATTCGTTCCAGAACCTTGAGGCGTGGGAAACTATAAGATGCTTGAGTCGCAGTAAACTGGTGGGTCACGTGCAGCCGGCTGATCCATGCGATTACTCCTATCTCAAACGTTGCTCTTATTTCAAAGCAAAAATCGCTTGCTCGATGGCTCTTATCTCAAAAATCTCGTATGTTAGGGCACTCGTATCTCAAGGTACCACTGTATCTACCCACAGCTTTTTTATCCACTCATTTACTGATGAGAACTTGGGCTGCTTCCAAATCTTGGCTATTAAAAAAAAAAAAAACACGCTACAGTGAACATAAAGGGGCATATAATCTTTTGAACTGGATATAGTCTCAGAACTGGAATTGCTGATTACAAGGCAGTTCTATTTTTAATTTTTTGAGGAAACTGCATATTATTTTACACAGTGGCTGCATCAATCTGCATCCTCACCAATAGTGAACGAGGGTTCTCTTATTTCCATATCCTTGCCAACACTTGTCTGTTGATGATTTATTGATGATAGCCATCTTGTCAGGTATGAGGTGATATCTCATTGTGGTTTTAATTTGATGGTTAGTGACATTGAGCATCTTTTCATGATTAGTGACATTGAGTATCTTATCTTATAGTATCTATTGGCCATCTTTATGTCCTCTTTGGAGAAGTGTCTATTCAGGTGCTTTGCCCATTTCTTAATTGGATTTTTTCTCTAGTTGTTGAGTTGTGTAAGTTCTTTAAAAATTTTGAATATTAACCCTATATCAGATGTACCTCCATTCAGTGTTCTATCTTTTATGTTCTCCTATTCAGTGGGTTATCTTTTAATTTTGTTGATGGTTTCTTTTGCTGTGCTGATACTTTTTAGTTTGATGTAGTCCCATTTGTTTATGTTTTCTTGCCTGAAAAGTCATATCAGAAAACATATTTCTATAAGAAATGTTTGAGATTTTACTGCTTATATTTTTTATGAATTTTATGGGCTTGAATATTACAGTTAAGTCTTTAATTCATTTTGAGTTCATTTCTGTGTATGGTGAAAGCAGGTGGTCTAATTTAATTTTTTGCATATATCTGTCCAATTTTTCCAACATCTTTTATTGACTAGAGTATCTTTATTCCATTGTATGTTCTTGCCTTATTTGTCAAATATCAATTGACCATAAAAGCATAGGTTTATTTCTGCTCTCTCTTTTCTGTCCCACTGATCTACATGTCTGTTTATATGCCAGTACCATGCTGTCTTGATTACTATGACCTTGGACTAAAGTTTGATATCAGTAATATAGTATAATTCCTTCTCACTTTTCTCTTCTTTCTCAAAATTGCTGTTATTTTGGGGATCTTTTGTGTTTCTATATAAGTTTTTGCAATGTTTGTTCTAGTTCTGTGAAATACATCATTGGTGTCTTGATAACAATTATGTTGAATCTACAGATTGCTTTGGGTAGTTGGGCATTTTAATTATGTTAATTCTTATCCATGGACATTATATATGCTTCCACTTATTTGTATCTTCCTCAGTTTTCTTCTTTAGTGTCTTATAATTTTTTGAGTACAGATTTTTTACATCCTTAATTAAATTTATTTTAGATGTTTTCTTTTCCTTTTGATACAATTGGAAATCAGATGGTTAGTCTCCCTTTCTAATAGTTAATTGTTGGTGTACAAAAATTCAACTGATATCTGGATATTTACTGAATTCATTTAGTAGTTTCAGTAGTTGTTTTTTTTTTTTTGTGACATCTTTATTGTTCTCCATATACAGTATCATGCCATTTGCAAATAATGACAGTTTTACTATCCTTTCCAATTCAGATGCCTTTTATCTCTTCTACTTGACTGATTGCTGTGTCTAGGATTTGCAGTACTATGTTGAATAAAAGTGGTAAAATAGACATTATTGTCTTGTTCCTGATCTTAAGAGAACCACTTTTAGTTTTTACCTATGGTATATGATGTTAACTGTGGGTTTGTCATATATGGCCTTTATTATGTTACATATATTGCCAGTTTGCTCTGAGTTTTATCATAAACGGGTGCATTACCAAATGGTTTCTCTATATTTTTATATGACCATGTGATTTTTTCCCCTTCTTTATTCTATAAATGCGCTAAGCTACATTAATTGATTTTCACAAGTTGAGTAAGCATTGCATACCTGAGATAAATATCACTTGGTTGTGGTGTATATTTCTTTCTATACATTGTTGAATTCAATTTGATAATACTTTGTTGAGGATTTTTACATTTATGGTCATGAGAAATATTAGTCTATAGCTTTCTTTTCTTGTGGTGTATTTATTTCAGTTTGGTAACCAAATAATGCTGGCTTCAAAGAATGAGTCATGAAATATTATCCTTGCTTTTATCTTCTAAAAGAGCTTATAAATAATTCATATAATTTCTACCCCAAATTTTTCATACAATTCACCAGGATACCCAGTTGGACCTGGTGTTTTCTACTAATATTTTGAAAGGTTGTTAATAATTGTTTCAATATCTTTAATGGATATTGGCCTATTTCAACTGTCTATTTTTTCTCATGTGAGTTTCAATAAATTGTGTCTTTTAAGTAATTGGCTTGTTCCATCTAGCTTATAAAGATTTTGAGCTTATATTTCTTCATAATATTTTTTATTATTCTTTAAATGTTCAAATGATCTGTAGTGATGTCCCCACTTTCATTTCTGAGATGAATAACTTGTGTTTTATCTTTTTTTTTCTTACTTAGCCTGACTAGAATTTATCAATTCTATTGTTCTTTTCAAAGAATCAGCTGTTGGGTTTGTTGATTTTTCACCATCGAGTTTTTATTTTCAATTTGACTGATTTATGCTCTAGTTTTTATTTCTTCCCATTGTCCCCACTTACTTTGGAGTTAATTTACTTTTTTTCCCTTTTTAAAATTTTTTAATTAAATCTTTATTATTCAGATTATTACATCTGTTTCTCTTTTTTCCCCTCCATAGTTCCCCTCAAGCTGGCTCCCACCCTTCTCTCTACCCTTACCTTCCTCCCGTTGACCTCATCCATAGGTGTATGATTTTTGTCCAGTCTATCTCTGTGTACCCTTCACACCTTTCCCCCTGAAAATTATCAGTCCACTCCCTTTCTGTGCTCCTGATTCTATTATATTCACAAGTTTATTCTGTTGATCAATTTTTAATTCACTTAATTTTTACATTCACTTGTTGATAGATACATATTTGTTTTTCATAATTTTTTATTTTTACCTTTTTCTTCTTCCTCTTCTAAAAGAGTACCTTTCAGCATTTCATATAATACTGGTTTGGAGTTGATGAACTCCTTTAGCTTTTTCTTATCTGTGAAGCTCTTTATCTGCCCTTCAATTCTGAATGATAGCTTTACTGAATAGAGTATTCTTGGTTGTAGGTTCTTGCTATTCATCACATTGAATATTTTTTGCCACTCCCATCTGGCCTGCATAGTTTCTGTTGAGAAATCAGCTGACAGTCGTAGGTGTGCTCCCTTGTAGGTAATGAACTGCTTTTCTCTTGCTGCTTTTAATATTCTCTCTTTGTCTTTTGCTCTTGCTATATTAAATTATGATGTGTCTTGGTGTAGTCCTCTTTGGATTTCTTTTATATGAGGTTCTGTGTGCTTCCTGGACTTGTAAGTCTATTTCTTTTACCAGATGTGGGAAGTTTTCAGTCATTATTTCTTTAAATAGGTTTTCAGTATCTTGCTCCCTCACAGAGACCCAGAGGAGCTGCAAAAAGCTGAGGTATGGAGACATGTGCAAACAGAGAGCAGATGCCAGAGAACCTGGCTGGCTTTCTCTGGTGAGAGGGAAACGGAGACTCCCAACGGCATTGAACCCCTTATCCTACGACACTAAACCCCAGATCCAGCCAAAACTCATGTGGGGGGAGTTTGGACTGTGAAAATGGAGAAGTGCACAGAAATTTAGGGGAGTCGCAAAAAATCACAAGTCTGGTGGCCTGCACGTCACTGTACCCAGAGGACCAACTGTTGATTGTGCCTCTGGCTTTCATGAGTGGGCAGGAGACAGACCCTCCCAATTGTGCCATTTCTAACTCCACTAAACCCTGGGTTTGGGCGAAACCCTGGAGACCCAGACTCATACGGACCTGGAGCACAGGGGAACCAGAGGGGCAGCAGTCTAGAGGCACTGCAAGAGAACGTGTGCGCACAGGGACCGCTCCAGCGATTACCCAGACACATGAGACTCGGGCCATGGAGGGCGCGGCTGACTGGAAGTCAAGGCGGTCTCTTAAGCCCTGAGCCTCCACCCATCCCAAGCTCAACAGAGAGAGGCTTTTGCAGTTTTGCAAGTCTGGTATCATAAGGCTGAATCCAACACAGAAGTTCTCCCGGCATAGTGAAAATGTCTAGACAAGAAAAGGAATCACAAACAAAAGAAATGGAGGAAAACAAATGACTGGATATAGAGTTCAAAACCATGCTTATAAGGTTTTCAAGAATATCCTAGAAAAGTTGGATAAAGTTAGCAAGTTCCAAGAGGAGATGAAAAAGATCCAACTAGAGATGGAAAAGGACCAACTAGAATTTAAATATGCACTAACTGAAGTAAAAAATATTATTCAGAGACCTAACGGCAGACTAGAGGAAAGCAAGAATCAAGTCAAAAATTTGAAATATAAAGAATCAGAAACACTCAACTGGAAAAACAAGAAAAGAAAAGAATACAAAAATGTAAAGATAATGTAAGGAGCCTCTGGGACAGCTTCAAGCGTACCAACATCAGAATTGTGGGGGTGCCATAGGAGTTAATTTACTTTTATTTTTTATTTTCCTAAGGGGAAAGTTTTGTTTACTGATTTTTTTTAAAGATCTAATGTCTAACATTTTTTGTCTGAGCTCTGCTTTCACTGAGCCCCACAAATTTTGCTAATTTGTAATTTTCTTTTCATTTAGTTCAAAGTAATTTTGAATTTGCTGATATACAGAAGCTAAGGGTATTTACCACCACAAGTGATGCATTACAAGAAATGATGAAAGGTGCCCTGGTTGGTTTGCTCAGTGGTTAGAACATTTCACCTACAGATTGAAGTGTCTCAGGTTTGATTTCTGGTCAAGGGTATGTACCTTGGTTGCAGGTTTCATAGCCCTGGTAGAGGTGTGTGCACGAGGCAACCAATTGATGTGTCTTTCTCAGGTTGATATTTCTCTCCCTTTGTCTCCTCCTCCTCCCTTCCTTCCACTCTTTTTGTAAATCACTGAAAAAATATCCTTGAGTGAGGATTAAAGACAAATATTGAAAAAAAAACCAGCAGTTTGATTCCCTGCTACAGACACCATCCTAGATTGCTCAGTGAGTCAAAAGCCAGTAGGACCCCAGCAACTGCAGCTGACACCTGTGGGACAAGCTCCATGGGTGAAAAGTACAGATCAGAATAGGGTCAATCAAAGTGTGATACTCAAGGCAAACCCAGACTCTGGGCTAAGGAGTCCCAAACCACTGGACAGTTGGCATGATGAAACTGGGATTGAAGCTGACTAGCAGGAAGACAGATGGTATATCCATCCCACATGTGGGACATCAACAATCAAGTCCCAATTACAATAGGAGAGCTTAAACAATGCACATAATGGGTATTCATAGAGCATCCAGCTCAGGTGAACAAAGATACTGCACCACCTACATAAGGCCATCCCACACAGATGGGATGTATAGCAGTTCTATCTCATACATAGAGGCAAATACAAAGAGATATCTAACATAGGGAAACCAAGAAACAACCCCCAAATAAGAGGAAAAAGGAATTGTCAGAAAAAGAATTAAATGAGATAGAGGAAAGCAACCTATCAGACATAGAATTCTAAACAGTGGTTATAAAGATGCTTATGGAACTTAGCACAAATTACAACAGCATAACAAGGAAAATAGAGGCTATGAGAAAGAAGCAGACAAAAATGAAGAACACACTGGAAGGGATTAAAAGTAGATTCAAATGAAGAAGTATACTGAATCAACAATTTGGAAGAGAAGGAAGAAATGAATACCCAATTAAAACAGCAAATAGAAAAAAAATTAAAAAGCAGGAACTTAGTTCAAGAGAGGTCTGGGACAACATGAAATGTAACAACATTCACATTATGGGAATAACAGAAGGGGAAGAGGATGAGCAAGGAACAGAAAACCTGTTTAAAGAAATAATACAGACCACTTCTCCAACCTGATGAAGGAAAATATCACACAAGTTCAGAGAGTCCCAATCAAGATGACCCCAAAAGATTCATACGTAAACATATAATTAAAATTGCAAATATTAAAGACAAAGAAAAAATATTAAAAGCAGCAAGAAAGAGAGAAAATTATATGCAAAAGAATTTCCCTTAGAATGTCAACTGACTTCTCAAGGAAATACTTCAGGCCAGAAGGGTATGGCATGAAGTATTAGAAGTAATGAAAAGCAAGGGCCTAGTTCCAAGACTACTGTATCCAGCAAGGCTATCATTCAAAATTAAAGGTGAAATAGAAAGTTTTTTAGACAAAAAATGGTTAAAAGAATATATTACCACCATATTAGCAATGTAAGAAATGTTAAAGGAACTACTTTAAGAAGAAGAAAAGGAGAGAGGATCATAGACATAAAGAAAATAAAAATAGCAGTAAGTAAATCGCTATCAACAATAACCTTGAATGTAAATGGATTGAGTGCTCCAGCCAAAAGACATAAGGTGATTGAATGCATAAGAAAATATGATCCATATATATGCTGTTTATGAGAAACCCATCTCAGAACAAATGATACACACAGACTGAGAGTGAAGGGATGAAAAAATATAATCCATGCAAATGGAAGAGACAAAACAAATATCTGTAGTAGCAACACTTATATCACACAAAATAGACTTCAAAATAAAGGTCATAACAAGAGACAAAGAAGGCCATGTCATAATACTAAAGGGAATAATTTAACAAGAAAATATAAAACATTTATGGAACCAATATAGGAGCACCCAAGAACATTAAAAAACTCTTGATGGCGTTTAAGGGAGAGATTTATAGCAATACAGTCATAGTTAGGGACTTTATCATCCCACTGACTTTACTGGATAGATCTTCCAGATGAAAAATTAACAAGGAAACAGAGGCCTTAAATGACACACTAGATCAGATGGATCTAATCAATATTTACAGAACATTTCACCACAAAGCAATAGATTATCATTCTTTTCAAGTGCACATGAAAAGATATGTCTTCTCAAAGATATGTTAGGGCACTAAACAAGTCTATTCAAATCCAAGAAGACTGATATAACACCAAACATCTTCCCAGATCACAATTGCATGAAGTTAGAAATCAACTACAATAAAAAAAAAACACCCTCCAAAACACTAAAATACATGAAGGCTAAATAGCCTGCTATTAAACAATGAACTGGTTACCAATGAAATAAATCAAGATATTAAAAACTTCCTGGAAACAAATGAAAATGAATACACAATCACCCCAAACCTATGGGACACTGTGAAAATAGTCCTGAGAGGGAAATTTATAGCATTACAGCCCTACCTTAAGAAATAGGAAAAAGGACTAATAAACTAACAATACAACAAAATTAATTAGAAAGAGAACACACACAAAAAAACCCAGAGTAAGTAGAAGGAAAGAAATAATAAAGATCAGAGAGGAAATAAATGACATAGAGGCTAAGAAACATTATAAAAGATCAATAATTTCAAGAGCTGGTTCTTTGAAAAGATAAATAAGATTGAATAACCCATAGCCAGACTCATTAAGGAGGAACCCAAATAAATAAAATCAGAAGTGAAGGAGGTGATATAACAATGGACACTACAGAAATGCAAAGGATTGTAAGTAAATATGATGAACAACAATATGCCAACAAACCGAATAACCTGGGGGAAATGGACAAATACCTAGAAATATTCAGTCTTCCAAAACTGAATCAAGAACAATAAAAAAAACTGATTGGGCCAATAAAAGCTAATTAAATTAAATCAGACGTTAAAAAAACAATTTACAGATGAATTTTATCAAATATTGAAAGAACTAGCATCTATCCTCCTCAAACTATTCCAAGAAATTCAAGAGGAAGGAATACTTTTAAACTCTTTTTATGTTATCCTAATTTCAAAATGATATAAAGACACTATAAAGAGAGAAAATGACCGGCCAATATCCCTGATGAATACAGATGCTAAAATGCTCAATAACATATTAGCAAGTAGGATCCAGCAATATATAAAAAAGATCATACATCATGACAAGTGGGAATTATTCCAGGATGCAAGGCTGCTATAATATTCACAAATCAATAAATGTGATACATCACATAAACATAAACAAATCTATATATTTAAAAGCCTAAGCGACCATCCAACTGTTTCACTGGTAACAATGACATGCACTGACCATGGTGGGGGAGATGCTCAATGCAGGAGCTGCCGAGCTGTGGTGGTTTGGCAGCTGTGGTTCTTGGGTGACACACCTGGAACCACAGAGGAGGGATGCCCATTCTGGGGTGAGTCACCCAAGAATTACCTCTCTAATCCAGGATCCCTTGGGTGATATCAGAGAGCCAGTTTGGGCCCAAGCATCACAGGTCAGGCTGAGGACCTCACTGGTGCACAAATCTGTGCACTGGGCCTCTAGATGAAAGATAAAAACCACATGGTCATATCAATAGATGCAGAAAAAGCATTCAACAAAATCCAGCACTATTTTTTGATAAAAACTCTCAGTAAATTCGGAAAAAAAGGGATCACATCTCAGCATTATAAAGGCCATATATGAGTAACCTACAGACAACATAATACTCAATGGGCAAAAACTAAAAGCCTTTCTCTTAAGAACAGGAATAAGACAAGAATATCTGCTTTCATCAGTCTCAATCAACATAGTACAGTGGTACCTCGAGATATGAGTTTAATTCGTTCCGTAACCTTGAGGCGTGGGAAACTATGAGATGCTCGAGTAGCAGTAAACTGGTGGGTCGTGTGCAGCCGGCAGATCTGAGTGATTACTCGTATCTCAACTGTTGCTCGTATTTCAAAGCAAAAATCGCTTGCTCGACGGCTCATATGTTAGGGCACTCGTATCTCGAGGTACCACTGTACTAGAAGTTCTAGCCACAGCAATCAGATAAGAAGAAGAAATAAAAAGCATACAAATGGGAAAGGAGAAAATAAAACTGTTCTTATTCACTGATGGCCTGATATTGTACATAGAAAACCCTAAAGACTCCACCAGACTACTAGAGTTAATAAATGAATTTGGCAAGGAAGTAGTTCACAAAGTTAACATCCACAAATTAATGGCATTTTTATAAACCAATAATGAACTCTCAGAAAGAGAAACTAAAAAAGCAATGTCATTTACAATTGTAACAATAATAATAATAAAAAAAAGATACCCAGGAATGAACTTAACCAAGAAGGTAAAAGCTGTATACTTGGAAAACTATAGGACATTAAAAAAAGAAATAGAGGAAGATACAAACAAGTGAAATTGTATACCATGCTCATGGATTGAAGGAATTAACATCATTAAAATGTCTATACTACCCAAAGCAATCTACACATTCAATGCAATCCCTATTAAAATACCAGTGGCAGCCCTAACCACTTTGGCTCAGTGGATAGAGTGTTGGCCTGTGGTTAGATTCCAGTTAAGGGCATGTACCTTGGTTGCAGGTACATCGCCAGTAGCGGGTGTGCAGAAGGCAGCTGATTATGTTTCTCTTTCATCAATGTTTCTAACTCTCTATCCCTCTCCCTTCCTCTCTATAAAAAATCTATAAAATATATTTAAAAAAATACCAATGGCATACTTCACAGAGCCAAAACAAATACTCCAAAAATGAATATGGAACCATAAAAAAAAAACCCTAATAGCTGAAGCAATATTGAGAAAGGAAAACAAAGTAGGAGGGATTATAATACCAGATATGAAACTATACTACAAAGCCATTATAACCAAAACAGCCTGGTACGGGCATAAGAACAGGCATATAGACAAATGGATCAGAATAGAGACCCAAGAAATTGAATCTTATCATTACAGCCAATTAATATTTGACTGAGGAGCAAGAACATATAATGGAGTAAAGACAGTTTCTTCAACAAATGGTGCTGGGAAAACTGGACAGACACATGCAAAAAGATGAAACTAGATCATCAACTTACCATCATACACAAGAATAAACTCAATATGGATAAAAGACTTAAATGTAAGGTATGAAACCATAAAAATATTAGAGGAGAACATAGGCTGTGAAATTCTAGATATCACACATGGCAATATGTTTATGGATATATCTCCTAACAAAAGAAACTAAGGAGAAAATAAACAAATGGGTCTAAACCTTGATAAAAAGTTCTGCACAGAAAATTAAACCCTATCAAATTGAAAAGGCAACCCACTGAGTGGGGGAACAGAGGTTTTTGCCAATGATACATCTGATAAAGGGTTGATATCCAAAATATATAAATACTCATACAACTCAACAAAAGGAAAACAAATAATACAATTAAAAAATGGACAGAAGACAAGAATAGATATTTCTCCAAAGAGGATATACAAGTGGCCAATAGACACATGAAAAAATATTCAAAGTCATTAATCATTAGAGAAATGCAAATTAAAATCACAATGATGTATCACCTCACACCTGGCAGAATAGCTAAAATAAAACAAACAAACAAACAAACAAAAAAACAAATCAACAAACTGGAAGAGAATGGCAATAAAGACTGAAATGTCCCTAGCCTTGTCCCTGAGCAAACAGAGAGAACACTCGAGGGTCACACTGATAATTTTTGTTGGTGAGTTAAGGGACAGTTATGATCCAGGAGAAGGTGGGGGACAGGCAGCCCCCAATGCTCCTGGGTTGCCTCCTGGAGCCTACAGCTCAGATGTGGAGACCATGTCATCTTGAAGGAGAAAGTGGAGGTTTACAGAAGCCTGAAAAGTTACCGCTGTGGCACCCACCAAAAAGCTGTGAGCCCCAGAACACCAGTGTCCAATTGACACAAACACATGGATTCAGAGGAGCTCTAAACGCCACACAGAAAGGTCAGATTTTACTAGGAATAAGCTGAGGTCTCTGGTCCCGCAGGACAGAGAAATGTGCACACTGTGGGAGCTGGAGGACTGGGGGAAATCTGCACCTAGAGAAATCTGTGCCTGTTGGGCATGGCATGATCCACAATAATAATATTAATTGAAAACCAAAAAGGAAGGGGGTCCTCAGAGCTGCTAACAGAGGGGATTTCTAGAAAGCAACTCATTTTGATCTGACGACGAAAGACAGCCTGGGAGTTATTAAAGTGTGCTGGCTGCTTAGAAAGGAACGGGGAAGGGAGACTGCGCATTCTTGCGCTCTTTCCTCTTCAGTTCTTTGCTTCTGATTGCTAAGCCGAATACATAGGATCACACAGTTGGGGACACCCTGGGAGACTGTAGGGGAAAGTTGTTTTTCTGGAAAGTGGGGATCAGAGCAGGTTGTGACCATACAAAAATCAGTTCTGGGGCAGCCCACTTCCACAAACTGATATTGAGTGCCACAGGGAAAGCAGGATCTAAGCACAGGCTAGCAAGAACCTATAGTCCTAGAGGTCAATCCCAAAACACTGCCACCTAGGAGCTGACTCACAATGACTCTTGTGTAATCACAAAAGAATAAAGAGATTAAGACAAACCGCCTCTTTAAAAACCAGGAATGACTTACAACACAGAGCACCAGTGGAACACAGGGAACTGCAACAGTGTCCTGACTGGGAAACAGGGGTGCCAAACAGATCAATAGAAGAAGTGAATGACCTTCACTACTGCACATTCTATTTTTTAATTTTTAATTTTTTCATCTTTTACTTAAGAAGTTATTTTTTTTTCTTTTTTCTCACTTGATATTACCTTTTAAATTATTACTTTTTAGTTTTCAATTAATATTATTATTACTACTATTTTACCTTTGTAAAAAAATAGTGTCATTGATTTCTCTTTATTTTACTTTGGGATTAGAGTTCTACATTCTAATTTCATCTTTCCTTTGGCATCATTTCATTTTATTTCAATTCTATCTGTATGCGATCACTCTCTTCCAAATTTCCCCATTTGTTGTCCTCTGTCTCTTACCCTTTTTATACTTTAGATTTTCCCTATTCTTTCTTTTTACCCCCTGTTAAAATTTCACCCCACTTATATATCTAATATCCAATCCCCTGCTCCAAATCCATACACGCCTCTCTCTTATTTGTCTTCACTATCCAAAAAAATTATTTTTCTCTCTGTACTTTTGTTATTGTTTCTTTGAATGTTGATTATTTCAATTTGTTCTACTTTTTGTGAAATTGTTTTGCTTATTCCTCTTATTTTGGTTTGCTTTTTGTTTGTTTTTACTTCTGTTTTCCCTCACCTCCCTTGATATTAGTTATTGTTTGTAGTTTGCTTTAATTCCCAAGTACTTGTTGCTTGCAATCCTTGGGATTATTCCTGTTCTATTGTAGTTTCTCCTCATATATATAATTTATTCTCTTTCTCTTTATTATTCTCTTTCTTTTCTCTCTTATTTTTTTGATTTTTCTTTTTCCCCCTTTCTCCCAATTTTATTTTGGCACTCCTTTCTTTTTTTTCCTTTCTTTTCTTTCTTTTTTATTCTTTTATCTCTTCTTCTTTCTCTCCTATACCCTAATTGGTCTCTCTCTAATGTTAGCTTAATTTGTGGCTATTGTGAATACATTTCTATCCAGTGCCTTGTGCATTGTAACTGGTCGTGTTGTATTTTTTGTTTTTAAATCAATGAAGGAGAAAAATAACCACATAACCAGATACCTGGAGAAGAGAAACTATGGGTAGACAAAGAAAAAGTCCACATATGGAAGAAAAGCAGGCATCACCAGAAAAATAAGTAAACGAAATGGAGGCAAGCAACCTGTCAGAGAAAGAATTCAGAGAAATGGTCATAAAATGCCTGAAAAGAATGGAATACAATTTTGACAATATGAGTAAAAACCAAGAGGAAATGAAGAAGAACTGAGAGAAAATGAAGAAGAACCAAGAAGAAATGGAAAATGACATCATTGCTATAAAGAACTCAATAGAAAGCATCAAAAGTAGACTAGAAGAAGCATAGGACCACATTAGTGAGCTAGAACAAGGTAGGAAAAACTACCCGAGTACAACAGCTTCTAAAAAAAAAAACAATTAAAGAGCAAGACTAGAGCGTAAGGGAACTTTGGAACAACAGGAAAAGAACATCCGCCTAAAATGAGTACCAGAAAGAGAATAAACTGAGCAAGAAGTAGAAAACCTGATTGAAGAAATAATGACAGAAAGTGTCACTGATATAGGGGAGAAAAAACCCGCACAAATCCAAGATTCTCACAGAGTATCAAGCAAAATTAACCCCAAAAGACTGACACAAAGGCACATTATAATTAAATTGACAAACACCAAGGACAAAGTAAGAATCTTAAAAGCAGACAGAGAGAGACAGAAAGTTATCTACAAAGGAACCCCCATCAGAATAGCAACAGAATTCTCAACAGAAACTCATCAGGAGGGAAGGGAATGGAATGAAATATACAAAGTCATGCAAAGAAAAGGTCTAAATCCAAGATTACTGTACCCAGCAAGGCTATCAATCAAAATTGAAAGTGAAATAAGGAGCTTCACAGACTAAAAAACGACTAAGGGAATTTACTACCACCAAACAAGAAAGGTTAAAAAAATGCTAAAGTGTCTCCTGTAAAAAAAAGAAAAGAAACAGGAAATGAAGAAGGAACACAGAGGTAAAGAATAAAAATGATGACAAATACATAACTATCAATAATTTTAAATGTAAGTGGATTAAATGCTCCAATAAAAAAACATAGGGTAACATATTGGATAACAAAACATGAGCCATATATCTTCTGTATACAAGAAACAAATCTCAGAAAAAAAAAGATGCACACGGACTAAGGGTGAAGTGATGGAAAACGGTTTTTCGGGCTATTGGAAATGAAAGAAAAGCTTGAGTAGCAATACTTATATCTAACAAATTAGATCTCAAAATGAAGGACTTGAGAAGAGATAAAGGAGGGTTACTTCATAATACTAAAGGGAGCAATCCAACAAGAGGAATAACTCTGGTAAACATATAGCCACCCAATACAAAGAGCACCCAAATGCATAAAAAAAAACAAACTCCTAGAGGATATCAAGGGAGAGATTGACAGTAATGCAATCATAGTAGGAGACTTTAATACCCCACTATTACTATTGGACAAATCCTCTAAACAAAAAATCAGAAAGAAACATCAATCCTAAATGACTCACTAGACCAGATGGAATTAATTGATATCTTCGGAATATTTCACCCCATATCCATAGAATATAGATTCTTCTCAAGTACATAGGGGACATTTTGGGGGTTAGAGGCAAAGTCTCTTCAAATTTAAGAAAATAGAAATCATATCAAGCATCTTCTCAAATCACAGTGGAATAAAACTGGAAATCAACTATAAAAAAATCCAAAGAAATAAAAAAACATGGAGACTAAACAGCATGATATTAAACAATGACTGTGTGACCAGAGAGATCAAAGAAAAACTTAAAAAAATCATTGCAACAAATGACAATGAAAACACATCAAAATCTATGGGGCTCAGTGAAAGCAGTCTTGAGAGGGAAGTTCATAGATCTACAAACCTACCACAATAAAAAGAAACACAAACAAACAAACAAACCAAGAAACAATGGTTATAAATTACTTAACCCTAAAACTCAAAGAGCTAGATAGAGTGCAACAATAAAAGCCCAGTGTAAACAGAAAGAAGGAAATAATATAGATCAGAATGGCAATAAGTGACATAGAGACCCAAGAAACAATACAAAAGATCAACAAAACCAAGAGCTGGTTTTTTGAAAAAATAAACAAGATTGATGAACATCTACCCAGGCTCACCAAGAAGCATAGACAGAGGATTCAAATAAACAATATCAGAAATGAAAGAAGTGAAATAAGAACAGACCCACAGAAATACAACAGGTTGTTAAAAAATACTATGAACAACTCTTTTCCAACAAACTGGACAACTTGGAGGGAATGGGCATAGTCTTAGAAAAATATGACCCTCCAAAACTCAATCAGGAAGAATTTAAACAGCTCAATAGGCCAATAACTATGGAAGAAATTGAAGCAGTCATCAGAAACCTTCTATCAAACAAAAGCACAGGGCCAGATGGCTACACAGGGAGTTTTTATCAAACATTCAAGGAAGAATTAAAACCTATGCTCCTCAGACTATTCCAAAAATCCAAGAGGAAGGAACATTTCCAAGCACCTTTTATGAAGCCAACATTACCCTAGTAATCACCTAACAAAACCAGACAAAAACAATACAATGAAAGGAATTATAGGACAGTATCCCTCATGAACATAGATGCCAAAATCCTCAACAAAATTCTAACAAATTGGATCTTGCAGTACATCAGAAAGATCATACACCATCACCAAGTAGGATTTATCCCAGGAATGTAAGGATGGTACAATATCCACAAATCAATAAACGTGATCCATAACATAAAAAAATTGAGAGATAAAAATCATATAGTCATATCATTGATGCAAAAAAAAGCATTTGACAAAATCCAAAATTCCTTCTTGATAAAAACTCTCAGCAAGGTGGGAATAGAAGGATCATACCTCAACATAATAAAAGCCATTGATGATAAACCCACAGCTAACATCATACTTAATGGACAAAATCTAAAACCATTTCTCCTATGAATAGGAATAAACAGGGATGCCCACTCTCACCACCCCTGTTCAATATAGTACTGGAAGTATTAGCCATTGCAATTAGACAAGAAGAAGAAATAAATGGCATCCAATTTGGAAAGGAAGAAGTAAACCTGTCCTTATTTGCAGATGACATGATATTGTACATGAAAAAAACTAAAAGACTCCATCAAAAACTAATGGACTTTATAAATGAATTTGGTAATATAACAGGAAGCAAAATTAATGTCAAGAAATCTATGACATTTCTATATACCAATAGTAAACTTATGGAAAGAGAGACTAAAAAGCAATCCCATTTACCATTGCATCAAAATAATTAAGATACCTAGGAATAAACTTAACTTAGGAGGTAAAAATCTTCTACAGCAGTGGTTCTCAACCTTTCTAATGCCATGACCCTGCAATACAGTTTCTCTGTTGCGGTGACCCCAAACCAAATAATAATTTTGGTGGCTTCTTCAAAACTGTAATTTTGCTACAGTTATGATTCAGAATGGAAATACCTGATATGCATTATGTATTCTCATTGCTACAAATCAAGCATAATTTAAACATAGTGATTAATCACAAAAACAGTATTTAATATGTTGAGAAGTATTTATTACTAATTCCGATAAATAACATTTCACCATGGCATAGCATGAGTTTAAACATAACAATAATTCCAAATAAATAACATTTCACCATGGCATAGCATGGGTTTAAATATAACAACAGTAATATAACAATAAACAACAGTGCAATATTTTGCAACAGTATGCTGCTAAATTCAGTGAGATGGTTGTGGTTGCTTCTTGCTTATCAATTCAGAAATTCTTGGGGCAGTCTTTGCAAGGACACAGCAAAGATAATTTTCCACAAGTCTACTTCGGTATTTAGACTTGATTACCAGCAAGCTGGAAAACCCTGTTTCGCAAAGATATATTGTTGGAAAAGGAAGAAGGCGCAGCACAGTCTCAGACAGAATAGGATATAACTGTAAACATTTAATCCAGAATTTTGTCAGTGGCATCATAGAGAAATCTGTTCTCGCTGCATCATTGTTAATTAAGTCAATGAACTCTTCTTGCGCTGTCTCCGGAACATCTTCAACTTTCACTGTAAATGGACTTCTGACAAGTGCAAATGGGGTGTCAGGTAGATTAGAAAAGTATGATGAAATTTCATCTGCAAGCATATGTGCAAATGTTCTTTCACAGAAGTTACCATCATAATTTTTTTTCTGGCTCAATGTCATGTTCCTCAAAGAAGGCAGATAATGTAGGAAACATCTAAATTTTATTTTTATCCAATTTATTTTTCCAAAGCTGAAGTTTCATTTGGAGTGATCTAATTTTTTCGGACAAATCAAGGCACGTTGCATTTGGTCCTTGCAGTGATAAATTTAAGTCATTCAAGATGACAAAGATGTACACCAAGAAATCTATTTTCTACAGCTCAGTTTTATTGCTAAAAAGTGCTTCGAATTGCGGTCTTACTTTCTGATTAAAAAATGTTTTCAGTTCATCATGAAGCTCAAAGACACGTTTTAAAACTTTTCCTCTTGACAACCATCTGACTTCAGTGTGAAGTAACAGAGCATTGTTTGGAGCATCTAGCTCGTTGCACAGTTGCCAAAACAGTGTTTAAGGCGCTTGACTTAACAAAATTGACACAAGTTATGACGCTTTTCATTACTTCTTGTAAATCTTGCAGCAGTATCTTAGTCGCTAATATTTGGCGATGAATCATACAGTGTGTTCCGATTGCTTTTGGCGATTCATTTGTACCAAACATTGAAATCCTGAGCAACATCCTAGCATAGCAGGAGCACCATCTGTGCAAACACCGCAAACCTTTTCCCAGGAGATGGTATGCGCTTTTAGAAAAGAACCACCTGCGTCAAAAACATCATGTGCAGCTGTTGTTTCAAGCGGTTTGCAAAGAAGAAACCCATCTTTAATGTCGCCATCATTAATATACCTCACGTAAACCAATAACTGTGCACAGTTTGCCACGTCTGTAGATTCATCAAGCTAGATACTGAATATTGGTAGTGGTGCAGATTTAATTTCCTGGATCACCTGATCAAGAATATCGGCAGACATGTCCTCTATTCTTTTGCGGACAGTGTTGTTAGATAAGGAAATTGCATTCAATTTCTGAACATATTCATTTCCAATTATCACTCGAACTATGTCCTTTGCAGCTGGCAACAGTAAATCCTCAGCAATGGTTTGAGGTTTCATAGCTCTGGCGATTCTGAGTGCCACCAAATATGACACTTCAATAGCTGCTACATTGTCTTTGTGGTACTGGCCACCAGTGTCAAATCTACATTTCTTGTGTCCATCAGCTTTGCTTCTAAAATAGTCAATATCCTGCCAAGCAAAGCTTGGATGCTTGCTATCAAAATGGCGTTTTATTTTGTTCGGCTTCATAGATTCAGCTGAGAGAACTTCACAACAAATAACACATTGTGGTTTCTCAATTTCTGCTGTAATTACTGAGATAAAACCATACTGCAAGAAATGCTCAGTGTGTTTTCTTTTCCTAATATTCTTGTCTACATGATCCATTGTCATGAGACGGTTTGCTAAAGAAAAAAAAATAAAATGGTCGCGTCTAAAGAGTTTGTTAAAGTTTCCTATTATTTACTATTCCCTGTGTTGTTTTCTATTATACACCTGTTATTATGACCAGGGTGTCGTATTCACATGCTTAACTAATGGATCTGTTTTTTTCCAGATTAGTGGCAAGTTTTCTATATAGAACAGTGTGAACTACGTCATAGGATACACTGAAGTTTCTGCACAGCATGGCATCTTTCAGGGCTTTTTCACACTATGAAGTGACAGTTTTTGTGGTGGAATCCACATCTCATTTACTTCAATGGGAAACCCGTGAATTCCACAGAGGAGAGATCCCCAGTATAGCAGAAATGCAGTTCTGGTGCATGTCTCTAACTCTTATTCAAGTCAATGGGAGGCCGCGGCAGATTCCACTCAAATATAGAGCATGTTGCTTAAATTTTTCCGCCCTAGGAAAAAACCTAGTGTGGAAAAATTAAGCAACATGCTCTATATTTGAGCAGAATCTGCCGCAGCCTCCCATTGACTTAAATTGGAGAGGAAGAAATGTGTCGGAAACTGTCATTTCTCCGCCTCTTATTAAAATTAATAGGAGGCTGTGGCGGATTGTGTGGTAACTCGAGATTCTCGGGAGCTCTCTTCCACAAAATCCACCGCACTCACAATGAAATCAATAGGAGGAAGATTCAATGCTGGAAACCGCTGATTTCAGCAGTTTCTTCATTCAGAATATGGGGGAAATAGTGGGAGATATGGGAGATAATTATACATTGGGGAACAGTGTGAACTACATGTTATAGTGGTCTCTTATAATATAAGACCGATGTAGTTCACACTGTGTAAATGTATGGTGCTTTGTGTAAGTGTAAGCTGCTTTGTGTATTGTGTAATGATTACACACAAAGCACCTTACACTTACACAGTATTGTGTGTATGGTGTGTGTACTGTTTTTACATTATTAAACTTTTTTACATCAGCAGGCTGTCTCGCAGGCTCTCTTGCCTCTCCACCTCTTGCCTCTCCGCATCCTAGACTTCCGTCCTCCCACGCTTGCTGTGTCCGCCCACTGATGATGGCAGCAAGCGCCGGGCACACACGTAATGTGCTGCTATGGACTGTGGAGTGTTCCCCCTGCTTCCCCTGCCCCTTAGGCCTCAGACGGATGATGCAATCACGTCTGCACATGCGCGCAGGCATTCAGTTTGGAACGCGCATCCATAATGGCTTATGTTCCAGCTGAATAGCACTGCTGCAGACGGTAGCACTACTTCTCAGCAGCTAAAGCCATCGGAAATATGTATTTTCCGATGGCTTTAGACGACCCCTGTGTTTTGGTCTTTTGACCCCCGCCTGTGTCATGACCACAGGTTGAGAACTGCTGCTCTATAGCGAAAACTACAGAACACTGAAGAAAGAGATAGAGGGGTTGCTGGGCAGAAGGAGAGAGAGCTGCTGAGAGTCGCACTGGGAGTGTTTGTTGGCAAGTTAAGAGTCAGTTATCCCCCAGGAGAAGGTGGGGGACTACTGGATGGGGCTCTCCTGAACAGGCAACCCCACTGCCATGGGGTTTTTGTCTGCTAGAGCCACCAGCGGGAACTCAGAGACCACGCCATCTTGCAGAGGGAGGTGGATGTCTGTGGCGGTCTGAAAGCTGCAGCTACAGCGCTCACCGAACAGCTGGGGACCCAGAACACTGCTCTCCAATCAGCGCAGACACATAGACTCAGAGGAGATCCAGGGGGCACACAGAAAGGTCAGATTTCGCCTGGGATAAGGTGAGATCTCCTGTTCCGCAGAACAGAGAGGTGTACACTGTGGGAACAGGGCTGCGGGAAAGTTGCCTCTGGAGAGGTCCACAGATGTGGGGCAGGGTGTGATCACTAAGTGTGGAGGCAAACTCTCGGAGCTGTTGACAGAGGGGAGCTCTGGAAACCACTCATTTTGATCTGAGGCAGAGGGACAGCCTGGGAGTTATTACAGTGTCCCGGCTGCAAAATCCCCACAAACTGGCTTTGAGAACCACAGAGTAGCAGGATCTGAGCACAGCCTAGAGTGGTCCTGTCCTTAGTCTCAGAGGTCAATTCCGAAACACTGCCACCCAGTGGATGATGCAAAAATTGACTCTTGCATAACCACAAAAGAATACAGAGATTAAAACACAACTCAGCAGTGCAACACAGGGAACTGCAATACCTTCCCGAATGCGAAACTGAAGTGCCACATAGAACAATAGCGGAAGTGAATGACCATTCTATTTTTTTTCTTTTTCTTTTTTATAAATTTTTTTATTTTATTTTCATTTTTGCATATTTTAATTAAAAACTATTTTTTCTTTCCTCCTTAATTGATTTTACCTTTTTAATTATTAGATTTTTGTTTTCAACTAGTATTATTACTACTACTATTTTACCTTTTTGGAAAAAAACAAGTGTCATTTTGTTTTCCCTTTGTTTTACTTTGGTATTGGAGTTCTACATTCTATTTTCATCATTCCTTTAGCATAATTTTACTCTATCTCAACTCTACCTTTATCCCAACACTTTCCTCCTAACTTTCCCCATTTTGTTGTCTTATTTTCTCTTTCCCTTTTTCAACTTTACCTATTCTTTCTCTTTACCTGGTTAAAATTTCACCCCACTTATATATCTAATTTCAAATCCCCTACTCCAAGTCCATACAAACCTCTCTCTTCTTATCTTCACTATCCAAAAAGTTGTTTTTCTCTATGCCCTTTGTTGCTGTTTGCCTGAATAGTGATTATATCAATTTTTTGTACATTTTTGGTGAGATTTTTTAGCTTATTCTACTTATTTTATTTTGCTTTTTCTTTGCTTTGTTTTGGTTTCTTTTTTACCTCTCTATTCCCTCGCCTCCCTCCATACCAGTTGTTATTTGTACTTTGTATTAATCTCCAGGTACTGGTTACTGGTATGTGTTGGGATTAGTGACTGTTCTATAGGTGTTTTCTCCTGACATCTATATTTTGTTCCCCTTATCTCTCTTATCCTCTTTCTATTCTCTCTGACATTTTCCTCTTTCTCTTTTCTTCTTCTTCTTCTTCTTCTTCTTCTTCTTCTTCTTCTTCTTCTTCTCCTTCTTCCCTTTTTTATATTTTATTTACTTTTTTTCTCCTTCTCCCAATTTGATTTTGGCATTTCTTTCTTTACTTTTTCCTCATTTTCCTCTTCTTCTTTCTCTATTTACCCCTAATTTGTCTTTCATTGGTGGTCACCTTATTTGTGATTATTAACATCCTGAGTACATTTCTATTCAGTGCCTTGTGTGTTGTACCTGGTCGTGTTGTAGTTTGTGCCTTTCAATCAACATAGGTGAGAGAACTACATAACCAGACACCCGGAGAAGAAAGACCATGGGCAGAAAAAGAAACAGCCCACATAAGACAAAAAGGCAGGTTTCACCAGAAAAGAAAGTAAATGAAATAGAAGCAGAACTAAGCCTGCCAGAGAAAGAGTTCAGAGAAATGATCATAAGGTGGATGAAAAGAATAGAAGACAAAATCGACAATGTGAGTAAGAGCCAAGAGGAAATGAAGAAGAAGGAAGAAGAAATGCAGAAGAAACTAGAAGAAATGCAGAATAATAAAGAAGAAATGAAAAATGACATCACTGCTATAAAGAACTCAAGAGAAAGGATCAAAAGTAGACTAGAAGAAGCAGAGGTTGGCATCAGTGAGGTAGAAGACACGGTAGGAAAAAATACCCAAGTACAGAACCTTCTAGAAAAAAAAAGTTAAAAAGCAAGAGGAGAGCCTAAGGGAACTTTGGGATAACATGAAACAAAACAACATCCGCATAATTTGGGGTTCCAGAAAGAGTGGAAACTGAAAAAGGATTAGAGAACCTGTTTGAAGAAATAATGATGGAAAATTTCCCCAATATAGGATAGAAAAACTCACACAAATCCAAGAAGCTCACAGAGTCCCAAGCAAAATAAACCCCAACAAACCAACACCAAGACACATTATAATTGAATTAGCAAACACTAATGACAAAGTAAGCATCTTAAAAGCGGTCAGAGAGAAACAGAAAGTTACCTACAAAGGAACCCCCATAAGACTAGCTACTGATTTCTCAGCAGAAACTCATCAGGCAGAAGAGACTGGAATGAAATATACAAAGTCATGCAAAGGAAGGGTCTGAGTCAAAGAATACTATACCCTGCAAGACTTTCCATCAAAATTGAAGGTGAAATCAGAAGCTTCACAGACAAAAAAGGACTAAGGGAATATATTACCACCAAGCCAGCAATGCAAGAAATGTTAAAGGGTCTGCTGTAATAAAAAGTAATAGGAAGCGAAGAAGGAACACGGAGGTAAAGACTAAAAATGGCGACAGATAAGTACTTATCAATAATAACTTTAAATGCAAGTGGATTAAATGCTTCAATCAAAAGACATAGGGTAACCGATTAGATAAGAAGCATGATCCATATATCTGCTGTCTGCTAGAAACCCACCTTAGGAAAAGAGATGCACACAGATTGAGGGTGAAGGGATAGAAGATGGTATTTCCGGCAAATGGAAATGAAAAAGATCTGGGGTTGCAATACTTATATCTGACAAATTAGATCTCAAAGTGAAGGCCATAACAAGAGATAAAGAAGGCCACTTCATAATACTAAAGGGAACAATCCAACAAGAAGAAATAACTCTGGTTGACATATATTCACCCAATATAGGAGCACTTAAATACCTTAAAAAAAAAAAAACTCCTGGAGAATATTAAGGGAGAAATTGACAGCAATACAATCATAGTAGGAGACTTTAAAACCCCACTGTCACCACTGGACAAATCCTCTAAACAAAAAATCAGCAAAGAAAAGTCAATCCTAAATGACTCACTAGATCAGATGGAATTAGTTGACATCTTCAGAACATTTCACCCGAAAGCCATAGAATATACATTCTTCTCTAGTGCACATGGGTCATTTTCAAAGATAGATCATATATTGGGTCACAAGAAAAGTCTCTTCAAATTCAAGAAGATAGAAATCATATCAAGCATTTTCTCAGACTGCAGTGACATAAAACTGAAATTCAACTATAATAAAAACAATAGAAAGAAAACAAACACATGGAGACTAAACAGCATGCTATTAAACAATGACTGTGTAACCAAAGAGATCAAGGAAGAAATAAAAAACCTCATGGCAACAAATGACAATGACCGCACAACAATACAAAATTTATGGGACACAGTGAAAGCAGTCTTGAGAGGGAATTTCATAGCCCTACAAGCCTACTGCAAAAAAACAGGAAACAATGGTAATAAATTACCTAACCCTACAACTCAAAGAGCTAGAAAGAGAGCAACAAGAAAAGCCTAGTGTATGCAAAAGGAAGGAAATAGTAAAGATCAGAACAGAGATAAAAAAATGGAGACAAAAGAAATGATTCAAAAGATCAATAAAACCAAGATCTGGTTCTTTGAAAGGATAAACAAGATTAATGGACCTCTAGCCAGGCTCACCAAAAAGCAAAGAGAGAAGACCCAAACAAACAAAATCAGAAAAGAAAGAGGAGAAATAACAACAGACCCTGTGGAAATACAAGGATTGTTAAAAAATACTATGAAAAACTCTATTCCAACAAATTGGACAATCTGCAAGAAATAGACACAATCCTAAAAAAATATATAACCTTACAAAACTCAACAAGGAGGAATCTAAATATCTCAATAGTCCAATAACTATAGAAGAAATTGAAGCTGTCGTCAAAAAGCTTCCAGCAAATAAAAGTCCGGGACCAAATGGCTACACAGGGGACTTTTACCAAACATTCAAGGAAGAATTAAAACCTATCCTCCTCAGACTATTCAAAAACATTCAAGGAGGTGGAACACTTCCAAACATCTTCTATGAAGCCAGCATCAACATAATATCAAAACGAGATAAAGACAACACAATGAAAGAGAATTATAGGCCAATATCTCTCATGAACATACATGCCAAAATCCTCAACAAAATTCCAGCAAATCGGATCCAGCAGTACATCAGAAAGATCATATATCATGACGAAGTAGGATTCATCCCCGGAATGCAGGGATGGTACACTATCCGCAAATCAATAAACGTGATACAACACATAAACAAATTGAGAGATAAAAATCACGTAGTCATATCAATTGACGCAGAAACAGCATTTGACCAAATCCAACACCCTTTCTTGATAAAAACTCTCAGCAAAGTGGGAATAGAAGGAGCATACTTCAACATCATAAAAGCCATATATGATAAACGCACAGCTAACATCATACTCAATGGGCAAAATCTAAAACCATTTCCCCTAAGAACAGGAACAAGACAGGGATGCCCACTCTCACCTCTCCTGTTCGACATAGAACTGGAAGTATTAGCCATTGCAATTAGACAACAAGAAGAAATAAAAAGGCATCCAAATTGGAAAAGAAGAAGTAAAGCTGTCCTTATTTGCAGATGACATGATACTGTACATAAAAACCCAAAGGACTCCATTCCAAAACTAATTGACTTAATAAGTGTATTCGGCCATGTAGCAGGATACAAAATTAATGTAAAGAAATATGTGGCATTTCTATACACTAATAATGAAATTACAGAAAGAGAGACTCAAAAAGCAATCCCATTTACCATCACACCAAAAAAATTAAGATACCTAGAAATAAACCTAATTAAAGAGGTAAAAGACCTATATGTAGAAAACTACAGGACACTGAAAAAAGAGATAGAGGAAGATGTTAACAGATGGAAGAGCATACCATGCTCATGGATTGGGAGAATCAACATCATTAAAATGTCCATACTACCCAAAGCAATCTATAGATTCAATGCACTCCTAACTAAAGGACCAACGACATATTTCACAGACCAAAAAGAATTCTTCATAGATTAATCTGGAATAAAAAAGACCATGAATAGCCACAGCAATTCTGAGGAAGAAGAATAAAATAGGTGGGATCTCAATACCAGATTTCAAGCTCTATTACAAAGCAACTGTTCTCAAAACAGCCTGGTACTGGCCCAAGAACAAACACATAGACCAATGGAATAGAATGGAGAACCCAGATATACACCCAAACCACTATGCTCAACTAATATTTGACAAAGGAGGCATGAACATACAATGGAGCCAAGATAGCCTCTTCAATAAATGGTGTTGGGAAAATTGGACAGATACATGCAAAAAATGAAAGTGGACCACCAACTTACACCAAATACAAAAATAAACTCAAAATGGATACAGGACTTAAACATTAGAAGGGAAACCATAAAAATATTAGGAATCCACAGGCAGCACCATCTCAGACCTATGCCAAAAGAACTTCTTCACTGATACTGCTCCTAAAGCAATGGAAGCTAAAGAAAAAATAAACAAATTGGACTAGATCAAAAAAAAAAGCTTTTGCACAGCAAAAGAAACCATCAACAAAACAAGAAAGACCATTGTATGGGAAAACATATTTGCAAATGTTATCACTCATAAAGTTTAATCTCCAACATCTACAGCCAACTTCTACAACTTAATAAAAGGAAGATAAAGGACTCAATACAAAAATGGGCAATGGACCTAAATAGAACCTTTTTGAAAGACTACAGAAGGAAGGCCAAGAGACACATGAACACATGTTCAAAGTCACTAATTATTCAAGAGATGCAAATCAAAACGACAATGAGATACCATCTTACACCTGTCAGAATGGCTATCATCAACAAATCAACAAATGACAAATGTTGGCGAGGATGTGGCAAAAAAGGAACCCTTGTGCACTGTTGGTGGGAATGCAGACTGGGGCAGCCACTGTGGAGAAGAGTATGGAGTTTTCTCAAAAAACTAAAAATGGATATCCCACTTGACCCATCAATCCCACTCTTAGGAATTTATCCTAAGAAATTAAAAACACCAATCAGAAAGGATTTATGCACCCCTATGTTCATAGCAGCACAATTTACAATAGCTACAATTTGGTAGCAGTCTAGGTGCCCGTCAGCAGATGAGTGGTTCAGAAAACTGTGGTACATCTACACAATGGAATTCTATGCTGCCATTAAAAAGAAGGAACTCTTACCATTTGCAGCAACCTGGATGGCACTGGGGAGCCTTATGCTTAGTGAAATAAGCCAGTCAATGAAGGAGAAGCATCACATGATCTCACTCATTTGTGGATAATAAAGAACATTGTAAACTGATGAACAAAAGGATAGATACAGAGGCAATAAAGCATCAAACAGACTGTGAAATTATAGCAGGAAGATTAAGGAGAGTTGGGGTAGATAAGAGATCAATCAAAGGACCTGTATCTATGCATATAAGCATAACCAATGAACATAGACACTGGGGGGTTGAGGTATGCCTGGGAGGGAGGGGGGTCCAAGGGGAGATATGTATACATGTAACACAATAAAAAAAGAGATAGAGGAACATGTAAGCAGATGAAAGAGCATACCGTGTTCATGGATTGAGAGAATCAACATCATTAAAATGTCCATACCACCCAAAGAAATCTATAGATTCAATGCACTCCCACTAAAGTACCAAGAATATGTTTCGCAGACCTAGAAAAACCTTCCAAGAATTCATTTGGAACAAAAAATGATCCAGAATAGGCACAGGAATCCTGAAAAAACAAAAACAAACAACAAAAACATACAAAGCAGTTAGGATCTCAATACCAGATTTCAAGTTGTATTTAAAAGCCACTGTTATCAAAACTGCCTGGAGATGGCACAAGAACAGATGGAATAGAATGGAGAATCCATACATTGACCCAATCATTATGCTCAATTAATATCTGACAAAGGGGGCATGAACATACAATGGAGTAAAGACAGTCTCTTCAATAAATGGTGTTGGGAAAATTGGACAGAGACATGCAAAAAGATGGAACCACACCACCAACTTACACCATACACAAAAATAAACTCTAAATGGATACAGGACTTAAACATAAGATGGGAAAGCATAAAAATACTAGAGGAATCCACAGGCAGCACAATCTCAGACATATGCCGAAAGAACTTATTCACTGTACTGCTCCTAGGGCAATGGAAGCAGAAGAGAAAATAAACAAGTGTGACTTCAGCAAAATAAAAAGCTTTTTCAGAGTAAAAGTACCATCAACAAAACAAGAAAGCCTACTGTATGGCAGAACATTTTTGCAAATGTTATCACTGATAAAGTTTTAATCTTCAACATCTACGTAACTTATAAAACTTAATAAAAGGAAGATAAATGATCTAAAAAAAATGGGCAATAGATTTAAATAGAATTTTTTTGAAAGAAGACTGGAGAAAGGCCAAGAGCCATGAACACATGCTTAAAGTCACTAATTCTCTGAGAGATGAAAATCAAAATGACAATGCAGTACCATTTCACATCTGTTAGAATGGCAACCATCAACAAATCAACAAATCAACAAATGACAAGTTTTGGAGAGTATGCAAATAAAAAGGAACCCTCTTGCACACCTGTTGGGAATGCAAACTGTTGCAGCTAGTTGGAGAACAATATGGAGTTTGCTCAAAAAACTAAAAATGGAACTCCCATTTGACCCAGTAATCCCACTCCTTGGAATATATCCTAAGAAACTAGAAACACCAGTTTGAAAAGATATATACCCCCCTATGTTTATAGCAATACAATTATGATAGCTAAAATATGGAAACAGCCTAGGTGCACATCAGTAGAAAACTATGGTACATCTAGACAATGGAATACTATGCTGCCATAAAAAGAAGGAATTCTTACCATTTGCAACAACCTTAATGGAATTGGAAAGCATTATGCTAAGTGAAATAAGCCAGTCAATGAAAGAAAAATAGCACATGATTTCACACATTTATGTATAATAAAGAACATTATAAACTGATGAACAGAAAGATAGATACAGAGGCAATAAAGTATCAAACAGTTTGTCAAATTACAGTGGGAAAGTTAGGAAGAGGTCGGATAGATAAGAGATCAACTGAAGGACTTGTATGCATAACCAATGGACTCAAGACACTGGGCAGTGAGGGCATGTATTTAAGTGGGGAGTGGGGGCATTGGGAAGATATGTACACATGTAAGATATTAATTTAAAAAAATGGAAAAAAAGAAATGGAAATATATTCTATGTTTATCATTTTTAAAGAGTAATATAGTTAAAATGGCCATATTTCCTAAAGCAATTTATACATTTGACCTAATCCACATTAAAATCGCAACCTCGTTTTTATCTTCTTTTTTTAAAAATTTATCTTTATTATTGAAAGTATTACAAATGTCTCCCCCCTTCCCATTGACCTCTGACTACTCCCACTCTCTCCCCAGGCCTTCACTGCACTATTATCTGTGTCATTGGTATGATAAAATCCCAATGCCATTTTTAAAGATATAGAACAAACAAATAACTCATCCGATTTGTTTGGTACCACAGAAAAACCCTGAAGGGCCAAAGCAATCCCAAGGAAAGCAAACAAAATCAGAGGTATCACATTCCCTGATTTCAAATCTCTATATGTAAAAGTGTAAGTGACTGAACTACTGAATGACCAAATTACTGGTCGACCAGTTGCTATGAGGTGCACTGACCTCCAGGGGGCAGACACTCAATGCAGGAGCTTCCCCCTGGTGATCAGTGTGCTCCCACAGTGGGAGGGCTGCTGAACTGACCAAAGGGCACCAGATACCAGGCTCATGGCTGGAAAGTGCAGCTGTGGTGCGTGAACCTATCCTGCATCCATGGCAGTGCTAAGGAGCAATGGCAGTGGTAGATACAGTGGGGTTGAAATGAGCAGGAGCAGTGCAGCGCTTGAACCAGGCTTGGGCTCTTTTCTGGCACACTATTTCATCCCCCCAAGAGGCCCTGGATTGTGAAAAGATGCGGTCCAGGCTGAGGGACGCCAACAGTTCACAAATCCATGCACCAGGCCTCTAGTTATATGATAACGCTACAATAATCAAAACAGACATACAGATCAATGGAACAAAATTGAAAGCCCAGAAATAAAACTGCATATCTATCTATCTATCTATCTATCTATCTATCTATCTATCATCTATCTATCTATCTATCTATCTATCATCTATCTATTTTTTATCATTAATCATTGCACCTCCTATTGATTGATTCTATTTTTCTAGAGAATGCTGACTAACCAACTTTGATACTGGAAAGTGTGGTTCTACTGTAGAAAATATCAACAATGTGAAAGTGGCTTTTGTATTACATATTGGGTAGAAGCTGGAGGAAATTTGAGATGCATGCTAGAAAAAGATTAGGTTGCCTTGAAGAACTTGTTGGTAAAAATATGGACATTAAAGGTGATTTTAAGGAAGGAAGTGAATAGGAAGCTTGAGAAAGTATCCATTTTCTTAGAGATTATATATCCTATATAATAAAAGTCCTGTGACTGAAATGGCAGAATGACCAGAATGACTGCAGCTTCTTGCCCCTGCCAGCCCTGCCCCCAGCAGGGATCCCCACCCTGATCAATATGTGGCCTGAAAACTGCCTGGGCCTCTTGTTCCTGCCAACCCCACCCCCCATCGAGGACCCTCACCCTGATTGAGGATGTGGCTGGCCTGAAAATTGCCCAAGGCCCCTCGCCCTAGCCGGCCCCACACACCAGCAGGGACCCTTAAACAGATCTGGGGCTCCCATCAGGGCAGGCCAGCCAGCTCCCACCCGTGCACTGGACCTCTATCCTATATAATAAAAGGATAATATGCAAATTTACCTTAATGGCAGAATGAACAGAAGGACCACTCAACTAGTCATTATGGGGCGCACTGACCACCTCTTGGTCCCTTTTTCTGGCTGGCAGGGAAACGACAAGTTTTGGAGAGATGCAGAGAAAATAGGCAACTGGGGGTGGGTGGTGGGGGACACAGGCTGCACCAGGCCAAGGCCCCTATCCACCAGTCATCCCACACACAGAGGGCAACCCATGACAGGGGCAGGCTGGGAAAGCAGGTAGGAACATCCAACCTCTTCATCCTTTCCCTGGCCGTCAGGCTCTGATCATACGATGGTGAATGGGGAACTGGAGGTAGGTGGTGAGGTGGGGGGAGCTGGCTACAGGCAGCAGGGTAAGATGGCCCTGATTGCAGGCCAGGCCTAGGGACTATACCCACACATGAATGTTGTGCTCTGGGCCTCTGGTATTGTCATAATCAGAATATTGCTAGAGATGTGAACATTGAAGATGCTTTTGGTGAGACCTTAGAAGGAAATGAGGAAAATGTTATGAACATTGGAGGAAAGGTAATCCTTGTTATAACCTTGTAGAAAACTTTTGCTAAGTTAGCTTCTACCATTCCATGGAAAATAGAGCTTGTAGAGTGATAAACTTAGGTATTTAGTAGAGTAGATATTCAAGCAAAATGTGAAAGTTGTGGTATGGTTTCTTCTTTCTGTTTATAGTAAAATGTAGGAGAAAAGAGATAAACTGAGGAAGGAACTGGTAAGCAAAAGGAACCAGCATTTGATAATTTGGAAAACTCTCATCTGTTTATGTTGCCAAACCATGCCAAAGTGTACTTGGGAGAAAGGGCCAAGAGGGAGGTTGGACAACCTTGGTTGAAGAGATTAGGTATATGACCCATGGATCCACTCAACCATTTTAGCAGAAGCTAGGAATAAGGATAGAGTTATCTAGAAAGATCTATGGAGGATCCTTGTGTTGAATGGCATGAATATCTGTCATATCCATGGAAGACCAACAAGGTTTTTGAGAATGTTATATCAGCAGAAACACTGCCAATTTGGACTGGAGGAGACAGAAACATGATAAAAGGAGGGAAGTCTGTCAGGCTACTCAGATGCCATAAAGAGGAAACAAATTGCTCAGAGATCAGGGCTGACTGGATTTTTCCTAAAGCCTTCATGGGAGAACAGAGCACAAAGACACAGATGATTATTTCCAGGCCTTGAAACCTAATGAAATTTGTACTACTGGATCCCAAACTTGCTTGGGAAGAGTGAATGTATTTCTTCCATTTCCTTCATGTTGGAATGGGAATGGCTATCCCATACTTGTCCCACCATTGCATTGTAGAAGCAATTAATTTGTTCTTTAGTTTCACACATGGAGAAGTATTTTGACCCAGAATAGCTCATACATAAGGTTTCATCTATATCAGTGGTTCTCAACCTGTGGGTCGCGACCCCTTTGGGGGTCGAATGACCCTTTCACAGGGGTCGCCTAAGACTATTGGAAAACACCTATTTCCCATGGTCTTAGGAACCAACACACTGCTCCTCGGTGTAGCAATCTTTACTGTTGTAATATGAAGACTGTTGCCCATGCTACACCATGATTCAAGACAAAATTTCATTTATTTGTAATTAGAAATAAATATTTCACAATATATAATTACATATTGTTTTTGGAATCAATCCCTATGCTTTAATTATGTTCAATTTGTAACAATGAAAATACATCCTGCATATCAGATATTTACATTACAGTTCATAACAGTAGCAAAATTACAGTTATGAAGTAGCAACGAAAATAATCTTATGGTTGGGGGTCACCACAACATGAGGAATTGTATTAAAGGGTCGCAGCATTAGAAAGGTTGAGAACCACTGATCTATATCTTATTTAGATAGTTTAGGTGATGACGTTTGTAACATTTTGAATTAATATGTATTTGAGACTTTGGGGAAAGAATTTAAGGAAAGTTGGGATCAGGTGATATCTTTTGTACATAAGATGGATGTGCATTTTGGGGGGCAAGCAGGGAGATTCTGCTGAATTGAATAGTTTCCACCCCAAATTCATGTCTATCTGGGATCTCAGTGTTATGCCCAGAGTTCGGGGTCCCCAGTAATCAACCACCAGGGAGCCTTTTCTGATGCAACAGCAAAGAGTCTTTATTCAAACCCGGGTTCAGCTCCCAGCCTCTTTCTGGCACAGCAGCGAGACAAGAGACCTAGCCCCAGAAGAACAATGGGTTATATGGAGTTGGTTATTTGGGCGGGCTTAGGGAAGTGAGGTGGGTTACAGAAAATGGTCACAGTTTTCTGTGGCCTAGCCTTATTAGGACCCTCGCTGTATTCCTGGAGCTTCATTGGTCCATTCAGGCGATGGTTGGGGAAGTTAGGACATTGCTGGCATACCTGTGGTCACTCCCAGAAAAGGGATGGGGTTTAGGCAGGGGGCCCAGCCCTATATGACAAGATGGAGGAGAGTTTGTTTCTGCTTTGTCCTTTCACTCAGAATATGATCTTGTTTGGAAATAGGGTCTTCCCAGACGTCACCAAGTAAGTTGTGTTTATACTTGAGTAAGTTGAGCCCTGCATCCAAAATAACTGGAGTCATACACACTGGGACAAGAGGCAGACATGATCACAAAGGCAGAAATTGGAGTGATGCATCTACAATCCAAGCAAACATCAGACACTAAAAGAGGCAAGGAAGGATCCTTCCCTAGAACCTTTAGAGAAACCACAGCCCTGCTGACACTGTGATTTCAGACTTGTAGCTTACAGAATCATGAGAGAATAAATTGCTGTTGTTTTAAGTTATTAAGTTTGTGGTTTGTTATGGCAGCCCTGATACAAAGTGATAATGCATTTTCTCAAGTCCATAACTTGGTGAAGCAGTAAGAAAAAGAAGTAAAGTTCAAAATATAGCCTGGATGGTATATTTTCCCAAACATATAACCTGAACAGGTTGGATTGCTTCTTCAGTGCCAATTAAAAGTAAAATGAAATATTAATAGTGAGAAAATCCAGACAGTAATTGGTAGTTATGAGCTGTACAATTCATGCCCTGAACTTGAGATGTTCTAGATTTTGAGAAACACATTTCCAATCATCTATAGTTTCTGATGCAGAAAGAAAAAAAAAAATCTTTACTGGCTTAAGCTTCTGATTTTCATTGTATTGCTTGCTAACTCTGACTGTGTTGGTCAAGTTTTTACTCTTGTAGATTTTTACATGTGAGCTATATGGTAACACACTTGGACACTCATAGAACCCAGTCATTCCATACTCTAGTTAGTGTGTGTTTACTCTTTGGAAAAATACAACTGTTTCAGAGAAAAATGATTTTTTAATGAGATCCCCAGGTTCTGTTATTGATATATCCTTTCTTCCCCCAACTGGTGGATGGAGTATGACATAACCTGCGTCTGCACAAGACATCTTGGAGACATTGAACCACCAATCAACAGGAGCTGAGTGCTCTGGGCCCTACCCCTTCCAGTTCCTCCCCTCAAAAGGCATGTTCCCCTCTGCAGCTGTTGCTGCTCTCCCCAGTTTGCAAGACAGCCCAGTGAGTCCTTCTCCTCCTTCTTCTCCTCTAATCCTGTTTTTTCTATCTCACTCGTTAGTGTGGAATAAAGTTCCTCTTTTAACATGTCTTGGTCTCCGACTCCCGTTTCCTGCGCCTTGAACCTTACATTTGGTGCCAAAGACCTGGGAGGGTGTGAGTATCCCATTTGACCATTCATGGTCCGGGGTGCCCCCCTCTTCTATCCTCATGGCTCAGGACCCTCGGGGCTCTTCCCCCATCTTGCAGTGTCAGCGGTAAGTTCTAGCCCGTGTTGATTCCTGGCGGTCGTTTTTCCAGTTTCTGTCTGTAAACCATGGCCCACATCAGAGATTGCCTTCTGGGCATAGCCCTCTGAGCCCCTCCAGGAGGGGTTCTGAACCTGGGGAGGCAGTGTAGATGTTCCTGTTTCCCCTCAGTTCTCTGGCATTTTGGCTCCTTCCGGACCAGGAGGTAGGGGAGACTTCCCTGCTGTTCCTTGGGTTCCCAATCCATAGCTTTGACTCAATGACTAGGACGCTGATCCTTAGCGTCGGCTACTGACTCCAGGTTTTAGTATGGACAATAAAATCTCTAAACCTAGGGTGTCTCCTCACCAAACTGGCTAAGCTAGGTCTGTCCCAGGATCTGTGTCCTAAATGCCTCATTTAGTTCTGTAACATGGCATGGCCTCAGTATGAATTGGAATGGGTCCAGATGACCCAAAAGCAGGACTTAAAACCGTCACTGACCTCAGTAATTTCTGCAGGCAAACTGGGAAGTGGCCTTTGCTCCCACCCCTAGCATTACTTCTCATGTTCCACTCATCAGATCCTCCTCGCAAAGTCTTCTTTATCCCCTCAAACCAGTCCTCAGCACCCTTTCTCTGTCTTCTGACTCTTACTTTTTTCTTTTTTTTTTACATTTTTTTAAATTAATTTTTTTATACGTATCTTCCCATTGCCCCCCTCCCTCCCAGGCATACCCCAACTCCCCAGTGTCTGTGTTCATTTGTTATGCTTATATGCATGCATACAAGTCCTTTGATTGATCTCTTAACTACCTCACCTGACTTTAATCTTCCTGCTGTAATTTCACAGTCTGTTTGAAGCTTTACTGCCTCTGTATCTATCTTTTTGTTCATCAGTTTATAATGTTCTTTATTATCCACAAATGAGTGAGATCACGTGATGCTTCTCCTTCATTGACTGGCTTATTTCACTAAGCATAAGGCTCTCCAGTTCCAACCAGGTTGCTGCAAATGGTAAGAATTCCTTTTTTATAATGGCAGCATAGAATTCCATTGTGTAGATGTACCACAGTTTTCTGATCCATTCATCTGCTGACGGGCACCTAGGCTGTTTCCAAATGGTAGCTATTGTAAATTGTGCTGCTATGAACATAGGAGTGCATAAATCCTTTCTGATTGGTGTTTGTGATTTCTTAGGACAAATTCCTAAGAGTGGGATTACAGGGTCAAATGGGAGATCCATTTTTAGTTTTTTGAGGAAACTCCATACTGTTCTCCACAGTGGCTGCACCAGTCTACATTCCCACCAATAGTGCACAAGGGTTCCTTTTTCGCCACATCCTCACCAAAACTTGTCATTTGTTGATTTGTTGATGATTGCCATTCTGACCGGTGTAAGATGGTATCACATTGTCATTTTGATTTGCTTCTCTCGGACAATTAGTGACTTTGAACATGTTTTCATGTATCTCTTGGCCTTCCTTCTGTTGTCTTTCAAAAAGGTTCTGTTTAGGTCCATTGCCCATTTTTTTATTGGGTCATTTATTTTCCTTTTATTAAGTTGTATAAGTTGGCTGTAGATGTTGGAGATTAAACATTTATCTGTGATAACATTTGCAAATACGTTCTCCCATACAGTGGTTTTTCTTGTTGTTTTGTTGATGGTTTCTTTTGCTGTGCAAAAGCTTTTTATTTTGATGTAGTCCCATTTGTTTATTTTTTCTGTAGCTTCAATTGCCTTTGGAGCAGTATCAGTGAAGAAGTTCTTTCGGCATATATCTGAGATGGTGCTGCCTGTGGATTCCTGTAGTATTTTTATGGTTTCCCTTCTAATGTTTAAGTGCTGTATCCATTTTGAGTTTATTTTTGTATTTGGTGTAAGTTGGTGGTCCAGTTTCATTTTTTTGCATGTATCTGTCCAATTTTCCCAACACCATTTATTGAAGAGGCTATCTTGGCTCCATTGAATGTTCATACCTCCTTTCTCAAATATTAGTTGGTTTGGGTGGATATCTAGGTTCTCTATTCTATTCCATTGGTCTATATGACTGTTCTTGTGCCAGTACCAGGCTGTTTTGAGAACAGTTGCTTTTTAATATAGCTTGAAATCTGGTATTGAGATCCCACCTACTCTATTCTACTTTCTCAGAATTGTTGTAGCTATTCGTGGTCTTTTTTTGTTCCAGATGAATCTAGGAAGAATTATTTCTAGGTCTGTGAAATATGTCATTGGTATTTTAATGGGTAGTGCATTGAATCTATAGATTGCTTTGGGTAGTATGGATATTTTAATGATGTTGATTCTCCCAATCCATGAGCATTATTCCATCTGTTAACATCTTCCTCTAGCTCTTTTTTCAGTGTCCTGTAGTTTTCTGCATATAGATCTTCTACCTCTTTAGTTAGGTTTATTCCTAGGTATCTTAATTTTTTTGGTGCGATGGTAAATGGGAGTTCTTTTTAAGTCTCTCTTTCTGTAATTTCATTATTAGTGTATAGAAATGCCACAGACTTCTTAGCATTAATTTTGTATCCTGCTACATGGCCAAATTCATTAATTAAGTCAATTAGTTTTGGAATGGAGTCCTTTGGGTTTTTTATGTACAGTATCATGTCATCTGCAAATAAGGACAGCTTTACTACTTCTTTACCAATTTGGAAGCCTTTTATTTCTTCTTGTTGTCTAATTGCAATGGCTAATACTTCCAGTACTATGTCGAACAGGAGAAGTGAGAGTGGGCATCCCTGTCTTGTTCCTATTTTAGGGGAAATGGTTTTAGTTTTTGCCCATTGAGTTTAATGTTAGCTGTGGGTTTATCATATATGGCTTTTATGATGTTGAGGTATGCTCCTTCTATTCCCACTTTGCTGAGAGTTTTTATCAAGAAAGGGTGTTGGATTTGGTCAAATGCTGTTTCTGCATCAATTGATATAACTATCTGATTTTTATCTCTCAATTTGTTTTTGTGATGTATCACTTTTATTGATTTGCGGATATTGTACCATCCCTGCATTCCTGGGCTGAATCCTACTTGGTCATGATCTTACTGATGTACTGCTGGATCCGATTTGCTAGAATCCGATTTGTTGAGGATTTTGGCATGTATGTTCATGAGAGATATTGGCCTATAATTTTCTTTCATTGTTTTGTCTTTATCTGGTTTTGGTATTAGGGTGATGCTGGCTTCATAGAAGGTGTTTGGAAGTGTTCCTTCTTCCTGAAAGTTTTTGAATAGCCTGAGGAGGATAGGTTTTAATTCTTCCTTGAATGTTTGGTAAAACTCTCCTCTGTAGCCATCTGGTCCCAGACTTTTATTTGCTGGAAGCTTTTTGATGACTGCTTCAATTTCTTCCATAGTTATTGGACTATTGAGATGTTTAGATTCTTCCTCGTTGAGTTTTGGAAGGTTATATTTTTCTAGGAAATTGTCCATTTCTTGCAGATTGTCCAATTTGTTAGAATAGAGTTGTTCATAGTATTTTTTAACAATCCTTGTATTTCCACAGGGTCTGTTGTTACTTCTCTTCTTTCATTTCTGATTTTGTTTATTTTGTTCTTCTCTCTTTGCTTCTTGGTGAGCCTGGCTAGAGGTCCATCAATCTTGTTTATCCTTTCAAAGAACTAGCTCTTGGTTTTGTTGATCTTTTGAATTGTTTCCTTGGTCTCCAAGTTGTTTATCTCCACTCTGATCTTCACTATTTCCTTCCTTCTGCGTACCCTGGGCTTATCTTGTTGCTCTCGTTCTAGCGCTTTGAGTTGTAGGGTTAGGTAATTTATTACCATTGTTTCCTGTTTTTTGCAGTAGGCTTGTAGGGCTATGAAATTCCCTCTCAAGACTGCTTTCACTGTGTCCCATAAATTTTGTATTGTTGTGTTGTCATTGTCATTTGTTTTTTTATTTCTTCCTTGATTTCTCTGGTTACCCAGTCATTGTTTAATAGCATGCTGTTTAGTCTCCAAGTGTTTGATTTCTTTCTATTGTTTTTATTATAGTTGATTTCCAGTTTTATGCCACTGTGGTCTGAGAAAATGCTTGATATGATTTCTATCTTCTTGAATTTGAAGAGACTTTTCTTATGACCCAACATATGATCTGTCTTTGAAAATGATCCATGTACACTGGAGAAGAAAGTATATTCTGTGGCTTTGGGTTGAAATGTTCTGAAGATGTCAATTAATTTCATCTGGTCTAGTGAGTCATTTAGGATTGATTTTTCTTTGCTGATTTTTTGTTTAGAGGATTTGTCCAGTGGTGACAGTGGGGTATTAAAGTCTCCTACTATGATTGTATTGCTGTCAACCTCTCCCTTAATACCCTTCAGGAGTTTTTTTATGTATTTACGTGCCCCTATATTGGGTGCGTATATGTTTACCAGAGTTATATCTTCTTGTTGGATTGTTCCCTTTAGTATTATGAAGTGGCCTTCTTTATCTCTTCTTATATCCTTCACTTTGAGATCTAATTTGTCAGATATAAGTATTGCCACCCCAGCTTTTTTTTCATTTCCATTTGCCTGAAATACCATCTTCCATCCCTTCACCCTCAATCTGTGTGCATCTCTTTTCCTGAGGTGGGTTTCTTGTAGACAGCCGATAGGTGGATCATGTTTTCTTATCCAATCGATTACCCTATGTCTCTTGATTGAAGCATTTAATCTATTTACATTTAAAGTTATTATTGATAGGTATTATCCATCGCCATTTTTAGTCTTTAGCCCAGAGTTCCTTCTTCGGTTGCTATTTCTTTTTATTACAGCAGACCCTTTAACATTTCTTGCATTGCTGGTTTCGTGGTAATATATTCCCTTAGTCCTTTTTTGTCTGTGAAGCTTCTGATTTCACCTTCAATTTTGATTGAAAGTCTTGCAAGGTACAGTATTCTTGGATTCAAACCCTTCCTTTGCATGACTTTATAAATTTCATTCCATTCTCTTCTGGCCTGATGAGTTTCTGTTGAAAAATCAATAGCTAGTCTTATAGGGGTTCCTTTGCAGGTAACATTCTGTTTCTCTCTGGCCGCTTTTATGATTCTTGCTTTGTTGTTGCTGTTTGCCAATTTAATTATAATGTGCCTTGGTGTTGGTTTGTTAGGGTTCATTTTGCTAGGGACACTGTGAGCTTCTTGGATTTGTGTGGGTTTTTCCTTTCCTATATTGGGGAAATTCTGTCATTATTTCTTCAAACAGGTTCTCTTATTCTTGTTCAGTTTCCACTCTTTCTGGAACCCGACTTACGCAGATGTTGTTTTTTTTCATGTTATCCCGAAATTCCCTTAGGTTCTCCTCTTGGTTTTTCATTTTTTTTTTCTAGAACCTGCTGTACTTGGGTATTTTTTTCTACCGTGTCTTCTAGCTCACTGATGCGGTCCTTTGCTTCTTCTAGTCTGCTTTTGATGCTTTCTATTGAGTTCCTTAAAGTAGTGATGTCATTTTTTATTTCTTTGTACATTTCTTCATGGTTCTTCATTTCCTCTTGGCTCTTATTCAGATTGTTGATTTTGTCTTCCATTCTTTTCATCCACCTTATGATCATTTATCTGAGCTCTTTCTCTGGCAGGGTTATTTCTGCTTCTATTTCGTTTACTTCTTTTTCTGGTGATACCTGCCTATCTGTCGTATGTGGGCTGTTTATTCTTCTGCCCATGGTTTTTCTTCTGCGGGTGTCTGGTTATGTAGTTTTCTCTCTTACATTGATTCAAAGGCACAAACTACAACACGACCCAGTACACTACACAAGGCAGTGAACAGGAATGTATTCACGATGTTAATAATCACCAATATGATGACCACCAATGAAAGACAAATTAGGGGCAAGTAGATAAAGAAGAAGAGGAAAATGAGGGAAAAAGAAAGAAAAGAAGTGCCCAAATCAGATTCGGAGAGGGAGAAAAATAAATAACTAAATGAACAATAAAATAAAATAAAATAAAATAAAGGAGAAGAAGAAAAAAGAAAAAAGAAAGAGAAACAAAATCAGAGAGAAAGGAAAGAGGATAAGAGAGAAAAGGGGAACAAAATATAGATGTCAGGAGAAAACTCCAACAGAACAGTCACTAATCCCAATAAAGGCCAGCAACCAGTACCTAGAGATTAATACAAACTGCAAATAACAACTGGTATTGAGGGAGGTGAGGGAAAAGAGAGGTAGAAAATAAAGCAAGCAAAAAGCAAAATAAAACAAGTAGAATAAGCTAAAATAATCTCACAAAAAAGTTCAAAATATCGATATAATCACTGTTCAGGCAAATAGCAACAAAAGGACATAGAGAAAAAACAACTTTTTGGCTAGTGAAGACAAGAAGAGAGAGGTTTGTATGGACTTGTAGTAGGGGATTTGATATATAAGTGGGGTGAAATTTTAATCAGGTTAAGAGAAAGAATAGGGAGATCTAAAGTTGGAAAAGGGATAGAGAAACAAGACAGCAAAATGGGGAAAGTTAGGTGGAAAGTGTTTGCATAAAGGTAGAGTTGAGTTGGAGTAAAATTATGCTAAAGGAAAGATGAAAATAGAATGTGAAACTCTAATCCCCCCAAAAATAAAGAGAAAACAAAATGACACTTGTTTTTTTCCAAAAAGTAAAAAACTAGCAGTAATAATACTAGTTGAAAACAAAAATGTAATAATTTAAAGGTAGAATCAATTTAGGCAGAAAGAAAAAATATAGTCTTTTAATTAAAATATGTAAAAATGAAAAAAAATTTAAAAAAGAGAAAAAAAAATAGAATGGTCATTCACTTCCACTATTAGTCTGCTTGGCACTCCTGTTTCCCAGTAGGGAAGGTATTGCAGTTCTCTTTGTTGCACTGTTGACGTTTTAATCTCTTTATTCTTTTGTGGTTATGCGTGAGTCAATTTGTGCATCATCCACTGGGTGGCAGTGTTTCAGAATTGATCTCTGAGACAAAGCACAGGACCTCTCTAGGCTGTGCTCAGATCCTGCTACTCTGTGGTTCTCAAAACTGGTTTGTGGGGATTTTGCTGCCGGGACACTGTAAGAATTCGCAAGCTATCCCTCTGCCTCAGATAAAAACGAGTCGCTTTCCCGAGCTCTCCTCTGTCAACAGCTTGGAGAGTTTGCCTCCACATTTATGGATCACGCCCTGCCCACCTCTGTGCCTCTCCAGAGGCAGCTTTTCCGTAGCCCTTCTCCCGCAGTGTGTGTGTCTATGATCTGAGGGGCTGGATACCTCACCTTATCCCAAGCAAAATCTGACCTTTCTGTGTGCCCATTGGAGAGCGGTGTTCTGGGTCCCCTGCTGTTCGGTTAGTAATTCAGCCACAGTGTTCAGACCGCTGCAGACATCCACCTCCCTTGGCAAGATGGCATGGTCTCCACATTTGCGCTGGTGGCTCCGGCCGACAAAAAACCCTGCAGTAGTGGGTCTGCCTGGCCAGGAGAGCCCCTTCCAGCCGTTCCCCGCCTTCTCCTGGAGGATAACTGACTCTTAACTTGCCAACCAACACTCCCCGTGCGACTCTCAGCTGCTCTCTCTCCCTCTGCCCAGCGACAAAGCTCCAGATGTGTCCGTCTATTCCGCCGCCATTTTTTCCCTCCTCCTCTTTCTTTTTTAATAAAATATATATTTTTTTATTTTTACAAGAGAGGAAGAGAGAATTAGAAACATACATGAGAGAAAGAGATTGATCAGCCGCCTCCTGCACGCTCCCTACTGGGGATGTACCTGCAACCAAGATACATGCCTTTGACTGGAATCAAACCTGGGACCTTTTGCCGAGACTGGTTTGGCTCAGTGGATAGAGTGTCAGCCTGCGGACTGAAAGGTCCCAGGTTTGATTCCGGTCGGGGGCATGTACCTTGCTTGCGGGCACATCTCCAGTATGGGGCGTGCAGGAGGCGGCTGATCGATGTCTCTCTCTCATCCATGTTTCTGACTTTCTATCCCTCTCCCTTCCTCTCTGTAAAAAATCAATAAAATATATTTAAAAAAAAAAAACAAAAAACCTGGGACCTTTCAGTTTGCAGGCCAACGCTCTATCCACTGAGACAAACCAGTTTGGGCTGTCTTCTGACTCTTTCAACCCAGCCAGTCTTTTATCTTTACCTCACCAGCTCCTGCTGCCCCACCCTCTGTTCCCTCTCTTCCTCCTTCTTTGTCTTTGTTGGGACTGCCCCTTTCCTGGCCAAGGGGCTGCCTCTGCAGGAGTCACCATTGCCTCCTCGGGCCGGAAGCCAAGCAGAGGCCACCACACAGTCTGAGAGCCACCCACCTGCCATCCTCCCAGCTGCTCCAAACAGCTAACTCCAGGCCCATAAAAGCAGCAAAATCACACAAGTGAGTCTGTGGCAGCCTCAGAACCAGTTTTTATCTCCCAAGTGACTCAACAGGATCGCTCTTGAAACTTTACCAACCAGTCCCTTGGGGCAATCATGCTGCTGCACCCCTTGTCCAGCATGAAAAACACTCCCTGTTTTTTGCTCACTTACCCCATGACTCCTCTCATTATTAGGCCCACAGGTATCTATTCCTTTAATTTTGTTCTTGTCCTCTGTCTCATGCGGTTTCACTAGTTTTTGCAGAACAGAATGCAGACATTCACCAACTAGAAGATGGGAGAGATCTACCTGGCCTTGAATTCAGAACCTAGAGACACCTATGACGCCAGAATCCTTGAGACTCTGGGTAGATGCCTCTGACAATGCCCCCTCTCAGCAGGAAATAGCTATGGAAAATGGACCTTCATCCCCCTGACCTTTCTTTTTAATATCACCAAAAGCATAGAATGATAGATCCTTCCTTCACCCAACTGGTAGATGGAGTATGACATAACCTGCGCCTACACCAGGACATCTTCCAGACATTAAACACCAATCAGCGTATGCTGAGTGCCCCACCCCTTCCTGGTCTGTCCTGGGCCCCACCCCTTCCTGTTCCTCCCCTCAAAAGGTGTGTTAACCTCTGCACCTGTCCTGCTCTACCCAGTCTGCGAGACAGCCTGGCTAGTCCTTCTCTTCTAATCCTGGTTTTTCTATCTCATCATTAGTGTAGAATAAACTTCCTCTTTTAACATGTCTTGGTCTCCCACTCCTGTTTCCTGTACCTCAAACCTTACAGTTAACAGCAAATAGGTTTAAAAAACAACAACACTTTAATAGGCTATGAGTAACAGGTTCAAAACAAAAGTATTGAATATCCCTTTAAATGTATTTGGGCTTAAAAAACAAGAAGAGAATAGAGTTGTCAAAGTTTTTATGGATTTTATAGAATTTAAAATACTTAAAACATTTTTACATATGTGCTTGTACTTAACTGCACACATGTATACATGACCTGGAGAGAGAACAGGAATGATAGATGCAAATCCAAACAGTATGCAGTTTATGTGTGACCTCACTGATGGAAACAGTTATCTCTTCTATAAGCTTCTCTCTGAAAGGGAATCAGAATGATAGGCATGCAGAGTAGGGAGAGAAGGAAGGAAGAAGAGAACCATATATTTGTTCTAAATGCTGCTGTTGCTGTATAAATAGAACCATTTGCTATGCATTTTTAGTTACTAACATTTGGGAGGATAGTGGACAAAGTACATGTAAACTATGAATTTTCTAAGTGACAGAAAATAAGAAAGTTTAGTGCAAATTGATTTTGTGTACAACCTCACTTTTCTACTGCTTAATGAAGTGTGGTGATGGAACAAAAACAAACATTTATGCTTTACAAAGCATAGGAAAATTACTTCTGTTAAATTACTGTATACCTGCCCAGACCACAGGTTTCTTCAGTGACTACTCCTTAGCAATTTGGATGTTGAACTAAAAAATTACTATACTGACTTTAGAATAAAAAAGAAAAAAAAACACAATCAGTTCTGAAGAACCCCAGGATCTTCCAAGCACCTACTATGTATCATGTATGTTATATGACAAGATAATCAGATGGAGTCACCTGAATTGTCCAGAACTCTGGGGAGTGTAGGAAAAGAGTGAGTGTGATCTCAGTTTGGGTTCTCCACAAAGCAGACACTGAGACAAGAATTTAAGAATTACAATTTTAATTAGGAATTATTTCAGGAACCTTGGCTAGGAAAGTAAAAGAAATGAGATAAGGAAGGGAAAAAAGACAACTGAAGGAAGAAATTGGTAATTCTCCTAGAATATGGTATAGAACACAACTTGATATTAGTATACCTAAGAAAGAGAGAGATGGGGTAGTTATCCTCTAATTCCCATTCATCCTTGCCTAAGGGCAGCTCCTGGGAGCATTTACTCCCCAGCACTTCTGGCTTTTTGTGTGAAGATCAAAAGAAAGCCTTCAGTTTGAGAGTTGCATTTTCTTTGCATTAGAAATGCCTCAAGGGTGAGACATCCAGAGCATCTGGATGTGGGTATAAATGCAAAATGAGTTCAGACAAGAAGAGAGTGTTATAGAATGTAGCAAGGAGTGAGGAATTTATAGAAAGGTGTGGGAATTGATTCAGGCTCTCTGAAAGATGCGAGGGAGCAGGTGAGCCAGGATGGCTAATTTCAGGGGCTTCTGAAAGCCTGAGGTGGTAATAAGATTGATTGAGTAAAGTCTGCCCAGGGATGCCCTAAATTACAAACTGAATAGTCCATAATGTACTATATTTATAGGAACATAGATATTCAATGTTAAATTTTGAACAGAACAAAATACAGACTATTCCCAGCCTCTCTGGTAGCTAGGTGTGGCCATGTGAATAAGTTCTGACTAGGGGGATTTGAACAGAAATGATGTAAGCAACACCCATGCTTTAGCCTTACTGAATAGGCTCTCCCCTTCCATGTCCTGCCTTCTGAGGGTTGAAATGTGAGCTGTGTGAAGAGGGTCATGCGGATGAAGGCTGATCTTTTGGGAGAACAGAACACCATAGCACATGAAGCCTGAGCCTCTAGAAACTTTATGGAGTAGAAGAACAAACCATTATATTGTATGTCTGTCAACAGGCTAACTCTATATCCCACCTACAGATTATGGATATTATTTAGAATGAATTTTGGAGGGAAGGACAGAGGAGGATTACATGTTTTATGTTTGTCATGACTCTGGTTGGTATTTTGTTATGTTGAACTTTTTAGTGGCTTGATGCCTAATTCATAGATTGCTATTTCTTTTAAACCTCGATTTTTTTTTTACAAACTAATATTATTGTGACAAGAATGTCTCTAATGTTGGGAGGAGGTTGAGGACTGACAATCTGACAAAGTAGAGAGAATGTTAATGCAACAACGTGAATAGATTGGCTTGATCAAGGAAAAGACTGAGAAAGACTGGGGAAATGTTGAAGGCAAAATGTCAATGGAGTATCACTCTAAGTTAACACATCTCTCTATATGTGTGTGCTTATATTTAAAGGCCAGTTCAAGTGTCTAATAAAGGATGGACATCTGGTCTCAGAGGAAATTAATTGGGTTGGGGTATCTTGTTAGGAGTGCAGCAACAATCATAATAAACAAATACAGTTGATATTTGGTAATTAACAAATTATAATATTGCTCATTTTCAATCTAACCAGATAAAATAGTCCAGATTTGTGTAATATAGTCTATTGGAGATTAAAATTGGATGTGCATTTACTCTTGGTTGCTTTGTGATGATTATGCTAATGTGAGTTTTCAATTAAGAGTAGGGTGCCCAATATGCTTTAGACTCACTTTTTGGCCAGAGGCAACAAAATAGCACCTTCTGCTTATATCCTAAGAATAGTCCCAGGCCAGAAAACAGCAGGGAGTGCCCCAAAAGGTACCCTCCAAAGACTCAAGAGTTTCATTACACAGAGAAATTGAAGCTCCTCCAAGGGGCGCATCACATGAATGGCCCATACTCTGGAGCACACTTCGCTGTGGTTTTCAAAGAAGAGGCATCCATGCTGTGAATTAAGTTGCATTTTAGCAAGGCTCAAACCTTTTACAGCTCTGTGCCTAAATACAAAAGAGTTTGCCAGGAATTATGATGTCTGGCCCAGGGTGGATATTCAGACAATGTGTGTTGAATAAGTGAACAAATAATTGACCATAGACTTGGCACTACCCATCAATACATATGTGATCAATTATTGAGCATCTCAGAATAGTAACCATGTGCTCATTAGAAACTTGGTCCCCCCAGAGGGATGTCAATCTCTAACTTTTGTTCAAGTGTTTTTTTTCTCTTGAAGGTTCAGAGAGATTCTATGTCCTGCCCCTTGCCTTAATCAGCTTCTTTCTGTAGATCAATATGTACACTAATATCTTTAGCTTTTATTGGGCAGTAATTTTGCAATCCATATGTAATTCATTAGTATGTAAAATGCTCTGTTATTTGAGCCAAAATAATATATAAGCGTCTGAAAAGTCTGGCAATGAAGGATAAGCTTACAGTATTTCAAATAGTTTATTAGTCAAATTTTCAATAATATACTTAATACAGTTTCCCTCAAACTCCAGACATCTTTTTAGGTAAAGTAACTAAATTTACAGCAATATGTCCAATCTTTAGCCTGAAAAAGTACAATAAATATACTTTTCCTTCCGTGTTTTGAGAAAATTTGGACACTGTAGTGTACTTGCAATTTTGTTTCATATGAACAATACATTCATTGCCTTAAGTTTAGAGGTATTTCATCTGAAAAGCTATCTGCAGATTGAAGAAAGATATATCAAACATATCTTTTTTTAATAGTGTAAATGACAGGCTGTTTAAAAGCAGGGTTTTCATATGTTTGCAAAATTTTTGTACATTCTATAATTGGTGTCTTGGAAAGTTTTAATTTTTTTATGGATTGGTTAAAAGAGAACAAGTGCTTCAACATTTCTTTTCTACTTATATGTTCAAAAATAAATTATAAAGATTGAGGTTTGGGCTTGATTCAAACTTTACTCTCTGCAAAAAATATTTTAAAAGGAAAAAAAAATTTGAAGTAGGAAATAGGGAAAAGTGCATAATATTCTCCATCAACAAATCTGTCTTTGCAATATCCCCCAAAGCCAGCAAGTTCCATATGTTCTATAAACCCACTTTACAGGGGAACTTAATGGGTTGGATTTGCAGCAAGTTAAATGAGAATAAAAAAAAACAACACACCAACTAATGCAGTTTTCATAGGCTTATGCCCTTCACTCTTTAAGCGAAACCATCTTGGTTTTGAATACTTAGACCCATTTTACCATCAGCCTTGTGTCAAATGACACTGAATTTGAAATGAAAGCACCCTTCATCTCTTAGGTTTGGGGTGGTGTCATATGCATATCTGAATTTTATTCTCATGGCTTATCATGATCTCTTTCAAACCTTTGACCTATTTATGCCCAAACTCAAGGATTAAATGAGAGAAGCTCTGCGCATTTATTTTTCATTCCTGTAGTGATGAGCTGGAAGCAGACCCTCTACCTCCAGCTACTATGCTACCTGTCTGTTTCAATGGTGATGGTTTAGAACAAGAATCTTTGTCTGGGAGCTATTGTGGGTAAAAACTTTTGTCTTTGTATACATGAACCTATCATAGGTACTCAAGACTTTCTCAGTGACAATTTGGCCCCTCAGTTCATGGTCACTAGCCATATTCCCCAAAAGTATCTAGTTTGGCAAATTTGAGGTCTCAGCAAAAATGAGGGATTAGAGAAAATCAATAGAAATAGTAACCCGTTAAAAAGTTCTCGAAGAAATTTGCTTCTAAAGCACACTAGGTTTGTTAATGTAAAAACCTGCTTGCAGAATTAATTCTTCTCCTGAACCACCTTCTTCCCATTTTTGAGAGCAGAGCTGGGCACTCTTTCTTCTGGAAACAGACTTGCTTACAAGTTTTAGATGTGCAGCCAGTAACTCTTTAAAAGTTTTTGAACCAGCCCTTACTGGTTTGAAATCTAATATATTTTATACTTGCATTTTCCTCTAGTTTTGTCTCCATATGCCTCAGGGGAAAATGCTTATATATTCCCTTGACATTTTAATACATTATTGCTGGGCTTAGATTTCCTACCCTATGTACTGAGATGTGGGGCTGTGAATAAATTTTCATTGTGGGCAGGTGGGGGTGGTGGGACATGACAACAATGGTGTTTTTTATTTTAAGAGATTAATCCCCACAGATGAAGAAATATTAGTTTACAAACGCAAAACCTAATTACCTTGAGGTGTGTGGGAATTAACTTCTCATACTGATATAGAGCTTTATCACTGACAAACCAGTGTCAGATCCAGTATAACATTTGCATGACTGACCTCGACTCCTTAGCAGCTGGTAGTTAGGATGGCATACTATTCTGGCCACTGACAACCTTCCTCTCTTCCTCCCCTTCTTTCTTCCTCATAAAACAAATATGCTTAATTGTAAATGCAAACTATATATAAAAGCATAGTTTACATTCTCAGTTGCCTTTGACATTTTTTAGGATGCTATGAAATGTAACAAGCAACAACAACACCTGATAAGGCTGGTAGGAGTCAAAGATCATGTGCTGTTAAGTCCATAAGCACACGGAGATGGCAAGTTCATTTCCATTGGTGAGGAAAGGAGAGCCACATAAAGAAGTCAGGATTTGAGTGAGACCTTTGAAAACAAGTAGGTAGTTACATTTTTGACAGATTAAATGTGAGAGAGACTCCGTTAAAGGTAGTTGATGCCTGTTCGTGTGACTAGCATCCTGGCAAAAGAAAAGTACAACAGACAGAGGACATTGCAATTCATGGGAAAGCATGACAAGCCCAGGAGTGTGGGGGAAGGGACTGCAGGGCAGGGGGAGACATCAGCATGCCCTATCATCAGGCCCTTGTCTCAAAAATCAGTTCTAAGCTAGATGTTATCTACGCTGGAATTGTGTAATTATTTGCAGAATCTGTATTCAGAATTTCACATATTTCTTACTTTTATTTCTAATAAATTTTATCTATTTGTTTTTGGCTCTTACCTAGGCCTGAGAATCATTGTGGATGTAGATTCTGTCACCTACTATATCAGCTCCCCCACCAGCTTGATGTTATTAGACTTTCCTCAGGCTAACATCAATGGATTGGTCAACACCTATTGGGTCACTGTTTCCATCAACTACAAACATATCTTATAACACCTTCGCTCAGTCTCCCTTTTCCATCAAGTCACATTGCAGAAACCATATTGTTATGTTCTTCTACATGCAGTTACCATACCAAAAGAGTAAATAAATTCATTTGGTTGGATGTATTCTCTATTCCTATTCTCTATTGTATGCTCATTAACTCACAGTGGGGTTACATCCCTATAAACCCATCATAAGTTCAAAATAACGTAAGTTGAAAATGCATTTGTTACACCTACCCTACCAAATATCACAACTTAGCCTAACCCAGTGGTTGACAAACTTCATTAGTCAACAGAACCAAATATCAACAGTACAACGATAGAAATTTTTTTTGAGAGCCAAAGTTTTTAAACTTAAACTTTTTCTAATGCTACTTCTTCAAAATAGACTCACCCAAGCCACATGCGGCTCTTTGGCCCCCACTAAAGAGGCCAAAGAGCCTCATGTGACTTGCCAACTGCTGGCCAAGCCTATCTTAAATGTGCTCAGAACCCTTACATTAGCCTATGGTTGGGCAAAATTACACCATTGCTGCTGCCCAGCTTCATAGGACAGTAATATACTGCATATTACTAGGCAGGGAAAGAACAAAATTCAAAGTTTGAAATATGTTTCTATTTAATATGTATAGGTTTTTCACCATCATGGAGCAAAAAAAAAATTGTAAGTCCAACCATCTGAAGTTGGGGACAAATTTGCATAATTTTTCAGGTATCTGAAGCAAATATACAAATTAGAACCCTAAAATTCATCTGTTCTTTACTATGTAAAATTAGTGTATTTGTCTGCCTCCAGTGTTTTGCCACTTCTCTTTATTTAGCATGATTCCTCAGGTATTAATAAAAGTAGTCAATTTAAGATTCCCAAAAGAGGATTATGGCATAACAAAATGTCCCCAGGTAATAGATTTTCATGGAAGAGGGAGGTAGCTATAGCAGTGACCCTGGGGCCATACCTTTCCATGGTCACCTTCTTTGTAGATGAACTTACATTGCACAGTTGAGACCTAAGGCATCCTGGTCTTTCCCTCAGCTTCTGACTTAGGAGAACAGAGAATTGGAGGAATCACACCCTGGTAGGAATTTTTTAATAAGTTCAGTAACTATTTCCATGATGGCTTAAAATTTAAGCCTTAAAAGAAGAGGAGTCTGGAATCAATTTGTAACTCTTTCCATGCCTCCCTCCCTCCACTGACTGATTTTTTGACAGGCAATGCTATGGTAACTGCTAATGAAAGATTTGCCCTGGTTGGGCATCTTGCTCTAGATCACTGCTCCCCCAGGTGTGTGCATCAGAGGAGAAATCAATCAATTAATATCTCCGAGTTTCAGGGGTACTGACTGTAAAATCAGGACCCCTCTGGCACTAACAACTGTAACATTCAGTAAGTAAGTATGTGGTATTTGTAGTAAGAATAGCTTGCCCTGTATGGTACTTTTGTGTCATGATTAATATCACTTGGGAAAGGTCCAGAGTCGTATTAGTTCTCTCCTCTCCTTTGCAGTTCATTGTGAACTTCCAGTGTCAATCTCCTAAGGTTTGTAAAAGTTCTCTGGGACTTTTGTCCTTTGTGTACTTTATCTCCAAGTTCTAGTTAAATTTTGAAGAGCTCTGGACCTTATGGCATTATACCATTTACTAGAAAAAGCCCAAGCAATTTATGAAAACACTAGAGACCCAATGTACAAAATTTGTGGAAGGGGCTTGGCCCTCAGAGCCATGGTGGCTTGCCTCGGTCCTGGCAGCCCCAGCTACATCCAGAAGGTTATCCTGAAGGATGTACAAAAGGTTGTTTGGCTGTCTGGTCTAATTAGCATATTATGCTTTTATTATTATAGATACTTTTATGACAATTCTATATACCAAAATAATGAAAATACTTTTTTCTGATTAAATGCCTATCTGCTTTTGTCCAGCAATTCTGCACATACTTAAAATGATTTTTCTTGGTGTGTGTCCTGTCCTCTTTATTTCACCAAGGGAAATTGAAGTGTTTTAGGCCTTTGCATTCTTGCATGAAACCTTGGCTGCTTTTTCTTCCAATATTTGGAAAAGTCAAGGTATCATGTGAGCTGCCAAAAGACTGGGTGGGAATTGGAAAAGATCCAGGGCCATATTAGTTCTCTCCACTCATTTCCAGCTTATTACAAATTTCTTGTATCAATCTCCTAAGGTTTGTAAAAGTTCTCTGGGACTTTTATCCTTTGCACACTTTCATTCTTAACCTCAGAGAGTCTAATTTCAAAATTACCCACTAATATGGATTTAGATTAGCAATCTACCGACTGGCATGGAAGCATTTTGAAATAGCTACTTCCCTAGGAAGGGATTGAACTCAGAAAACTTGTTCAGACCTTAAACTGATTGGCTGTTAGGTGAATGGTTGAGATCTATTTCTTCCTTTTGATTTAATGGGAACAGGTCAAAGGGCTGCTGAAAAGTACAGAACACTTCTTGTTTAAAATAGACCTTGGAAGACATTGAAAGAAGAAGGAAGAATGTGAGAATGCAATGGGACAGGATTGTTTGATCATTGACCCAGTGAGAATTTTAATTAGCTGTGCATATCAAAATAAAAGGAAGAACCTCCCCTAGCACAGGCTTCTGCAAATAAAGTGGAAGTTCCAAGAAATATCTGAATTTTCATATTTCCAACTGAATCCATTATAAAATTCTGTATGAGAAATCTTTCTTGTCTCTATGTATGTTGAATGAGTCCAGAAGATGGCTTTACAACAGAGAGAGAATTATTAGCCATGAATTATGTGTTGCACTTTCCACTCTCTTCTCAATTATCTCATAGAGAGCTCTGGATAAAATCATGGGTGAAGATTTTGAGGATAAAGAGCAGCTTCAAGAAAGAATCCAGAGACCTTTCAACATTTGGAGGTTGAGTGACAGGAAAAACTGGTCAAGGAACAGAAAAGAAGCAGCCCTGAAGATAGAAGGAAAGCAGAGTGAGATAGGGCCTAAGCCAAGACTTGGAAGTATCTCAGATGGTAATCTGTTGAGAACTTGAATGACATTAAATCATAAAATTAACCACTATGTTTGACAAGAGGTAGGACTTTGAACTTGACAAAAATAGTTTCTGTGAAATAGAGGAAAGAAAGCTCCATTTGATAGACTGTACATAAGAGTTCAGTTATTCAAGAAATAAGCATATTTGCTCTGGCCAGAGTGGCTTTGTTGGTTGAGTGTCGTCCAGTGCACCGAAAGGTCACCAGTTTGATTCCTGATCAGGGTACATACCTAAGTTAAGGATTTGATCCCTGGTTGTGCTGCGTATAGGATACAATCCATGGATGTTTCTTTCTCACATTGATGTTTCTCTCTACCTTCCTCTTTTTCCTAAAATCAATAAAAATATATTTTTTAAACGAAAATGAAATAGACATATTCATTGTTTTCAATAGTGATAAATTTAGAGCAAAAATCTGATGAGGTCTCCAAGTACCCACAGACCATGGGGCAGGATCTCTGGCCCCCATTTGCGCCTAATGCCCCTTGTGGAACTTAGCCATCAAGGAGTATCACCAAGGAGGTCAAAACTCTGATGTGTCTTGGAGACTAGCTCACACAAATTAAGGTAATTGGGGCAGAAAATACTTTCAGGGGAGTTAGATACGATTCCATATTTAAAGTTAGGGTTCATGCAAGGATGTGGGCTGGAATTTCCATAACAACACTAAATTAAAATTTCTTTTTGTGATTTATTCCAACTTCTTTCATTCCTTCATTCAAAAACATTTTGGAGCATCCATTATTGGTCCCTATTAGAGATGCTGGGAAGTAAAGCAATACATAAACCTGCCAAGTTTCTGCCTTAGTCAGTCATATTCAATTAAAGGCATGCATACATATCCATATCTTGATGCAAAAGAAGACTTAGGACAGTAAAGAAGAAGGAAGTTCAGGCATTAGAGTGGGAATTTCCAACCTTGGTTGCACATGAGAATCATTGAGTGCTCAGTCTTCTCCCTAATAGATTGAATTATTTATTACATTTGGGGGTTAAGTCCAGGCATCAGTGATAACCTCACTAGTGATTTAAGTGTACACATAAGTTGGGGACAGCTGCATTAGAGTAGTGACTCTTGAAGTGTGCTCTCAGGACCAGCAGCAGCTGAGTCCCTGGGGAATTGTTGGATGCAGACATCTCTGTCCCACTACAGCCCTGCTCCATTAGGCTAACAGGGTGTGGGGCCCAGAAATCTGTTACCAAGACCTCCAGGTGATTAGATGAGCATGACTGCATTAGAGAATCAACTTGCTAAAAGTCCAAAGGGAGAGAGGCTGAGTAGAGAGGTGTCATATTTACAACCAATCAACACAGTGTGATATATTGCCTATAGCCCAGTTCTTTGAAGATTAAGAAAAATGTTCTTTACCTTCAAGAAACTTTTATTTCATACTGGAAAACACACAGAACAATGGGAAATAATATAGAACTATGTATATATAATTACACATTTATGTTTACACATTTATGGATGGTTGTCTGATGACATTACAGAGGCTATAATTTAAACTTCAATATAGCTCTCAAACTTCAGTTGACCACATACAACATTCTATAGTCTCATTTTCTTTTCTATAGGGTTTCATAGAATTTCTGCCATTTCTTCTGGCATTGCTTATTGGGAAACTCTGAAACTAAAAGGAATTTTCTCCTTTGTAGGTGATTTCCTTTTTCCACTTGGGTATTGGGAGAAAATGTTCACAGTCCTTATAATTTAATTGAAATTCAATAACCTAATGAGGATGGGTCTCAATGATGGGTCTATATTTTATTTAATAAAGGGGTTCTGTTTTCAGCTTCAGATTCATCATTTCACTCATTTCAGAATAATTTTTGTATTTATCTCTGCTTTTGTAAAATAGAACTCAGTATTTCTTAAGTGGACTACTCTGGGCCCTCCATAACTATTAATGTCACTAAATGTGTTCAGGATAGTATATTTTCATAGGATGGAATTATTTTCTTAAATATGATACCAAAAGCATTATCAACAAAAGGAAAAAGATAAATTTGACTTGATCAAAGTTAAAAACCTTTGTGCTTCAAAGGACACTATCATGAAAATGAATGGAAGAAATATTTGTAAATAACATATATGATCAGGGTCTAATATTCAGAACATATAAAGAACTCTTACAATTCAACAATAAAAAGATAGCCTAAATGAAAATGGACAAAGGGTTTGAATTAACTTTTTTCAAAGAAGGTATAAGCTATCAATTAGCCAATCCTTAGTTAATTCCAACTTTGTGCTTGAGGTTCTGAGAATACAACAGGAAAATTAAATGTGGCTTCTATTCCCCAGAAACTCATAGTCTAGGTGGAGATCATATCGACTTACTACATGAAACCGATGTTAAACAGGAAGAGACTGTTAAAATTCACAGAAGGCTGAAAGAATAAGGAAATGATAGTTACAAGGAAACTTGGAAATGACTTTCTCCAACCTCCCCCTTTGATGTTTTACTATGATCTTTGCTAAAATATGTCCAGTGATAAACACCTGCTGCTTAGCAGTGCAGCTCTTATGTCAGCTCTGGATGCCAGAATTCTTTCTTACACCTAACTAAAGAGGGTTTGCTTTAGTGTTCATCTTTTTTTGCAGTTTAGCCTCAGTAAATGATACCTGGCTAATACTATCCCATATTCTTGGGTGGTAGTTTGAATGCAAAAGGTAGAGGTAAGCATAACCTCAGGGCACCAGAAACAATCTGAGATGCTTCCCAATGCCCCCTCACACCCAGCCAGCTGGAAACTCTGTCTCTTCCCAGACCTGATTTTAGACTCTGAACACTAGGGGAGCAAGCCATGCCTCTCCTGGAGAAAGTTCTGGAGGTTGCTAAATACACCCATGCCATAAATTTCTAGATTCAACAGAGCCTGATCTGTTAAACTAACCCCATTATCACACTGCATGTCTATCCTCAGCTACCATGGAAAGGACCAAAAGCTCTGTTGGCAGAGTAAGACTATTCTCCATCTGTACACCTCCCTTGGCAGGAGTCTAGGTGAAGCCATTGGGATCAGGATTTCAGAGTTTAGAATGGAGACCTAATAACCTATAGCTAAGAACTTTCCTCCTCTAGCCCCTGTAGCATGGCTGTGGGATGAAGAGGAGGTGGATGCTCAAGGACTCTGGACCTTCACCACTCCTCTGTTCACCCTCCTCCCCCACAGCCAAATTCCATTGATGCCTGCCTCTGACCACCAGGTTCTTCATCTCACTCACACCCCTCTCTACAAGAAGTCCAGGCCTCTGGGGTCACCAGCCCTATCCATACAAGGCTGGGTACATAATATTTTCTGATTCAATCTTTCTTCTCCCCCCAAATTCCTGAACCCGAAGTGGATTTCCTATGATACTGAGGAAGCTTGGCTTTCAGGGACCTCCACATCACATGATCCTTCCAAAGCTGGGATTTTTCTCCCCCAGGATGAGGGAAAGTGAGAAGCAGGGCCACACAGGTGGCTAGTGTGGGAGGCCTAGGTTGCTGCCTGCCTTAGGGTTGCTCTCTATGTCCTAGAGTGGGTCCTGGCCGCCCACATTTGGACAACCTGCTTCCATGAACATCTTGAGCATCTACACCCTGTGAGAGTAATATGAGTGTTGTATGGCTGATCAGGAGCCTGGCCAACTGAGCTACAAGGGCTGTAGTTTTCAGAGTGCAGACCCCTGAGCAAGAGCAACTGGGTAGGCATCTGGAAACAGTTTTAGTTGTCGCAGTACCAATAAAAAACTATAGAAATTGAAAGAATATTCTAATAATTAAAAAACAAAAAATAATAATCCCCTCAAATTTCTAATAACCATGCTTGAGAAAAGACAATTATTTTGCTATTTCCTCTATAGCAAATATTACAATATCACTATTATATGACAAGATAATTAAAAAACATTCAGGTGAATAACTGGCAAATCATGTAGAAACATGGAGTTATAGAAGTGTGTCAGACAGTTAACACTATTAATAGTATGTTTCCTTAGTTTTATGATATTGTAATTTAATATCCATTTCTAAAAGAGGGCTGTCCAAAGATACAGGGCTTTATCCTGAAATAATCTGAATTTATCCCAGAGTATTCTTTAAAGATTTCAGCTCTTGCCTTTGTATTTTTTTAAATTCTACTACTCTCTTAAATTTGACTTTAATATCTATGGATGTGATTTCCTAATATCCTGGCCTCTTACTTTCTTGTTATTCTCTTTTTTGAAGACAGTTTTCTCCACTCAACATCAGTCACTCATTTGATTTATTCCAAACTCCTGCAAAGTCTGGACCTTACCCAGAGCCCATTGACCCAACAATCTTTCACGGCATCTTACCATATCATGTACCTTGTCCTTTTTGGCCCAATGGATAGCCTATGTTCTACCATCATAATCTGTCTCTTTTATACACCTCAACTCCTTTCTTCTTTTTCTCATCAAAACCTTATAGTTAAAGTCAACTCCAGCCTCACATGGACCATCATGTTAGCTGGAGAATATTCAACTATGTTTATGGTTCTCATTTAGATTTATGACTGCTGGCCTCCAGTGGGGGTCTCAGGTTGCTGATCTGTTGATCTGCATTCATCTGTTCCACTCATTCACTAATTTTCCCCAACTCTTTCTTATCTTCTCCATTTGCCTTAGCTTTCAATTTTCACTCTCAGATCCTTTTCATTTCATAAAGAACATAAAAACGTGCTTGAAATATTTTTCTATACACTTCTACCAGCAATTTACCTACTTCCCTGTGTCTCCTTTCTTACATCCTTCTTTTGGTGGCTATAGGTGACATTTTCCCTTCACTTAATTGAATACACAGAATTCCATCCTCTCTTGTTGAGTAGCAGATGTCTCCAACAATCTCTCCTTCCTTTCTGTATTTTTTATTTCATCTCCCTATTATATCATTCTTGGCAGTGCATAGACATGCTTTTGTATCTCTCAGCCTAAACTTTCCTTCTCCAGAGTTCACATTCCTCTGCAGCCACCACTTTCTCTATTTTCCTCTGCAGAAAATCTCCTCAATAACTGTCTATATGTACTTTAATTATTATCCTTATTCTCTTTGAATTAACTCTTAGTCAATTTTTTTTTACATTGTCTCTGTCAAAAAATAGTGTTGCTAATACAGTGGTCAAATCTAAGTCTTTATCATACTTTTATGGTCAGCAACATTTGATACAATCATTCTTTTTTTACTGAAACATTTGCTTTGCTAAGCTTGCAGAAGATGATGTTGCCTTAATTTTCCCAACTTCACATGATTCTTCTCCTCAGTCCCCTGTGCTGGTCTTTCTTCTCTCTGTTACTTCTCAATTAAACTTGCTCCCGAGCAAAGTGTTTGGATCTCATCTCTCACCTAAATATACTCACATCTTGGTGATCTCGTCAAGTATTATGGTTTAAATATCATTTAACATCTGAAAAGCTCTCCAAAAAAGATCTTTCTTTTGAAATGTAGATTCAGATATCTTGCCATCTCTTAGACATCTCCATTGGATGTCTAATAAGCAGTTAAAATATATATATTCTCTAAAAGCAAACTCCTGGTCCTGTCAGTAAGTTGCAACTTCATCCTTCTAAGTTTTTGAGTATATTGAGTCATTTTGTTATTCTTCTCTTTAACTCATATTCTTCCTCAAGTCCATGAATAAATTGTGTTGGCTTTACATTAAATATATATATTCTGAGCTTGACCAGGAGTGGCTCAGTGGTTGAGCCTCAACCTATCGCAGTGGTTGAGCATCGACCTATCATTCCCAATGGTTGATTCCTCCTGGGAATCAAACCAGGAGGTTATGGTTTGATTCCCAGTCAGGGAATGTGCCTGGATTATAGGCTATAGCCCCCCATCAATCCCAATTAGGGGGCATGCAGGAAGCAGCTGATCAATGATTCTCTCACATTATTGAAGTTTCTATCTCTCTCTCCTTCTCCCCTCCTCTCTGAAATCAATAAAAATATGTTTAAAAATATATATCCTGAATCATAGCTGCCACCTTTCCACAATGCTCTTTCATTTGGGGCTTTGGAGTAGCTTCCTAACTTAATTTCTTGTATCTATTCTTCCAACCCTTGTTCCTCTGCCTTATTTCTGCACAGAACAGCCAGAATGATTCTTTAAATATGCAAATCTGATCAGGTTTTCCTTCAGCTCAAAAATTTCTAAGGCTTCCAATCTCTCAAAGGAAAATGCAAGTGTTTGACAGTGCCTTATACATGTTGCTTCACATTGCCTCTCTGATCTTCTTGTACAAGTCCACCAAGCACTCTCTTGGCTCCAACTTAGCTTCTTTGTTCTTCTAACAACCTATGCACACACCTGCCTTGGAGGCCTTTGCACTTGTGTTCCTTCTGACTGGAATGCTTTTCTTTCATATAGCCTCATATTTCACTTCTCATCTCCACCAAATCTTTGCTCTAATGTCATCTGCTTGACTACACCTTCTAAAATTGTAGTCTTCTTACCATAGAACTTTCTAGTCATACTGACTTTCATTTTGCTCATAAAAATGTTCACCTCTTACTATTTTTTAAACTTTATTGTTGAGGGTATTACAGATGTTCCTCCTTTTATCTCCCCCATTACCTCCCTCTACCCAGATCTAATCTTGCCTCAGGCCTTCACCACCCCATTGTCTATGTCTATGAGTAACGCATAATTGCATATAAATTCTTTGGTTAATCTCTTTCTGCTCTCCCTATGAGAATCATAAGTCTTTTCCATGTTTCCAGTCTCCTGGTTATTCATCAGTTTATTTTGTTCACTAGATTCCTTGTTCCTCTGTTTAAGTCCTTTATCCATTTAGATTATTTTTGTGTATGGTGTAAGTCGGTGGTCTAGTTTCATTTTGTTGCATGTATCTGTCCAATTTCCCCAACACCATTTATTGAAGAGACTGTCTTGACTCCATTGTATGCTCATGCCTCCTTTGTCAAATATTAATTGAGCATAGTGGTTTGGGTCGATATCTGGATTCTCTATTCTATTCCAATGGTCTGTGTGTCTATTCTTGTGCCAGTACCAGGCTGTTTTAAAAACAGTTGCTTTGTAAAATAGCTGGAAATGTGGTATTGGGATCCCACCTACTTCATTCTTCTTTCTCAGAATTGCTGTGAATATTCGGTGTTTTTTTTGTTGTTGTTGTTCCAGATGAATCCTTAGAGAGTTCTTTCTAGGTCTGTGAAATATGCCATTGGTATTTTAATGGGGAGTGCATTGAATCTATAAATTGCTTTGGGTAGTATGGACATTTGAATGTTGTTGATTCTCCCAATCCATGAACATGGTATGCTCCTCCATCTGTTTAAGTCTTCCTCTATCTCTTTTTGCAGTGTCCCGTAGTTTTCTGCATATATGCCATTTACCTCCTTAATTAAGTTTATTCCTAAGTATCTTAATTTTTTTTGGTGCAATAGTAAATGGGATTGCTTTTTTAGTCTCTCTATAAGTTCACTATTAGTGTATAGAAATGCTATAGATTTCTTGACATTAATTTTGTATCCTGCTACATTGCCAAATTCATTTATTAAGTCTGTTAGTTTTTTGATGGAGTCTTTCAGGTATTTTATGTACAGTATCATAATCATCTGAAAATAAGGACAGCTTTACTTCTTCTTTTCCAATTTGGTTGCCTTTTCTTTTTTCTTCTTGTCTAATTGCAATGGCTAATACTTCCAGGGCTAGGTTGAACAGTAATGGTGAGAGTGGGCATCCCTGTCTTGTTCCTGCTCTTAGGGAAAATACTTTTAGTATTTGCCCATTGAGTATGAGTTTAGCTGTGGGTTTACCATATATGTCTTTTATTATGTTGAAGTATGATCCTTCTATTTCCACCTTGCTGAGAATTTTTATCAAGAAAGGTTGTTGAATTTTGTCAAAGATTTTTCTGCATCAATTGATATGACTATATGATTTTTATCTCTCAATTTGTTTATGTGATGTATCACTTTTATTGATTTGTGAATATTATGCCATCCTTGCGTTCCTGGGATAAATCCTACTTGATCATGGTGTTTGATCTTTCTGACTTACTGTTGGATCCAATTTACTAGCATTTTGTTGAGGATTTTGACATCTATGTTCATGAGGATTTCGGCCTGTAATTCTCTTTCACTGTGTTGTCTTTATCTGGTTTTAGTATTTTGGGGATGCTGGCTTCATAAATGTGCTTTCAAGTGTTTCTTTATCTTGAATTTTTTAGAATTGTCTAAGGAAGATAGGTTTTAATTCTTCCTTAAATGTTTGATAAAACTCCCCTGTGTAGCAATCTGGTCCCGGGCTTTTGTTTGCTGGAAGCTTTTTGATGATTACTTCAATTTCTTCCATAATTATGAGCCTATTGACATGTTTAGATTCTTCTTGATTGTGTTTTTGAAAGTTAAATTTTTCTAGGAACATGTCCATTTCCTGTAGGTTTTCCAGTTTGTTGGAATAGAGTTGTTCATAGTATTTTTTAACAATCCTTTGTATTTTGGTGGGATCTGTTATTTCACCTCTTTCATTTCTGATTTTGTTTATTTGAATCTTCTCTCTTTGCTTCTTGGTGAGCCTGCCTAAAGGTTCATCCATCTTTTTTATCCTTTCAAAGGGCCAGCTATTGGTTTAATTGATCTTTTGTATTGTTTCTTTGGTCTCTATATCGTTTAACTCCTCTCTAATCTTTACTATTTCCTTCCTTCTGCTTACACTAGGCTTTTCTTGTTGCTTTCCTTCTAACTCTTTGAGTTGTAGAGTTAGGTAATTTATTACCATTGTTTCTTATTTTTTCACAGTAGGCTTGTAGAGTTATAAACTTCCCTCTCAAGACTGCTGTTTACTGTGTCGCATAGATTTTGGATTGTAGTGTTTTCATTGTCATTTGTTGCCATGATGTTTTTTATTTCTTCCTTGAACTCTGCAGTAACCCAGTCATTATTTAATAGCATGCTGTTTAGTCTCCATGTTTTTTATTTCTTTGGATTGTTTTTATTGTAGTTGATTTTCAGTTTTATGCCACTGCGGTCTGAGAAAATGCTTCATATGATTTCTATCTTCTTGAATTTGAAGAGACTTTGCCTATGACCCAACTTATGGTCTATCTTTGAAAATGACCCATGTGCACTTGAGAAGAATGTATCTGTGGCTTTGGGGTGAAATGTTCTGAAGATTTCAATTAATTCCATCTGGTTTAGTGAGTAATTTAGGATAAATGTTTCTTTGCTGATTTTTTGTTTTGAGGCTTTGTCCACTGGTGATTGTGGGTATTAAAGTCTCTTTTAATTGTATTTAAAAGATTGTATTGCTGTCAATGTCTCCCCTGATATCTTCCAGGAGTTTGTTTTTAATGTATTTGGCTGTTTTTGTATTGGGTGCATATATGTTTACCAAAGTAATTTCTTCTTGTTGGATTTCTTCCTTTATATTATGAAGTGGACTTCCTGATCTTTTGTTTTGTACTTCACTTTGAGGTCTAATTATTCAGATATTGGTATTCCTACTCCAGCTTTTTTTTTTCCCCTTTGCCTGAAAAACCATTTTTCATCCCTTCATCATTAGTGTATTTGTGTCTTTTTTTCTGAAGTGGGTTTCTTCTAGACAGTGGATATATGGGTCATGTTTTATTATCCAATCTTTTACCCTATGTCTTTTGATTGGAGCATTTAATCTATTTACATTTAAAGTTATTATTGATAGGTATTTATTTGTCGCCATTTTTTAAAAAATATATTTTATTGATTTTTTACAGAGAGGAAGGGAGAGAGATAGAAAGTCAGAAACATCGATGAGAGAGAGACATCGATCAGCTGCCTCCTGCACACCCCACTGTGGAGATATGCCCGCAAGCAAGGTACATGCCCCCAACCAAAATGGAACCCGGGACCTTTCAGTCCTCAAGTTGACACTCTATCCACTGAACCAAACCAGTCTCAACAGAACTGATGGATTTTTTATGTTTGATGAGAAAAATGGAGCTGTTAATTTATAGAAGGCTCTCATGTACTTTTTAAAATTAATTTTTTATACATATCTCCCCATTGCCCCCCCCAGGAATACTCCAACACCCCAGTGTCTATGTTCATTGGTTATGCTTATATGCATGCATACAAGTCCTTTGATTGATCTCTTATCTACCTCACCTAACATTAATCTTCCTGCTGTAATTTCACAGTCTGATGCTTTACTGCCTCTGTATCTATCCTTTTGTTCATCAGTTTATAATGTTCTTTATTATCCACAAATGAGTGAGATCATGTGATGCTTCTCCTTCATTGACTGGCTTATTTCACTAAGCATAAGGTTCTCCAGTTCCAACGAAGTTGCTGCAAAAGGTAAGAATTCCTTCTTTTTTAATGGCAGCATAAAATTCCATTGTGTGGATGTACCACAGTTTTCTGATCCACTCACCTGCTGACGGGCACCTAGGCTATTTCCAAATTGAAGCTATTGTAAATTGTGCTGCTATGAACATAGGGGTGCATAAATCCTTTCTGATTGGTGTTTGTGATTTCTTAGGATAAATTCCTAAGAGTGGGATTACAGGGTAAAATGGGAGATCCATTTTTAGTTTTTTGAGGAAACACCATACTGTTCTCTACAGTGGCTGCACCAGTCTGCAAGGGTTCCTTTTTCTCTGCATCCTCGCTAACACCTATCCTTTGTTGATTTGTTGATGATTGCCATTCTGACAGGTGTAAGATGGTATCGCATTGTCATTTTGATTTGCATCTCTCGGATGATTAGAGACTATGAACATGTTTTCATGTGTCTCTTGACCTTCCTTCTGTCATCTTTCAAAAAGGTTCTATTTAGGTCCGTTGCCCAGTTTTTTATTGGATCGTTTATCTTCCTTTTATTAAGTTGTATAAGTTGGCTGTAGATGTTGGAGATTAAACCTTTATCAGTGATAAGATTTGCAAATACGTTCTCCCATACAGTGGTTTTTCTTGTTGTTTTGTTGATGGTTTCTTTAGCTGTGCAAAAGCTTTTTATTTTGATCTAGTCCCATTTGTTTATTTTTTCTTTAGCTTCAATTGCTTTGGAGCAGTATCAGTGAAGAAGTTCTTTCGGCATATATCTGAGATGGTGCTGCCTGTGGATTCCTGTAGTATTTTTATGGTTTCCCTTCTAATGTTTAAGTCCTGTATCCATTTTGAGTTTATTTTTGTATTTGGTGTAAGTTGTGGTCCAGTTTCATGTATTTGCATATATCTGTCCGATTTTCCCACACCATTTATTGAAGAGGCTATCTTGGCTCCATTGAATGTTCATGCCTCCTTTGTCAAACATTAGTTGACCATAGTGATTTGGGTGGATATCTGGGTTCTCTATTCTATTCCATTGGTCTATATGTCTGTTCTTGTGCCAGTACCAGGCTGTTTTGAGAACAGTGGCTTTGTAATATAGCTTGAAATCTGGTATTGAGATCCCCCCTACTTTATTCTTCTTTCTCAGAATTGCTGTAGCTATTCATGGTCTTTTTTTTGTTCCAGATGAATCTAGAAAGAATTCTTTCTAGGTCTGTGAAATATGTCGTTGGTATTTTAATGGGTAGTGCATTGAATCTATAGATTGCTTTGGGTAGTATGGACATTTTAATGATGTTGATTCTCCCAGTCCATGGTATGGTGTGCTATTCCATCTGTTAACGTCTTCCCCTAGCTCTTTTTTCAGTGTCCTATAGTTTTCTACATATAGGTCTTTACCTCTTTAGTTAAGTTTATTCCTAGGTATCTTAATTTGTTTGGTGCGATGGTAAATGGGATTGCTCTTTTAGTCTCTCTTTCTGTAATTTCACTATTAGTGTATACAAATGCCACAGACTTCTTAGCATTAATTTTGTATCCTGCTACATTGCGGTATTCATTAATTAAGTCAATTAGTTTTCAAATGGAGTCCTTTGGGTTTTTTATGTACAGTATCATGTCATCTGCAAAGAAGGACAGCTTTACTTCTTCTTTTCCAATTTGGATGCCTTTTATTTCTTCTTCTTGTCTAATTGCAATGGCTAATACTTCCAGTAATATGTCGAACAGGAGATGTGAGAGTGGGCATCCCTGTCTTGTTCCTGTTCATAGAGGAAATGGTTTTAGTTTTTGCCCATTGAGTATGATGTTAGCTGTGGGTTTATCATGTATGGCTTTTATGATGTTGATGTATGCTCCTGCTATTCCCACTTTGCTGAGAGTTTTTATCAAGAAAGGATGTTGGATTTGGTCAAATGCTTTTTTGCATCAATTGATATGACTATGTGATTTTTATCTCTCAATTTGTTTATGGATGTATCACGCTTATTGATTGGTGGATATTGTACCATCCCAGCATTCCTGGGATGAATCCTACTTGGTCATGGTGTATGATCTTTCTGATGTACTGCTGGATCCGATTTGCTAGAATTTTGTTGAGGATTTTGGCATGTATGTTCATGAGAGATATTGGCCTATAATTCTCTTTTGTTTTGTTGTCTTTATCTGGTTTTGGTATTAGGGTGATGCTGGCTTCATAGAAGGTGTTTGGAAGTGTTCCTTCTTCCTGAATGTTTTTGAATAGTCTGAGGAGGATAGGTTTTAATTCTTCCTTGAATGTTTGGTAAAACTCTCCTGTGTAGCTATCCAGTCCGGGCTTTTATTTGCTAGAAGCTTTTTGATGACTGCTTCAATTTCTTCCATAGTTATTGGACTATTGAGATGTTTAGATTCCTCCTCGTTGAGTTTTGGAAGGTTACATTTTTCTAGGAAAATGTCCATTTCTTGCAGATTGTCCAATTTGTTGGAATAGAGTTGTTCATAGTATTTTTTAACAATCCTTGTATTTCCACAGGGTCTGTTGTTATTTCTCCTCTTTTATTTCTGATTTTGTTTATTTGGGTCTTCTCTCTTTGCTTCTTGGTGAGCCTGGCTAGAGGTCCATCAATCTTGTTTATCCTTTCAAAGAACTAGCTCTTTGTTTTGTTGATGTTTTGAATTGTTTCTTTGGTCTCCCAAGTTGTTTATCTCCGCTCTGATCTTCACTATTTCCTTCCTTCTTCATACCCTGGGCTTATCTTGTTGCTCTCGTTCTAGTCTTTGAGTTGTAGGGTTAGGTAATTTATTACCATTGTTTCCTGTTTTTTTTCAGTAGGCTTGTAGGACTATGAACTTCCCTCTCAAGACTGCTTTCACTGTGTCCCATAAATTTTGTATTGTTGTGCGGTCATTGTCATTTGTTGCCATGAGGTTTTTTATTTCTTCCTTGATCTCTGTGTTTCCCCAGTCATTGTTAATAGCTGGCTGTTTAGTCTCCATGTGTTTGATTTCTTTCTATTGTTTTTATTATAGTTGATTTCCAGTTTTATGCCACTGTGGTCTGAGAAAATGCTTGATATGATTTCTATCTTCTTGAATTTGAAGAGACTTTTCTTATGACCCAACATATGATCTGTCTTTGAAAATGACCCATGTACACTGGAGAAGAAAGTATATTCTGTGGCTTTGGGGTGAAATGTTCTGAAGGTGTCAATCAATTTCATCTGGTCTAGTGAGTCATTTAGGATTGATGTTTCTTTCTTGATTTTTTGTTTAGAGGATTTTTCCAGTGGTGACAGTGGGGTATTAAAGTCTCCTACTATGATTGTATTGCTGTCAATCTCTCCCTTAATACCCTCCAGGAGGTTTTTTTTTTATGTATTTAGGTGCTCCTATATTGGGTGCATATATGTTTACCAGAGTTATATCTTCTTGTTGGATTGTTCCCTTTAGTATTATGAAGTGGCCTTCTTTATCTCTTCTTATGTCCTTCACTTTGAGATCTAATTTGTCAGATATAAGTATTGCCACCCCAGCTTTTTTTTCATTTCCATTTGCCTGAAATACCATCTTCCATCCCTTCACCCTCAATCTGTGTGCATCTCTTTTCCTGAGGTGGGTGTCTTGTAGACAGCAGGTACATGGATCATGTATTCTCATCCAATCGATTACCCTATGTATCTTGATTGGAGCATTTAATCCATTTACATTTAAAGTAATTATTGATAGGTATTTGTCCGTCGCCATTTTTAGTCTTTAGCCCAGAGTTCCTTCTTCTGTTGCTATTTCTTTTTATTACAGCAGATCCTTTAACATTTCTTGCATTGCTGGCTTGGTGGTAATATATTCCCTTAGTCCTTTTTTGTCTGTGAAGCTTCTGATTTCACCTTCAATTTTGATTGAAAGCCTTGCAGGGAACAGTATTCTTGGATTCAGACCCTTACTTTGCATGACTTTGTATATTTCATTCAATTCTCTTCTGGCCTGATGAGTTTATGTTTAAAAATCAGCATCTAGTCTTATGGGGGTTCCTTTGTAGGTAACTTTCTGTTTCTCTCTGGCTGCTTTTAAGATTCTTGCTTTGTCGTTGCTGTTTGCCAATTTAATTATAATGTGCCTTGGTGTCGGTTTTGTGGGGTTCATTTTGCTTGGGAATTTGTGAGCTTCTTGGATTTGTGTGGGTTTTTCCTTTCCTATATTTGGGAATTTTCTGTCATTATTTCTTCAAACAGGTTCTCTAATCCTTGTTCAGTGTCCACTCTTTCTGGAACTCCAATTTTGAGAATGTTTTTTTTTTTTTCGTGTTATCCCAAAGTTCCCTTAGACTCTCCTCTTGGTTTTTCTTTTTTTTTTTCTAGAACCTGCTGTACTTGGGTATTTTTTTCTACCGTGTCTCCTAGCTCACTGATGCAGTCCTCTGCCTCTTCTAGTCTACTTTTGATTCTTTCTATTGAGTTTCTTAAAGTAGTGATGTCATTTTTTATTTCTTTGTGCATTTCTTCATGCTTCCTCTTCATTTCCTCTTAGCTCTTACTCACATTGTCGATATTGTCTTGTATTCTTTTCATCCACCTTATGATCATTTCTCTGAACTCTTTCTCTGGCAGGCTTATTTCTGCTTCTATTTCATTTACTTCCTTTTCTGGTAATACCTGCCTATCTGTCGTATGTGGGCTGTTTCCACTTCTGCCCATGGTTTTTCTTCTCTGGGTTTTTGATTATGTAGTTCTCTCTCCTATGTTGATTCAAAGGCACAAACTACAACCCCACCCGGTACAGCACACAAGGCACTGAACAGAAATGTTTTCACGATGTTAATAATCACCAATAAGGTGACCACCAATGAAAGACAAATTAGGGTTAAGTAGAGAAAGAAGAAGAGGAAAATGAGGGAAAATGAAAGGAAAGAAGTGCCAAATCAGATTGGGAGAAGGAGAAAAAAATAAATAAGTAGATGAAGAAAAATAAAATAAAATAAAATAAAAAGGAGAAGAAAAAAAAAGAAAAGAGAAAGAGAAACAAAGTCAGAGAGAAAAGAAAGCAGATAAGAGAGAAAAGGGGAACAAAATATAGATGTCAGGAGAAAACTCCAACAGAACAGTCACTAATCCAAATAAAGGCCAGCAACCAGTATCTAGAGATTAATACAAACTGCAAATAGTAACTGGTATTGAGGGAGGCGAGGGAAAAGAGATGTAGAAAACAAAGCAAGCAAAAAGCAAAATAAAACAAGTAGAAAAAGCTAAAACAATCTCACAAAAATGTTCAAAAAATCATTATGATCACTGTTGAGGCAAATAACAACAAAAGGACATAGAGAAAAAACAACCATTTGGCTAGTGAAGACAAGAAGAGAGAGGTTTGTATGGACTTGTAGTAGGGGATTTGAAATTAGATATATAAGTGTTTTAAAGAGAAAGAATAGGGGGAATCTAAAGTTGGAAAAGGGAAAGAGAAAAAATACAACAAAATGGGTGAAGTTAGGAGGAAAATGTTGGCATAAAGGTAGAGTTCAGTTGGAGTAAAATTATGCTAAAGGAAAGATTAAAATAGAATGTAAAACTCTAATCCCGAAGTAAAATAAAGAGAAAACAAAATTACACTTGTTTTTTCCCCAAAAGGTAAAATACTAGTACTAATAATACTAGTTGAAAACAAAAATGTTATAATTAAAAAGTAAAATCAATTGAGGCGGAATGAAAAAATAGTCCTTTAATGAAAATATGTAAAAATGAAAAATAAAAAAAATTAAAAACAAGAAAAAAAGAAAAAGAAAAAAAAATAGAATGGCCATTCACTTCCACTATTATTCTGCTTGGCACTCCTATTTCCCAGTAGGGAAGGTATGCAGTTCCCTGTGTTGCACTGTTGATGTTTTAATCTCTTTATTCTTTTGTGGTTATGCGTGAGTCAATTTGTGTGTCCTCCACTGGGTGGCAGTGTTTCGGAATTAATCTCTGAGACAAAGCACAGGACCTCTCTAGGCTGTGCTCAGATCCTGCTACTCTGTGGTTCTCAAAACTGGTTTGTTGAGATTTTGCAGCCGGGACACTGTAATAATTCCCAAGCTGTCCCTCTGCCTCATATAAAAATGAGTCGTTTTACCGAGCTCCCCTCTGTCAACAGCTCTGAGAGTTTGCCTCCACACTTAAGGATCATGCACTGCCCCACCTCCGTGGACCTTTCCAGAGGCAGCTTTCCCACAACCTGGGTCCCCCAGTGTGCGCGTCTCTGTTCTGAGGGGCAGGAGACCTCACCTTATACCAGGCGAAATCTGACCTTTGTGTGTGCTGTGTGGATCTCTGAATCCGCCGCCCACGTGTCTGCGCCAATTGGAGAGTGGTTTGCCGGGTCGCCGGCTGTTCAGTGGGTGTTTCAGCCACAGCTTTCAGACCGCCGCAGACATCCACCTCCCTCTGCAAGATGGCGTGGTCTCTGCGTTTGTGCTGGTGGCTCCGGCCGTCAAAAACCCCATGGCAGTTGGGCTGCCTGGCCAGGAGAGCCCCTTACAGCAGTTCCCCGCCTTCTCCTGGAAGATAACTGACTCTTAACTTGCCAACAAACACTCCCAGTGCGACTCCCAGCTGCTCTCTCTCCCTCTGCCCAGCGACAAAGCTCCAGACGCATCTGTCTATTCTGCCGCCATTATTTTCCCCTCTTATTTGTCGCCATTTTTATTCTTTACCCCTGTGTTCCTTCTTAGCTTCCTACTTCTGTTTTTTACAGCAGACCCTTTAGCATTTATTGTATTGCTGGTTTGGTGGTAATATATTCCCTTAGTCTTTTTTTGTCAGTGAAGCTCCTGATTTCACCTTCAATTTTGATTGATAGCCTTGCTGGGTACAGTCATCTTGGATTCAGACCCTTTCTGTGCATGACTTTGTATATTTCATTCTATTCCCTTCTGGCCTGATGAGTTTATGTTGAGAAATCAATTGCTAGTCTGATGGGGTTCCTTTTCTGTCTGTCTCTGTCTGCTTTTAAGATTCTTACTTTGTCCTTGGAATTTGCCAATTTAATTACAATGTGCCTTGTTGTCAGTCTTTTGGGGGTCATTTTGCTTGGGACTCAGTGAGATTCTTGGATTTGTGTGGGTTTTTTCTTCTCTATATCAGGGAAGTTTTCTGTCTTTATTCCTTCAAACTGTTTTTTTATTCCTTTCTTAGTTTCCACTCTTTCTGGAACCACTAATATGCAGTTGTCATTTTGTTTCATGTTATCCCAAAGTTTCCTTAGGCTCTCCTCTTGCTTTTTAATTGTTTTTCTAGAAACTGAAGTACTTGGGTATTTTCTCTTACCTTGTATTCTTGCTCACTGATGTGGTCCTCTGCTTCTTCTAGTCTGCTTTTGATGCTTTCTATTGTGTTCTTTATAGCAGTGATGTCATTTTTCATTTCTTCTTGGTTCTTCTTCATTTCCTTTTGGTTCTTTTTCATATTGTCGAATTTGTCTTCTATTCTTGACAGCCACCTTATGACCATTTCTCTGAATTCTTTCTCTGGCAAGTTGCTTTCCTCAATTTCATTTCTTTCCTTTTCTGGTGATGCCTACTTTTCTTTCATATGTGGGTTGTTACTTTTTCTGCCCATGGTCTCTCTTCTCTGGGTGTCTGGTTATGCACTTCTCTCTCTCCTGTGTTGAATTAAAGTAAAAACAAAAACAAAAACAAAACAAAACATAACAAAAACATAACCAGGTACAATGCATTAGGCACTGAATAGAAATATAGTCACAATATTAAAACCACAAATAAATGTGACCATCAGAGAGTTACAAATTAGGGGATAGGAGAGAAAGAAGAAGGAGGAAAATAAGAGGAAAAAGACAAGAAAAGAGAAGAAAAGAAAAGATAAGAAAAGAGTGCCAAATACCATTGGGAGAAAGGAGAAAAAAGAAAAATAAATAAATAAGATAGAAAAGAGAGTAAAGAGAGAAGAGGAACAAACTATACATATTGGGAGAAAACTGCAATAGAACAGCACTAATCCCAACAAATGCCAGCAACAATTACCTGGAGATTAATGCAAACTACAAACAACAACTAATATCAAGGGAGGTGAGGGTAAACAGAAGTAAAAAATAGAGAAAAACAAAGCAAACAAAAACAAAAGGAAATAAGCAGAATAAACAAAACTATCTCACAAAAAATATAAACATTGATATAATCAGCATTCAAGCAAACAACAACAAAAGTACAGAGAGAAAAACAATTTTTTTGGATAGTGAAGACAGAAGAGAGAGGTGTATATGGAGTTGGAGCAGGGGATTGGAAATTAGATATATATATATATAAGTGGAGTGAAATTTTAACAGCGGGTAAAAATAAAGAATAGGGAAAATCTAAAGTAGGAAAAGGGTAAGAGAAACATGACAACAAAAGGGGAAAATTTTGGAAGAGAGTGATGGTAGAGTTGAGATAAAGTAAAATGATGCTAAAGCAAAGATGAAATTAGAATGTAGAACTCTAATCCCAAAGCAAAATAAAGAGAAAATAAAATGACACTTTTTTTCAAAAAGATAAAATGATAGTAGTAATAATACTGATTGAAAATAAAAATGTAATAATTACAAAGATAAAATGAAATGAGGAAAAAAATTAGTTTCTTAAGTAAAAGATGAAAAAATAAAATATAAAAAAATAGAATGCACAGTAGTAAAGGTCATTCACTTCCTCAGTTGATCTCTTTGGCATGCCTATTTCCCATTAGGGACAACATTGCAGTTCCCTGTGTTCCACTAGTTTTTATTTCAGCAATGTGTTTTAATCTCTTTATTCTTTTGTGATTACATAAGAGTCAATTTGTGAGTCGGCCCCTAAGTGGTAGTGTTTTGGGATTGACCTCAGAGACTATAGGTTCTCTCTAGCCTGTGCTAGATCCTAATTTCCCTGTGGCACTCAATACTGGTTTATGGGATTGGACTGCACCAGAGCTGGTTCTCTGATGGTCACTCCCCACTCTGATCCCCAGGCTCCAGAAAAACAACTTTCTCTTGGAGTCTCCCAGGGTGCCCCCAACTGGGTGATCCTTTGTATTGGGCTTAGCAATCAGAAGCAAAGATCTGAAGAGAAAAGAGTGCAAGTCTGTCCAGTCCCCTTTCCCAGTTCCTGCGCAAGCCGCCAGCACACTTTAATAACTCCCAGGCTGTCCTTCTGCATCAGATGAAAAAAGTGTGCTTTCTAGAGATCCCCTTTGTTAACAGCTCTGAGGTCCCCCTTCCACATTCATGGATCAGGCCCTGCCCAACAGCCACAGATTTCTCTAGATGCAGATTTTCCGGTCCTCCAGGTCCCAATGCATGCCTTTCTGTTCTGTAGGACCAGAGACCTCACCTTATCCCAGGTGAAATATGACCTTTCTATGTCACATGTGGAGCTCCTCTGAATCTGAGTGTTTGCGCCAATTGGGGACCAGTGTTCTGGGGTTTGCAGCTGTTCAGTGGGTGGCGCAACTGTAGATTTTCAGATTTCCATAAACCTCCACTTTCCCCTTCAATATGGTGTGGTCTCTGCATCCACGCTGGTGGCTCTGGGAAAAAAGCTCTGTAGTAGGGCAGGCTACCTGGTCAGGGGAGCCTCATCCACCAGTCTCCTACCTTCTCCTGGAGTATAGTATCCCTTAAATCGACAACAAACACTGCCAGTGTGACCCTCAGCTATTCTCTCTCTGCTCAGGGACAAGGCTTGGGACACATCTGTCTATTCTGCCACCATTTTCTTCTCTTCCATAAGTATAATTTTGCTAATTCCTTTCACATTTTAATTTTATATTTGTTGGTACACTGTCCCATGGCTCAAACATAATGAAAGCATTGCTACATATTAATTATTTAGTAAAATAAATTAGGAATGAGGTTGCTGAGTGGCATTTTGTCCACTGAAACCAGAATAAATAATAAGACTTCTAGAAATCTAGAAGAGAAGAAGCTGGTAGTTATCACAGCACAAGAACAACAACAAAAACCATCTCCTACATGGCCAAAATCACACCATTTTATAAATTTCAATATTAGATAAAAAAAATTAGAGAATTCAGTGGCTATTAAAATAAAAATGTATGAACAATTATTGGTAACAATAGACAGATGGATCAACTTTTTTGTTGTTGCTATAGATCAGTGGTTCTCAATCTTCCTAATGCCCTGACCCTTTAATACAGTTCTTCATGTCGTGGTGACCCCCAGCCATAAAATTATTTTCTTTGCTACTTCATAACTGTAATTTTGCTACTCTCAATGAATTGTAATGTAAATATCAGTGTTTTTCAATGATCTTAGGTGACTTTGCTACCAGTTCTCAACCTGTGGGTCATAATCCACAAGTTGAGAACTGCTGCTGTAGAGCCTAAAACCATCAGAAAACATAGATATTTACATAATGATTCATAACAGTAGCAAAATTACAGTTATGAAGTAGCAATGAAAATAGTTTTATGGAGGAGGAGAAACCAAGCTGGTGGCATAAGTGAACACCTAAACTGCTGCCTTGCACAACAATTTCAAAACTACAGCTAAAAGACAGAATGGACATTATCCTGAACCACAGGAAAGCTGGCTGAGTGTAAATTCTACAGCTAGAAGGAAAGAGAGGGGCTCATAGAGACTCAGAGGTGCTGCAAAAAAACTGAGGTATGAAGACATGCTTGTGGAAGAGACAGGAGGTGGAATGCCTGGCTGGCTTCCTCTAGCAGGAGGGAAATGAAACTCCTGATTGCACTGAACCCCAGTTACAACTGCACTGAACTCAAGTTCTGGGCAAGACTCATAAAAGGAGAGTCTGGACTGTTAGGGAAAGGAGTGCACGGAAACTTAGGGGAGCCACTAAGGTAGAGGTCTGGAGGCTCACACGTGTACACAGAGAGGACTGACTGCTGATTGTGCCACAGGATTTCTTCAGTGGGAAGAAGACCGAACCTCCCAACTGTGCTGAACTCCAGTTCCAACTGCACTGAACTCCAGTTTTGGGAAAGATCCTGGGGACCCAAACTCATACTGGTCTTCAGAGTGCACAGAACCTCAGGGGAGCCATGAAAGGCAGAGGTCTGAGGGAGCGCGCATGAGTGCATGCAGAGAGGACTGCAGTGATTACTGCCTGATACTGAGACCCAGGAGCCTCATAGGGCAGTGCTGATGGGAAGCCAAGGCTATCTGCTCAGCCCTGAGACTCTGCCCCATCCAAGCTGAGCACAGAGGCTTTTGCAATTTTGCAAGTCTTGTCTCATAAGGTTGACTCCAGCACATAAGTTCTCCTGACATAGACACAGCTGATCCTCACAGCCAATTGGCCTGAAGGTCAATTCCCCCCAGTGATACCAATAACAATCAAGACTTAACTACAACAAGGCTTTGCACATAGCACACAAAGGGGTGCACCAAGAGTGTCCACCTCAGGTAACTGGGAAAGCAGAGCTACAGGGCCATATAGAACACCTAGCACACAAAGCTCCTCTGCAAACTCAGGGAAGCAACAAAAATGTGGAGAAAAAGGAACAGATCACAAACAGAAGAAATGGAGGAAAACAAACAATTGGATATAGAGTTCAAAATGACAGTTATAAGGTTTTTCAAGAATTTCCTAGAAAAGATGGATAAATTTTGCAAGACCCAAGAGGAGATGAAAATGGACCACCCAGAAATTAAATATACACTGACTGAAATAAAAAATATTGTACAAAGACCTAACATCAGACTAGAGGGACTCAAGAATCAAGTTAAAGATTTGAAACACAAAGAAGCAGAAAACACTGAATTGGAAAAGCAAAAAGCAAAAAGAATCAAAAAATTTGAAGATAGTGTAAGGAGCTTCTGGGACAATTTTAAGCGTACCAACATCAGAATTATGGGGGTGCCAGAAGAACAGAGAGAGCAAGATACTGAAAACCTATTTGAAGAAATAATGACTGAAAACTTCCCCCACCTGGTTAAAGAAATAGACTTCCAAGTCTGGGAAGCACACAAACCCCAAATAAAAAGAATCCAAAGAGGACCACACCAAGACACATCATAATTAAAATGCCAAGAGCAAAAGACAAAGAGAGAATATTAAAAGCAGCAAGAGAAAAACAGTTAATTACCTACAAGGGAGCGCTCATACGATTGTCAGCTGATTTCTCAACAGAAACTTTGCAGGCCAGATGGGAGTGGCAAGAAATATTCAACGTGATGAATAGCAAGGACCTACAACCAACATTACTTTACCCAGCAAAGCTATCATTTAGAATTGAAGGTACGATAAAGAGCTTCCAGATAAGAAAAAGCTAAACCACTATTGTATGAAATGCTGAAGAATATTCTTTAAGAAGAGAAAAAAAAGAAAAATGTAAAGATAAAAATTATGAAAACAAAGTGACAAGTGAATCTGCAAATCAAGTGACTTAAAAGTCTGACGAACAGAAAAAACTGGTGAGCATAGTAGAATCAGGGGCATAGAAAAGGAGTGTACTGACAATTCTCAGGGTAAAAGGGGTGTAGGGGTGTGGGAAGAGACTGGACAAAAATCATACACCTATGGGTGAAGATAGTGGGGGAGGGGTAAGGGCAGAGGGTGTGGTGGGAACTGGCTGGAAGGGAACTATGGGGGGGGGAAGAGGAACAATTGTAATAATATGAACAATAAAGATTTATTTTTTAAAAAATGAAAATAATTTTATGGCTGGGGTCACTACAACATGAGGAACTGTATTAAAGGGTTATGGCATTAGGAAGATTGAGAACCACTGCTATAGATTATAAGGGGTTTATAGGTAGCACAAAATGTACTAATTTCATGTTAAGTTGAAACCATCAACTTCAATAAATAAATTATGATGTTAGGAATAAAAGCTAATTTTTGCTTTTTATAGATGGTAAATATAAACAAAGCTTCTTTGGTTATATTATCAAGTACAAAATATATAAGAAAGTAAAAAAGATAAGAAATCTCAGAAGTCACCGAGACTAAAATGCCATTTAAAATCCAGCATTGCTTTGTAGTCTAACAAGTTTCCTTGACTCTCCCATGTGTCTAGAAGTTTTCTCACTCAAATGGGTGTAATTGTGCATCCTACACACACAAAAAAAAGAGATGTAATTTGTGTCAATTAGAACTTTTGGAAATAAGAAAACATCTATAGAGTTGTCTCATTATGTTGAGCCAATTTCATGAAAGGCCATCATGTCTAATTATAAGAAGAAATATTGTACCAGAAGAATCCCAAATAAAATTTATCTTTGTTTCCATATAAATGGTGGATAAATGTGGACGGAGTGAAATTGTTAATAGAGGAAGAGAGATCCAGGCAACCTTTGAAGCTTTTAAAAAATCTCAACTCTAGTCTGTGCCAAGTATTGGGAGGATACACTTGTTTAGCTGTAATCCAGATAGGATAAGGTCAGTGTGAGTTTCAGATGTGATTCTTTGTGGGATTTAAGGATTTGGGAAGAAGGAATGAAACAGGTGGGAGCAAGCCTGGGCTTCTAAATTGACCCTGACAGGGGAAGGAAGTGGCTCTCTGACAATGTAGAAGTGATTTAAGACTTCATGAAATGCTGACTATCAAGAGGTAGTGGTAAAATTTCTGAAAATGTGGAATTAGCAATGCCTCCAACATGATGAGAATAATTTATTGTTTGAAAATATTACTGGCTTAGTGTTCAGCAGAGAGAATCCAGTGATGATGAAAGAGAATCATCTGGATTTCAGCAGTCAGAATGGATTTCCAATGAGGAGGTTGGGAGGGGAGTTTCCCTACTTTTGAAGAGGCTGGTTTTCTAGGTTGTGAGAATTAAAGTGGAAACTTTTGATACTTTTTTCTTCATGATTATTCTGCCTATTGTATATGCACAGTGACAGTTATTGAAATATCAGTTTTGGTTGGAATACATTATTTATTCACTTTTCTTATTTGTATTAATATTAAGGTTGAATATACTTTCAATTATACAGAAGCATGATGTTATATTTCTTTCAATATTATTTTTCTATATTCTGTGTTACTTAAAATTTTTTTGTGTACATATGCTATAACCACCTGTTTAATTATTTATTCAAACTTTTATTTTGCTGCTTACTTGTATAAGCTTTTACTGCTATATTTGCCTTTCAGGTTTTCTTTCAGAAGTCAATCAAAGTTATTTGATAATATGACTTGCTTCTTAGTTCCTGATATTAACTAGAACAGAATAATATTTTCTGTTGTTGCAGTTCCTGTGAATGGTGTGAGACAATTTTCCAGCAAATATGCCCTGTTTTGTTACCCAGTATATGCTCATATTAACCACTAAATCTTTTATTTTGACATTGTGGTTTGACACTTTTCTTTTACGGTTAAGAGATTATACTGCATATCTAGGAATTTAAAATCACCTGTAGTACAGGTTAAATTTTTTAAAAAAATTTTTCTCGCCAAAACCGGTTTGGCTCAGTGGATAGAATGTCAGCCTGCGGATTGAAAGGTCCCAGGTTTGATTCCGGTCGAGGGCATGTATCCTGGTTGCGGGCACATCCCCAGTAGGGGGCGTGCAGGAGGCGGCTGATCGATGTCTCTCTCTCATCGATGTTTCTGACTATCTCTCTCCCTTTCTCTCTGTAAAAAAATCAATAAAAAATAGGTTAAAAATATTTTTCTTGTAATCTTGATGTGCATCTTATGTACCTGCACATTTTGTATGAAAATAAATGTTTAGAACTAATCATTTAAGACCAGGATATCAATTTCCTCACAACCAGAAATTAATGCAAGGATAAATATACTGAAATGTGTTTATCGTGATGGTATTAAATTTTGCTGGAGTTGGTTTGACAATAAAAGAGATTGACAATAGAGAATTTGAGGAATTGGGAAAATTTTGTATCCATTCTGCCTGATGTAGTAAAACAAAATATCACTTCAGTTGCAAACACTACTTTGTTATTTCTGAATTTTCCCATCTTTTCCCCAGAGCAGAAATATTCAATTTATTTAAAGATGTAGGAATAAAAAAATAAAGCACATATCTAATTTCAAATTTTCTAAATTTGTTAATATAATTCAGGAAATCTTAAAATTTTGTTTAATTTTTTTTGCTTCCTTTTCTATTCAAAATAAATACAATGCTGAAAATAATATAACAAAAATTCAAGTGCTCACCTTTCAAGACTAACACATGTGTTAAAATATACTTTATTTTATTCTTTATATAAGTAAAACATATAGATAAAGTCAAAGTCTCTTGTCACTCTTCCCTACTAACCTAACACCTGTCATTTCCTTCCTCTCCTGTTGAGCTTTTTGGAGTGTTGCAAAACTAGCAACCGAAAGGGAACAAGTGAGGGCTGGGGCAACCTATAACCCAGAGATACTTCAAATCTGGTCCAAGTAATTTGGATCCAGACCATTTTGCTGCTAGCTCTCCCTCTTAGGTTTTATTCAGGAACCACACAGTCGCATGTAGGTGTCAGAGAGCACTGGGTTTGAATCACAAAATTTGGAAATTCAAGTTCTGGGATTAAATATACTATAGCAAACCTGTTTTATCTTAAAATTGAAGAAACAGGCCAAGGGAGTAGAATTGTTTTCAAGACAGTCAGCTAATTCATAAATGATCAAAGGCTACTTCCATCTGTACCCTTTTCTACCTTCGCCCTATAAATTCAGCTGTTTTCTAATCAATTTGAACCAGAGCCAGCCATTTTAATATTCAGGAAGTTTGAAGATCATATTTCATATACCAAATTTAGAATGGAAAAAAAAGGAAGAAATGCCTTTTTCTGCCTGCTGTCTAATAGGACTTGAGTTCTAAAAGGAGAACTTGCATAAAACAGCAGAAAGTTCTTAGATACAAAGTGTCTTTTTAAAGTGAGTGTTGTGTGATTAAATGGTTAACAGCAAAAGTTCTCAGATGTCATGGATTCCCTTCAAAATACTCTTGGGAATGAAAGTAGCATTGGTTGAATACTCAATGATAGAAAAACAGTCTGTGCTATTTGTGAATTCTAAAATATCCCTGTGCCCATGGAAGAGTCTTTTATGTGGGTCTTCTAAGAGAATCCGATGTGTGTTTTCATGCATTTTTCATCAACTTTTCTTATCATTAATGTAGCTTTACCTATGGTTACTCATTCATTGTAGGAGGAGAGGAGTGGCACTGTGTGTGTCAGAAGGTCTACACGAATCATGCTAGTTCATCTGATTTATTTTTTTATTTTTTTATTTTTAAGTAAATGTTAATTGTTCAGATTATTACTATTCTTCCTCTTTCCCCCCCCCCGCATCTCCCCTCCACCTGATTCCCACCCCACCCTCTACCCTTACCTCCCCCACATTGTCCTCATCCATAGCTGTATGATTTTTGTCCAGTCTCTCCCTGCACCACCCCTCACCTCTTTCCCCCTGAGAATTATCAGTCGACTCCCTTTCTATGCCCCAATTCTATTATATTCACCAGTTTATTATGTTCATCAGATTTTCAGTTCACTTGAATTTTAGATTTACTTGTTGATAGATATGTATTTGTTGTTCATAATTTTTATCTTTACCGTTTTCTTCTTCCTCTTCTTAAAGAATACCTTTCAGCATTTCATATAATCCTGGTTTGGCAGTGATGAACTCCTTTAGTTTATTCTTATCTGTGAAGCTCTTTATCTGACCTTCATTCTGAATGATAGCTTTGCTGGTTGTAGGTTCTTGCTATTCATCACTTTGAATATTTCTTGCCACTCCCATCTGGCCTGCATAGTTTCTGTTGAGAAATCAGCTGACAATCAAATGGGTGCTCCCTTGTAGGTAATTAACTGTTTTTCTCTTGCTGCTTTTAATATTCTCTCTTTGTATTTTGCTCTTGGTATTTTAATTATGGTGTGTCTTAGTCTAGTCCTCTTTGGATTCCTTTTCTTTGGGGTTCTGTGTGCTTCCTGGGCTTGTAAGTCTATTTCTTTCACCAGGTGAGGGAAGTTTTCAGTCATTATTTCTTCAAATAGGTTTTCCATATGTTGCTCTCTCTCTTCTTCTGGCATCCCCATAATTCTAATGTTGGTACATTTGAAGTTGTCCCAGAGGCTCCTTACACTATCTTCACATTTTTTTATTCTTTTCTCTTCTTGCTTTTTCAGTGGAGTGTTTTTTGCTTCTTCATATTTCTAATCTTTGACTGGATTCTTGCCTTCCTCTAGTCTGCTGTTGGGACTCTGTTTAATATTTTTTATTTCAGTCAGTTTAATTTCTAGTTGGCCCTTTTTTTTTTATCTCCTCTTGGGTCTCGCTAAATTCATCCATTTTTTCTAGGAAATTCTTAAAAAACCTTATAACCGTGGTTTTGAACTCTACATCCAGTCATTTGTTTTCCTCCGTTTCTTTGGTTTGTGCTCTGTTCTTTTGTCTCCACATTTTCACTGCTTCCCTGAGTTGGTAGAGTAGCTTTGTGTGCTAGGGGTCCTATATGGTCCAATCGCTCTGCCTCCCCAGTTACCTGAGGTGGACACTCTTGGTGCACCCCTTTGTGAACTGTGTGTACAGTCTTGTAGTTAATTCTTGACTGTTGTTAGTATCATGTGCGGGGGGGAGGAAATTGACCTCCAAGCCAGTTGGTTGTGAGGATCAGCTGTATCTGCGCATGAGCGCTTGCCTCCAGACTTTTGCCTTTCACATGTGCATTTGCGAGAGATTCCAGATCTCTGCCTTTCTGGTCCCCCTGAGTTTCCGTGCACTCTGGGAACTCGTATGAGTCTGGGTCCCCAGGGTCTTCCCCGAAACTGGGGTTCAGTGCAGTTGGGCCTGGATTTCAGTGCTGTTGTGAGGTTCTGTTTTCCTCCCACTAGAGCAGTGGTTCTCAACCTTCCTAATGCCGCGACCCTTTAATACAGCTCCTCATGTGGTGGTGACTCCCAACCATAAAATTATTTCCGTTGCTACTTCATAACTGTAATTTTGCTACTGTTATGAACTGTAATGTAAATATCTGATATGCAGGATGTATTTTCATTGTTACAAATTGAAAATAATTAAAGCATAGGGATTAATCACAAAAACAATATGTAATTATATATTGTGAAATATTTATTTCTAATTACAAATAAATTAAATTTTGTCTTGAATCATGGTGTAGGATAGGTAACAGTCTTCATATGACAACAGTAAACTACATTGCTACACTTTGCTACACTGAGGAGTGGTCTGTTGGTTCCTAAGACCATGGGAAATAGGGTGTTTTCCGCTGGTCTTAGGCGACCCCTGTGAAAGGGTCATTCCACCCCCAAAGGGGTTGCGACCCACAGATTGAGAACCACTGCACTAGAGGAAGCCAGGCACAATCAGCAGTCAGTGCTATGTGTGCGCACTTTCCGTGCGCTCCAGACTTCTGTCTTTCATGGCTCCTCTAAGTTTCCGTGCACTCTTTCCTTTTCACAGCAGTCTAGACTCCCCAGTATGAGTCTTACCTGGAGCTGGGGTTCAGTGCAAGCAGAAGTGGGGTTCAATGGAGTCGGGATTTTCCATCTCCCTCCTGCTAGAGGAAGCTAGCCAGACCCTCTTCTGCCCATCCTCTCCAGGAGCGTGTCTCAGTACCTCAGCTTTTTACTGCTCCACTGAGTCATCCTGAGTCCCTCTCTTTCCTTCTAGTTGTAGAATTTTCACTCAGCCAGCTTTCCTGTGGTTCTCTATGGTGTCTGTTCTCTTTTTTAGTTGTAATTTTGAAATCGTTGTGCGAGGCAGCAGCTTAGGTGTTCCCCTATGCTGCCATCTTAGCCTGAAAGTGTACTTTGTTTAATAGATGCATAAGCATTTTACAGACAGCAGTCTAAAGAGAGACTTCATTCACCATGAAAGAGAACTCTTACTCAACCATAATAGGTTACATAGTCATGCATGTTTTATAACCTCCAGAGTTTTTGTTTCTGTGCTACAGATTTAAAAATAGATAACCTTAGTGATCAGTTTGGATATCCCTTCCAATTTTACCATTTAACAATGAGATGTATTTACAACACATGAGCTCAGAATAAAACAGAGATGACACAGTTACATACAAGTTGGGAGACTTGAGTTCATTATGTCATTTCTCATCTGTAAAATGGGGACAATGACATCTTGATTATTGTGTAAATTAGTGGAAGCTGTTATTGTCATTATGCATGTAGCAAAACAAAGTGGTCATGAAAGGTATACAGCTATGTACCCAGGGGAGACACATGTTCAGACCATACAAATCCACAGACCCAGAAAGACTAGGCCTAATTCTTCACTAAATTGTACTTTTCCCTAACTCTCCATTTTCTGCTCAAGTTTTCTATTGAATTGGACCTGTGCATGGAATCTGTTCTTGTTTAGATTTTGCACTATTTCCTTGAGAGTTACACTACTGCAAAAAATACTGTAGTGTTCTCTAGAGTGGGTGTACTGATTGTGTTAACTGAGGGTTGACATGAAAGTTTCAGCCCTTTGTCACATATACAGAGAGAGAACTGGTGGTTGCCAGAGGAAAGATGATTTGGGGTTTGGGTGAAAGAGGTGAAGGGATTAATAAGTACAAAATGGCTGGGGGATGTACAGCATAGGGAATGTATTCAATAATATTGTAATTACTCTGTATGGTAATAGTTGCTACGGGGAATATCAAGGGGGACACTATGTAAAGTATATGACTGTCTAACCACTAAACTGAAATCAAAGCAAAATAATATTGAAAGTAAACTATAATTGAAAAATAAAAAAAAAACTTTTTGTAAAAAGAAGGTTTCAGGTCTTTGTAGCTTCTCTTAACAAATTAGTCTCAACCCCCAAAGCTGAGGTTATGATGGAAATCAATCACAGCCTTACTTAGAGTGACCAGAATGCTGAAATGTTTGCTTTAAGGAGGAGGATGATTAGGGAAGGAAGTGTTTGCTATGTTATGAGTAACTAGAAGCCCAATGAATAAAATTCATGCACAGCAGAGGGGGGGGTGTCCCTCAACCCAACCTGCACCCTCTCCTATCTGGGACTCCTCAAGGGATGTCCAACTGCCCAGTGGGATTGGGCCTAAATGGGCAGTTGGACATTTTTCTCACGATCCAGGACTGCTGACTCCCAAATGCTCGCCTGCCTGCCTGCCTGATTGCCCCTAACTGTTTCTGCCTGCCAGCTTGATCATCCCCTAACCATTCCCCTGCCAGCCTGATCAACGCCTAACTACTCCCTTGAAGGCCTCATTGTCTCCAACTGTCCTCCCCTGCAGTCCTGGTCTCCCCCAACTGCATTGCCTTGCAGGCCTGGGTCCCCCACAACTGTCCTTTTCTGCAGGCTCAGTCGCCCCCAACTGCCCTCTTCTGCTAGCCTGGTCACCCCTAACTGCCTATCTCTGCAGGCCTGGGTCCCCCACAACTGTTCTTCCCTGAAGGGCTGGCTGCTCCCAACTGCCCTCCCCTGCAGGCCTGGTCTCCACCAGCTGCCCTCCTATACTGGCATCTTGTGATGGCCAGTTTGTGTCCACATGGGGGCAGCCATCTTTGACCACATGGGGGTGGCCATCTTGTGTGTTCGAGTGATGGGTAATGGCCAGTTTGCATATTACCTCTTTATTATATAGGATGTGCCCACTTATTTTCTTGGATATGAAAATAAATTATAAGAAAATGTGTACATTTTCTATCATTGTAACATTTGTCTCTTTATTTCTTAATTAAGGAAAAAAGAAGAAACACAATAACAATCCAAAATAATGACAACCCCAAAATTACTTTTATTTGGCGTTGGTATTTGTTTTGCATTTACATTTTAATATGTGCCTGACATTTTGCTTTTTACCAAAATAAGGAAGCCTTTCCTCTCTCTCTTCCCCTCATATAAAATTAGGGAAGAACAGTAAACGCATAGGAGGGGCTAAGAAGCTGCTTCACTTCTCTGTCCTGCCTTGGGTCCAGATGTTTCCTGGCCCCTCAGCCAACTCAGAAATAGATAACTTCTTTCAGACTGACTAAAGCTAGCCAAGCAGAACTGCCTGCTCTCATTCTCTTCTCTTTCAAATGTTCCAACTTTTGCTTCAGAGGAAATTGTTAAACAGACTGTGAGATGTAAATACCGAAAGTAAACAAAGATGATGCTGTGGCTAAAAACTGAAAAGCAAGATTCGCTCTAGGTATTTCATGATCAATGTGGCGCAACATGGTTGACTATTGGAAACATGAATTGCATTTTCCAACCACTCACTTCATCACTATTTGAACAACCCTATGGGGTATTTTAGCACTCCATGCAGGCTTTAACAAGCTTGAGCACATATATAATAAATGTTGACTCTTTGACATTCAATTTTGACTCAGCTTTTAAAATGGCATTAAATATAGCTAATGCAATTTCTTTCTCACTTCAGTTTTTTTTGTATTTTATTTGTAAGTTTTACTACTAAAATTGAGAATTTTTTAGATTATACCATCTAAAGATTAAAATGCAGTTTAAAAGACTTATGGGTAATATTTACTAAAATATTTATTGTTCATATTTTACTTTTCATTCATATGCTGGGACTTTTTTAATAGAAATAATTTATTCAGTATTTTCCACCAGAATTTAGAGTATCTCAAGATCCTAGTGTCTTGTTATATGTTACTTAAAAAATTATTTTCTGTTAAAATGGTATTTATAAACTACTTTTATATTTTTGACAAAGTCTAAATAAACTATAGTAGTTTTTCATATATGTACATAAATACATATATTCAGGTAATTCTTTGTGTGTGTAAAATCAGCTCAAGTTTGTGAAGTGCACCTGTGATCTGGAATGTGTAACAAACATATAATGTGTAATTAAGAGTCTAGTTTAAATCCAACACTGGACTTTTGCACAAATTAACAATGGATTTGTCAAATGCTTACTTATTCCTGGAAACTGCAGCATGATTTTCATAATGGTGACTTCATTCTATTCCTTGACTTGCCAGTTCTGTTGAATAGGCGGGGGAGCTCTGGGGTTTGGGAGTGTTGAAATGGCCCTGGGAGTCCAGAGAGTTTGTTTAGAAGGCACATGTCTAATTTTAGGAGATGGTAATTCAATTGTAGGGAGGAAAACTGCAGCACCAGCCCTGAGGAGTGGTCTTTCTCAAAGGTCTTTTCTATTTTCCTTCCCATATTATTTATCTGTTAAGGGAAAAGCAGGGGGGGAAATATTCTTGTTCCAGCTGAGCCTTCCCAATAAACCTTATTATCCTAGATATTGTCAGGCCCCATCCTGTGGTACTACAGAGAGTGAAGTGTAAGAGAATGAAACTAAGGGTATAGATTGAAAGTTTTCCAGGAAATAAAAATAGGTTTCTCAATAAATATAATGGCATATAGGGCTTTTCATGTAAGTAGATGCATTTAAAATGTTAATGGAACATTTTAAAGAAGATTTTCATGAAACATCATATTCACACATTTCATTGGTTCACAACACACTGCAAAAATGAAAGAAATGAAAGAAATGAAAGAAGATCTAATCATGATAATTAATAACTGTTTCAGAATCTCCCCAATTGCCCTTAGGAATGCTGCCTCTCCAGGGCAGAAGTGCCTGTTACTACCATTTGTCTCAGTGTCTCCATGTGATGGAGTTTGTCCAAGACAGAGAAGCGAATAACAAACCTGGACAGAAGAAATGAGGTTATAACCCCAGAAACCCCAGCACAGAAACCAGAATCTCTCTGAGTCCGCAGTGTCTGGCCACTGTCAGCATGGGGCTCCAGGTGTCTGGTGCAGTACAGGGACACAGGGCTGTGTTGGTGCCCCAGGCTACTCTAGAGAGGGCTGTGCACATTCAGCCAGGTAATTGGGCCCAAGTCTGTCTCCTAGCAATGCGCTTTATCAAAAGCATCTATCCTATTAATTTCTAAAGTCTCCCTTACTCTAAGAAAATGTACTTGGAGACTGCTCTTAATTTGTCTGCTTTTGTTACCAACAGGCTTTTGTCTTTTCTCCCTAACCTCTGCCATCTTGGGGATTGATCAGATTTCTGCTGAACACGTGTTTCAGTGTTTCATAGAGTTGAGTACAGATATATCCAAGGACCAATAGGCTGAGTTTATCAAAGTCTGCTGGGGTTGTGCATAGTAACTGGCTTTTTTCTAGGAGAAGTAGAGCTCCTTTAAGACAAGGTCTCCCATTCTCATTAGCCCCTTTTTGTTAACCGATCATCTAGCATCACCAGGCCTAGAAAATAAATCATTCTCTAATTTTTTATTTCTTCTTATATAGGAAAGATGGCTTGAGCTAGTTTTTTACAAAATGCAATGTAAATAAATAAAAATACTTAGAGAATGTTCTTCCAACATTTTAAGTTTCTCTGACTACTTGACAAAGTGAAAATAAAGGATTCAATAGCACAGAAATAAAGGTCACCTTCACTTGAGTAAAAAGCACAGGAAATGTGCTAAGATAAAGTAATATTCTTTGTAGGTCAGAAATATGTGAGAAGGTATGGCTGTTTTACTTAGGGAGCAGTGTCTTGGATCAATCTTGTAGGCAATGATATATAATGATGAAGGAAACCCACCCAGAATTATTTTCTGTATTAAAATTTTACCATTTCAAAGAGGCATCTATAATACTGAGTATGGAAATACACTTTAACTATGGCATAATGACCAATGTAAACACAATGCCCTCATCCAGTTTTGATTTACACATAAGTCCTGTGGTAGTCCTGAAAAGGATATTTCTCCTTTGCAGTGATGGGTGAAGACATACTTCCTTGCCCTTCCTCTCACTTCCAGCAGATGATGAGGTCCATTGGTTTGAAGTGTTCAAAGCTCAGGGTTTCCTGAGCCTGATTTGTCTAATTGCATATTCAATGCAAAATCCTTTCTTTTTATTTTGTACTATATAAAAAGTCTGTATTTTCCAAAGGACATAATTTGTTACCCATATCTTATTTATACATTTAAAATATCCTATATAAGGGTAATAGGCAAATAGACTGAAACGGCAGAACTACAGAACAACCAATCAAAACATAATACACTAATGATATGCTAAAGCTCTTAAACCACTCTCTGTGATGTGCACTGACCACCAGGGGGAAGATGCTCTGAACAGTAGGTTAGCTTGCTGCTGTGGTCCAGCCAATCAAGACTGAGCAAGATGGGCAGGATATGCCTTGGAGCCCTCCTGCAGTCTCTCTCACCCGATCATGCACTGATGGGATCCCTTAACCTGACCTGTGCCCTCTCACAATTGCAAACTAGGAGCTTTTGGGAGATGTCGGAGATCCAGTTTTAGCCTGATCTCACAAGCCACTCCCCTTGGCATGGAACCAGATGCAGAGCTCATGGATGGCAAGTGCTGTTGTGGCATTGGGAGCCTCTTCTAATCAGATTGGACCGTAGGTTTCAGCCTGATCCCTGCAGGCCGCCCAGAGGGTCCCCATCCATGCACAAATTTGTGCACTGGACATCTAGTTTTAATAATAATATTTATTTTAAAAAGTACAGTAACCCAATTTGTACCCTTTAATTCAAAAGCTTTGTTACTTATACGTAAGTGATTTAAAAATGTATTAGAATTATAAATTAATTTTTAAAATTAATTTTTAAATATTTGTTTAAAAATATAGTGACCCATTTACACCCTTTAACTCAAAAGGTTTAGTTATTTACAAGTAAACTGATTTTTTAAAAACTCTTTGGCTTAGATAGTACATGGGTATGTTTTAAAATCTCTATAAAATAAAATGAAGTTCCCCTGTAAACTTACCCAGGATATAGAAATAACATAAAAGCTTAATAAAACACACTCATTCATCTGCTGTACATGATGTTAGTTCTCCCAGGAAAGAAATTGAGAGTAATTAATGTTAAATCAATTATTTACTTCTGAAAATTTCTAGAACTTTCTGTATAATTGGAGATAATGGCTTTAAAAATGGCTAAAGGTCCCAGACTTTTAAGCATATATTTTGAAGCACTGTTGCTAGGATTATGGAATTTGAATGTTTATGAAGCTGGAGCACTAAGCTGTTATGAAGACCATAGAAAGTTGTTTATGAATTTTATTTTGTATCATTGTGTTTCTATTTTAATTAACAAACAAAGGAAAGAGAGATAGGCAAAGTAGTCACTAAACATTAAAGATTTAATTTTAAATTTGTAAAATACTAAAAAATTAATAACTATATTAATAACTGTACTAAAATCATTTTACAGTTCTATGTCATTGAAATTTTATATACTTTTCCCATTTCAATTTGTAGTCTCACATTGTTTTATTGAAGTCTTTATCTCTTATGCATTTTATTCTTTTGAACATTAATGAAAGTGATTTCAGATTTCATGTTTTTGTTAAGATTAAAATGATATTATTTAGAATTAATTATTTTTATTGAGAAAAACAAAAAAATTTAAGAAGGCAACAATTTTAGACAGGGTTTTGATAACTGCTTTTGGTCTAACTTAAAATTGTATAACTTCTTTAATAAGATCCTACATTCAACAACCAAATTTAATTACATTTTGTGCTAATTTAAAGTCAGAGCTCTGGTAATTATTTTCTGATTTAAAACAGGAAAAAGAGTTCTAAGGGATGGATTTTGAAACACATTATTATATTTAGCCAGCAGGGGTCACAAAATAATATGTAGTGGCTTTGGAACAGTTTAGTTTTCTGGGAGAGTGACAGTATGGCAAAACATTTATTATGTTCCTGATGATAAAAGTAAAACCACATTTTCAGATATGGGGAAAATAAAGTTTGAACTCACTTTGCAAAGTCATCCAGATTACTTAAAAAGAGAAGAGAGCAAAGATTTAAAGAAATGTTTTTGAATACAGATTTGTTTTTAGGTCTTTACAAAAATGGCTTTAACTAGTTATAAAGGACCACATATTGTTTGGTCCTAGTTCTATTTTATGTGAAATGTTCTAAGTAGGCAGCCTATAGAGACAGAGGTAGATGGTTGCCCAGGGCTGGAACTGTGGTGGGATGGAGGTTTGAGTATGATGACTAAGGGGAGTAGAAGTTCTTTGAGGTAAGAAAATTCTAAAATTGTGATGAATTTACAACTCTGTAAATATACTTAAAACCATTGAATTTTTCACTTTCAATGATTGAATTATATGGTCCATAATTATGTCTCAATAAAACGGTTGGCTTTTAACATATGGTACTTTAGAAATCTTATTGTGTAAATCTCCAAATTTATTTTCTAACAGGTATTAATTGATTTTGGAAAATCCTATCTAATAAAATAGTAATATGCAAATTAACCATCACTCCATCAAACCTGCAAACAATGCCTACCAGCCACGCCTGCCAGCCAATCAGGAGCAAGTATGTAAATTAACCCCAATCAAGATGGCTGCAGCCACACAGTGAGCAGGAAGGAGGCTTGAATTTCCCTGGTGATGGAGGAAGCCAAATTTTTCATACACCCTGGCTGGCCCAGGCTTCCATTCTGGGATACCAAGTTTCAATTGTAGAAGACAAATAAATCCCAAATACCAGGGCCTCCACTCGGGTTGCTGGGGGACATGGCCAGTCTTCAAACCACCACAGGCCCCCTGGCCCAGGCTGCCCCATGCCCCCAAGGGAACCCCCACCCTGATCTGGGACACCCTTAAAAGCAAACCAGCTTACCCTCACCCATGCACCAGGCCTCTATCCTATCTAATAAAAGAGTAATATGCAGATTAGTCATCACTCCAACACACAACATGGCTGCCCCCATGTTGTCAAAGTTCCTGCCCTCATGTGGACACAAGATGGCCACCACAAGATGTCTAGCAGAGGAGGGCAGTTGGAAGGGACCAGGCCAGCAGGCAGGACAGTTAGGGGTGGCCAGATCTGCAAGGGAGGGCAGTTGGGGACAAACAGGCTGGCAGGGAAGTGTTTAGGAGTTGATCAGGCTGGCAGGCAGAAGCAGTTAGGGGCAATCAGGAAGGCAGACAGGTGAGCAGTTTGGAGCCAGCAGGGATGTCCAACTGCCTGTTTAGGCCTGATCACACTAGGATTGTGCCTACATGGGCAGTGGGCTATCCCTTGAGGGGTCCCATATTGGAGAGGGTACAGGCTGGGCTGAGGAAAACCCCTTTCCCCTGTGCACAAATTTTGTGCACCAGGCCTTAGTCAATTATAATATGCCTTAACAAGTTAAATTTCTTTTTTAACTTTATTTTTATTGTTAACACTGTTACAGATGTTCCCATCCCCTCACTCCCTTTGCCCACCTTCACTTCTGTCAGGGATTTCATTTCAAACATATATAGATTAATTTTTGTTACTTCAAGTGAACCCAAAATAGTTGATTCAAAGTCCTGGGAGAGAACAAGTTTGCAGGAGAGAGGAGTGCACATTTCCAGTTTCTGAGCCTGACTCTTCCACGAACCCACTGGGTATTACTGGGTAATTTGCATATCTTTCTGGATTTACTTTTCCTATTTGTAAAATGATTTCCTGAGCTTTCTCCCTCAGGTACCATATTAGCTCTACAAATAACTAGGTATCTTCTCAAGCCATGGCTTGTGATTTAATGAAAACTTATAACCCTTTTTGTTCATTTCCAGTAACCTCTGTAGAATACTTACACAATATTAGTGAGGATGGAGAAATGATTTGGTAACATTTTCTAAGCCTGCTTTTGAAGCAGATGTTTGAATGGTTTGCCAAATTACATGAATTTGGATGTCTGAATAGAACATTACTTATATTTTAAAGTTTTAATAAAATTATTTTTTATTAAAAATACTTAATTAAAATTATAAGAATTTCCCAAATTGGAATTTTATGTGTAGTCAATGTTTAGCTGGAAGTCAGACCCATATATATGTTTAATATATATGTAGTCTAATTTGACTTACTAACTTAGCATATTGAAATTTGGAGAAGTGATATGAATGTTTTAGACATTGGAACATTTTCAGAGAAATGTGTTTTGAATCATAAAAAAATTATAGGTTGATTAACTTTACATTCTTCTTTCTTCATGAAGACCTTTTGTGGTTCACACCTAAATTCTCTCATTTCACTGTATTTTTATACAAACAGTAATTGTCACATAGGAGCTTCTTTTCTGTTGCTCTGCAGAATACTTCAAAGACATTGAAACAAACAGTAATCTCTCTGAGTTTTTCAAATACTGTAACTCTCTAGTAATGTCTAGCTCTTATTGAGTGCTCCAGAAACTGGATGAAATTTGCCTTGACAATTTTTATATTGCTTGTTTTAATTCAACTCCCCAAATCCTTTCCTTTCATTGTCTTATTTCCTACCACCAGTATCCAAATATGCAGGAAGAAGGTTGAAAACCTCTTAAGTATCAAACTAGAAAAGCTGCAAAAGCCTGAGGAAACAGTCTTCCTTGACCACATGCTCACATGTGTGTTGGCTTGTCTTTAGTTCAGCCTGACAGTGATGGTCATTCTGCCCATCTCTGTGGAGGTTTAATTCTTTGGTGTTAAACATTTCAACTCCTTGAATGAATATAGCATCTCACATTTATAGGGAGAATCTTAGAACTGGCAAAGTACAGTATTTTGAGGCCATTTGGTCAACCTCTCACCCAATAAGATGACTGCTTTCATCAAACTCATTCCGCATTAAGGATAATTTTCCTGGAAAAAGTAGCCACAACACTGCTTTAGAATATTGAACTGCTTTCATTTTTTATAGGGTGGCCTCTCTTTTAACACAGGTGTGCCTCTTTACTTGTTCAAGGCTGCCCATCCAGTTCTAAGCCTTCTAACTCTCTTAGTAAAGTAGCTCACCATCATAGCCAGACCATATCACCTTATACTGGAGGAGAAGGTTACCACCACAGACCTTTGTTTCCTGGCCAGGTATAAATCTGCAGTTCTCTGAGAGTGCTCTTCTATTTACTTATATAACTTATATTGCAATATCAGATATACCTACTATAAAGTTAGTCCTACCAGCATATGAAATTTATTTCCTTACTTTAGAATCATAAACATAAATGCATTGTGTACTTGCTGCATGCAGTTCTAGTATACTTTTAGCAGGCATAGCTGCTTCTTTCATAACCTTAAAGTACTTATTAAGCAGTTAAAATCTCTATGATGTTTACGGTTAAAAACCAAGAATATTGCTTAGTTTGAGTTCTATCCTCTGTTGCTTACAATTTATATAGCAAAATGACTTGAAATTATGTTAAAATGATGTACAGATGGCAAAATAAAATGTTAAAATTTTGTATGATTAGTTAGATCTTTATGTAAAAAATGTCAGTTCTCTCTCTCTCTCTCTCTCTCTCTCTCTATATATATATATATATATATATATATATATATATATATATAGTTATTGTATCCTTTCAGTTTTTAAAAGTGAATGGAATATAAATCATAAAATGAATGAGTTAATGAGTCAACAAATGAATGAAAGGCATGTTGTACACATGCATACAAATGGGCAGGTATACATAAACACTTCACTTTTCTTGATGCCCAGGCAGTGAGTTATGGGGGCACATTTTCTGACCCTGAAGTATACAAAGAAGCTCAACACATGGAACCTAATATTGAAAAGTGACTAAAGGGTAAACAGAGGATTAAGGCATTAATCTCAGCATTTTGACATTTAAGTTTATCTACTTAAATTTCAATGTGAGCATATGGATGTTGGAGTTTCAATTTTTATTACTGTACATTTTTCTGTCCTAATTGGCATGGGCAGAATCATTGCTCAAAGAGACAAAAAGAATGAACACATTGTGAGTAGAAAAAATGGCTGCAGTCTGAGGAAGTTCCATCCACTTGCTCCCATTATGGGACCAAACTTGTGGCTGATCTGCAGAACATTCAACTTGAAAAACCCACTGAAAAAGGCTGATAGGAAATACTGCAAGCATGGAACATGGAGCATGGAGAGAGGTCAGGAGAAGACACTGAGTGGGTGAGCCAAGGCACGCAGCTGCGCACCTCAACTGGGATTACATTACGTACCAGCCTGGGAAGCTGGCCTAGATCAGTGTCTGTGGGAGAGGCCGCTCAGCAGAACTCTGGATCAGTAGAGGGGCCTGAGCGGACCACCCACTAGTGAATCTGAGCAAGGATTTTTGTCTCTTTGAGCAATGATTCTGCCTTTGCCAATAACTTTCCCCAGAAAGCAGGATGGTGTCCAATCTGAGTATCTCAGGGAAAAAGCAGGATTCTCCCAATCTTGAGAGTAGAAGAGATACCCTGCTTCCCACCAGTGGAACACCTCTGTGCTAGAAATCTGCACATGAGCATGAGCAGCTAGGCCTGGCAGCAGGCTGACTTGGACATATGGCTGGGTGAAAGCATAGGCAGAAGCTCCACCCAGTGAGAGTCAGCCATGCTGAACGAATAAAAAGGCAAATGATGCTGAGATTTGTTTTGTTGTTACTTTTTTTATGTTTTGTAAATCCCCGACAGCAAGAGGTGCTGACAAGGGGCTGTCAGAAACCCAGGCAAGAGCTGAGGCATTGGAAGGAGAGGAAACACCCACCTGACTTTTCTACAAGATCCAATTCAATAGGAGAACCCATAACCCATCCAAGGGTTGCTCCTAGAGCAACCAATTCAGAAGATCAAGGAGACTACACCATTGGGTCCCACAAGAATGCACTTCACCAAGACTGGAAGACATAGCAGTCTTTTTTACTTACAGAAATAAACACAAAGCAACAGGGGGAAAAAAAATAAGGAAACAAAGAAACAGGCTCCAAGTGAAAGAACAGAAGGAATCTCCAGAAAAATAGCTAAATGAAGTGGAGAAAAACAATTTATCAGATATAGAGTTCAAAATAATAGTGATAAGGATGCACAAAGAATTTAATGAGAACTATTAGGAACTTAGTGTAAAATATATCAGCATGACCCAAATCTATGGGACACTGTCAAAGCAGTCTTGAGAGGGAAGTTCATAGCACTATAAGCCTATCTCAAGAAACAAGAAAAATTGCTAATAAGTTATCTAACCATACAACTTAAAGGACTAGAAAGAGAGCAACATGAAAACCGAGAGTAAGTGGAAGGAAGGAAATAATAATTATCAGAGCAGAAATAAATTATATAAAAACTAAAAAAAAAAAAATCAATCAAACCAAGAGCTGGTTCTTCCAAAAGACAAACAAGATTGATGAACCTTTGGCCAGATTCATCAAGAAACAAAGAGAGAAGACCCACATAAATAAAATTATTAATGAAAGAGGTGAAGTAACAACAGACACCAGAAAGATATAAAGGATTGCTTGAAAACACTATGATCAACTACATGCCAAGAATCTGAACAACATTAACTAATTCCTAGAAAAATACAATCTTCCAAAACTGAATAAGGAAGAATTAGAAAACCTGAATAGGCCAATAACAACCAATGAATTTGAAGCAGTAATAAAAACAAAACAAAACTATCAGCAAACAAAAGCCCTGGTTTCGACAGATTTACAGGGGAATTTTACCAAATGTTCAAAGAAGAACTAACACCTATTGTCCTCAAATTATTCCAAGACATCCAAAAAGAAGGAAGACTTCCAAGTTCTTTTAAAAAGGTCCTCATTATCTTAATTCCAAAAACTAGATGAAGACACTACAAAGAAAGAGAATTACAAGCTAATATCCCTGAAGAACATGGATCTAAAATCCTCAACAAGCCGAAACTGGTTTGGCTCAGTGGATAGAGCATCGGTCTGTGGACTGAAAGGTCCCCCGTTCGATTTCGGTCAAGGACATGTATCTTGGTTGCAGGCACATCCCTACTGGGGACGTGCAGAGGCGGCTGATTGATGTCTCTCTCTCAATGATGTTTCTAGCTCTCTATCCCTCTCTCTTCCTCTCTGTAAAAAATCGATAAAATGTATTAAAAAGAATAAAAAAATAAAATCCTCAACAAAATATTAGCAAATCAGATCTAGGAATATATTAAAAAGATCCTACATCTAGATCAAGTGGGATTTATTTCAGGGATACAAGGTTGATATAATATTTGTAAATCAATAAATGTGATACATCACATGAACAAATTGAAAGGTAAAAATCACATGATCATATCAATAGATGCAGAAGAAAGCACTCAACAAAATCCAATACCCATTTTTGATAAAAATTCCCAGCAAAGTGGAAATAGAGGGATAATACCTCAACATAATGAAGGCCATATATGACAAACATACAGCCAACATCTTACTCAAGAGGCAAAAACTAAAACTATTTCCCCTAAGAATAGGAATAAGACAGGAATGTTCACTCTCACCACTCTTCTTCAACATAGTACTTGAAGGACTAGCCCCAATGGTCAGACAAGAAGAAAAAGTAAAGAGCATCCAAATTTAAAAGGAGGAAGTAAAACTCTCATTGTTTGCAGATGGCATGATATTATACACAGAAAACTCTAAGAACTCTACCAAAAAAATACTAAATTTAATAAATAAATTAGGCAATGTAGCAGGATACAAAATCAACACCCAGAAATTGATGTGATTTTTATACACCAATAATAAATTCTCAGATAGAGAAACTAAAAAAAAAATTCCATTTACCATTGCAGCAAAAAATAAAGATACTTAGGAATAAACTTAACCAAGGAGATAAAAACTTGTACTCTGAAAACCAGAGGCTGTAGATAAAAGTGATCAAGGAAGATGTATGCAAATGAAAGAATATACCACGCTCATGGATTGGTAGAAGCCACATTATTAAATATCCATACTACCTAAATCAATCTACAGATTCAATGCAATCCCTATTAAAATACCAATGGCATATTTCACAGATCTAGAACAAATACTCCAAAATTTTATCTAGAACCAAAAGAGACCCCAAATAGCTGCAGCAATCTTGAAAAAGAAAACTAAGTTGTAGGTATCAAAACATTCAATATCAAATTATACTATAATCAAAGTAGCCTGGTATTGGTGCAAGAACAGGGATAAGAAACAGAACCCAGAACCCAAATATTGACCCCCACCAATATGGTGAATTAACTTTTGACAAACGAGGTAAGAACATACAATGGAGTAAAGAGAGTCTCTTTAATAAATGGTATTGGGGGAGATCCAAGATGGCAGCTGATGGGATGGCAGGCTGCAAGATAGTGTGTGAGTGAGAGAGCAAAGGGAGAGTGCATAGACGTGTAAAGAGTATGTGGGGTGGCAGGGAAAGGAAGAATCTAAACACTGAGTTGAGGGGCCCTTGGTTTCAAAAATTGATACAGAAACACTGCCACCCAGGGGCTGTGTCATAAATAGACACTTGTGTAAATACAACTGAAGGCAGGCAGAGAAACACAGTGGGCAGAATGATTCCACCTGCTTGAAACCAAGGTTGTGGCTATGACATAGAGAAGCAGTGGATCATGGGGAACTTCAACACTTTGCTCACTACCTGACAGGAAACAGACGTGCCAGGCAGAACAGTAGAGAAAAGTCTTAAACCAACCCCTATGGGTCATTGAAGCTCTGCTGATGCAAACAACCTTCATTCCTTCGCTTTTTTATATTTTATCATTTACTTAAGAAATTAAAGTTTTTTTTTCTCATTTTATGTTACGTTTTTATTATTATATTTTTATTTTTAATTATTATTATTACTATTATTTTATCTTTTTAAGTTTTATTTTATTTTTTGTTTATTTTATTCTAGATTAGTTTTCTACATTCTATTTTTCTTTTTCTTTTTGCATTATTTTACTCTATTTCAATTTTTTCTTTACACCAATACTTTCTTCCGGACTTTCTCCTTTTTCATCCTATTTCTCTTACCCTGTTCCTGCATTAATTTTCCTCTATCCTTTCTTATTACTTCCTGTTAAAAAATGATCTTACTCATATATATATAATTTCCTCTGCCTTGCTCCAAGTCCATGCACACTTCTCTTTTCTCTTTCTTTACTAGCCAATTTTTTCCTTTCTTCCATTTTGTTGTTACTTGTTTGATTGTTTGTTGGTTTGGTTTTTTCTGTTTTGTTTGTTTCTCCCCCTCCTCCTCCCCCTCTTCCTCCTCCTCCTTCTCTTTCTCCTTCTTCTTCTCCTTCTCCTTCTCCTTCTCCTTCTCCTTCTCCTTCTCCTTCTCCTTCTCCTTCTCCTTCTTCTTCTTCTTCTTCTTCTTCTTCTTCTTCTTCTTCTTCTCCTCCTCCTCCTCCTCCTCCTAATTTTGCTTCTATTTTTCCTCTCCTCACTTGTTCACTTCTTCTACTAATAGCTTTATTGCTTTCAATGACTAACTCAGTACTATACTCTTTATTCTCCTTTTCCAAAAATAAATTATATTGGGAAAATTGAACAGGTACAAGCATAAAATGAAAGAAGATCATAAACTTACATAATACATAAGAATAAACTAAAATGGATAAAAGACTTAAATATAAAACCATAAAACTATAAAATATTAGAAGAAACCATAAGCAGTAAAATCTCAGACATCTCTTGTAGCAATATGTTTGCTGATACATGTCCTAGGGCAAGAGAAACAAAGGAGAAAATAAACAAATGGGACTACATAAAAATAAAAACCTTCTACATAGCACAAGAACCTAGAATCAAAATGAAAAGGGAACCCACTGTATGAGAGAACATATTTGCCAATAATATATCTGATAATAAGTTAATTTCAAAAGTATACAACTCAACAAAAGGAAGACAAACAACCCAATTTAAAAGTAGGCAGAAGAACTGAATAGACACTTCTTCAAAGAGGACAAACCATTGGCCAAGAAACATATGAAATGTCACTGATCATCAGATAGATGCAAATTAAAATGACAATGAGATACTAGCTCACATCTACCAGAATAGCTATCATCAATAAATCAACAAACAACAAATGCTGTGAAGATTTGGAGAGAAAAAAACCCTAGTACACTATTGGTGGGAATACAGACTGTTACACCCACTCTGGAAACAGTGTGGAAATTACTCAAAAAATTAAAAATGGAACTGCCATTTGACCCAGTAATTTCACTTCTAGTAATATATCCTAAGAAACCTGAAATTCCCATTAGAAAGAATATATGCAACCCTATGTTCATAGCAATGTTATTTATAATAGCTCAGATCTGAAAACAGACCAAGTGGGTAAAATAGCAGTGGTACATTTGTACAATGGGATACTATGCAGCTGTAAAAAAGCAGTATTTATTATACTTTGAAACAACATGGAGGGCCCTAGAGATTATTATGCTAAATGAACTAAGCCAATCAGAGAAAAACAAATATCACATTAACTCACTTATATGTGGAATCTAATGAACAAAATAAACTGACAAAGTAGGTCCAGAAGCATGGAAGCATGGAACAAACTAGCAAATCTGTGAGGGAAGAAGGGGTGGAAAGAAGAGATTAACCAAAGCATTTATATGTATATATGCATAACTTATGTACACAGGTGAAAGCCTGGGGAGAAGTTGGGAGCAACTGGGGGAAATAAGGAGGATATCTGTAACATATTCAACCACAAAGATAAACATTAAAAAAAGAAAGATTCATCCTAGAAACTTGAAGAAACTACCTGAAATATCACTTGTACAAAAAACAGCCAATACAATGAAAAACATTCTGGTTTTACATTTTCTTGTCACTCTCATTACTTACTAAGATATCCTTTCATTTTAAGATGACTAAAGTAATACAAATATTTACGTTTTTAAAGAAAATGAACACATTGACATTTCAAAATCAGGATTAGGAGTACCTTTGAGAAATAGACATTTTTAAATTATATAATGATATTTTATATAAATACAAGGGGCCTGGTGCACAAAATTCATGCAGTGAGGGGGGGGTTCCTCAGCCCAGCCTGCCCCCTCTCACAATCTGGGAGCCCTCAGGGGATGTCCTACTGATGGCTTAGGCCCACTCCCTATGGTGAGCAGTTCTAAGCTGCAGTCTGGCTGCGGCAGCTTAGAGCATGTCCACGTGTATGTCCGCTGGAAGCCATGACATGGAATCTCAGAGTAGGCGCCCCTGTATGTTGTTCTCTCAGGCTCAGGGCTGTGTCCAGTCCCTCTTTCTGAGCTGGTCATGACTGTTACAGTGTAGTGACCTAATTTGCATATTACTTCTTTATATAGCTAATTGCATATAAGTAATTTGCATATTACTTCTTTATAGCTTCTTTAAAAGCTACTACATATATGTATATATGTAGTAGCTTTTAAAGTTAACATTAGGGACTGCTGATCAAGATGGTAGAGTAGGTAAATGTTGTGCTCACTTCCTTCCTGACTACATCAAAATTACAAAGAAATTATAGAACAACCATCACTGAGAACCAGTTGGTGAGGGCTATGCAGAAGTCTTATAACTAAGGATTAAAGAAGAAGCCATGTCATGATTGGCAGAAGAGACAAGTATGAGGTGTGGTGCTTAAGAAATAGGAGGGATACTTTGGCTACAAAGGACCACCTGAGTAGTGAGGAGTTCCAGCCCACATGTGTTCCCCAGCCCAGGCTCCAGTGACAGGAAAAGGACTCTGCATAATATCTAGCTGTGAAAATCAGCAGGGACTGTGGTTGAATGAAAAGGTGGACTGATGGAGTCCCAACCATTTCTCTTAAAGAGTCTATGCAAAAATATACTCCTTCAGGGACTCACTCACTCTGAGCTCCATCTCTGGGGAGTTAGCTGAAAAAGCACCAGACATACAGGGACAAATTGAATTGACTAAACTTTAAGGCAGAACTAGAGGGGCAGCATTCAGGAAACCTACTCTGGGACCAAAATGCTGGCAGATGCCATTTTTTCTTTGTTGAACCCTCCTTTACCCATCTATCAGGCACAAAATCTGAATTCTCTGTTAACTTGGCTAACACCTAATTGTTGATTTCCTGACCCCCTCTTCTACTCAATTTGTGTACTTGACCAGAATCTCTTTTAGCAGATTATCTACAAATATGGCCTGTCATAGCTCACCCTGCAAACTTTCCTAAAATCTCTTAAATATCCAAAAGTGTAAACATGCGTTTTCTGGTCTTGGGATACTCTTTAGTTCTTATTAAGTAGTCACGAGCTTGACACTAGCAGCAGCCAGCTTTGGTTCATAGTTTAGCCTCCCCCTGGCATCGCCAAGCCCAGCAGAAGTGTCAACATCTGTAGATGACTTTGTAGGCCCTACCAGATGGCTCCAAGATAAGCACAACAGCTGATCTTATCCTACAGCAGATCCCTTCTTAAGTGGCCTCAGATCCAATATTCCTTATGGCTACCTCTAGATCATTGCAGAGAATCACCCAACCAGCTCCATAAATAACACACCCAAAGGGTGGACTTGGAAGGCACCAGAGCCCTGCTAAAGCAAATCTTACTCCATGGGTTCAAACTTCCAAACACAGTTTGTTCATTATAGTTATGGCCATTCTTCAAAACCAGTCAGCCTGAGGGTGAGTTCGTCCTACTGATAACACAACAGCAATTTAGGCTCAACTATAATAGAAAGGCACATACAACCAAAACAAAGAATATCCCTTGGTTACCAGTGCAGGTTATCAGGGACATTGTGCCACTGGGCTCCACAGGACACATACAACATAATGAAATTCTGCCTAGACTGAGTGACATAGCATATATACCTAAACAGAGGTACATATATACAATGGAATACTAAGCCATAAGAAAAGATGAAATAGTGCCATTTGTGATAGCACAGATAGAGCTTGAAAATATTATTCTAAGTTAAATAAGTCAGACAGAAAAAGTCAAGAACTACATGATTTTACTCATTTATGTGGTATAAAACTGAAAGCAACAAATAAAAAAAACCAAGAAAAATAAATAAACAAAAACTATAGATACATTGAGGGGATAAAGACACATATGTAATACCTTAATCAATAAAGGGAAAAGAACTATAGACACAGACAACAATATGGTGGTTATCAGAAGGAAGTGGACTGAGGTGGTAGTAAATGGGGTCAAATATACGGTGCTGGAAAATGATTTGACTTTGGGTGGTGAGTACACAATGAAATATACAGATCATGTAACATAGAAATGTACCCTTGAAACATAGATAATAATATTAACCCAAATAACCCCAATATATTGAATAAAGAAAATAATTATACTCTTGAAGAAAAACAAACAAGGAGTCAGCTAAAATGAGAAGGAAAAGAAACATGTCCAAAATGAAAGAATAGGACAAAACTTCAGAAAAAGAACTAAACAGAATGAAGATTAAAAAAAATCAACTAAATGCAGAGTTCAAAACACTAGATATATGGATACTCAATGAATTTGAATAGACTCTTGATTCCAATAATTACAGGCTGTTGTTGTTCCTTGTGATTAAGCCCCTATCCCAGTGGTCAGCAAACTCATTAGTCAACAGAGCAGCAAACTGCAGCTCACGAGCCACATGTGGCTTGCAAGCAACAGTTTGCTGACCACTGGTATAAAGAGGTAGAAAACATGAAAATGGAGATAGAAAAACAAACATAAAGAAACAGAAATGATGACTACAATAAGAGAAATGGATAATACATTGGACGGGATCAACAGATTACATGCAGGAGAGGATTTGAACAGTGATTTGGGAGACAAAATCAAATGTGGCATCATTTACATCACAAACGTACCAGGAGAAGAGCGGGGAAGGAATTAAAAAACTTTGAGGAAACAATGACTAATAAACTTCTCTAACCTAGTGATAGCAAAAGACATGCAAACCCAAAAAGTTCAGAGTCACAAGCAAGAGGAACCCAAAAAGGCCCACACCAAGACACACCATAATTAAAATGCAAAGGTTTAAAGATACAGAGAGAATTTAAAAGCAGCAAGAAAAAACATTATTTCTGCTGAAAAATCATCTTGACAGTCTTATGAGATACCCTTTGTATGAGCCTAACTGCTTTTCCATTAGACTGTTCGCTGGTTTCTCAATGGAAACTTTGCAGGACAGAAGGGATTGACACAAAATTTCAAAGTCAAAAAAAGCAAAGATCTGCAACCAAGATTACTCTACCCAGCAAGACCATCATTGAAAGTGGAAAAAGAGATAAAGTGTTTTCCAGACAAGAAAAAACTCAAGGAGTTTATCACCCCCAAATGAATATTATAGGAAATTGTAAAGGGTCATTTTTAAGAAGGAAAAAAAAATATGAATAATAAAATGGGAACAACTACATACCTACTAATAATTACTTAAAATGAAAATGAATTAAATGCTCCAATCAAAAGAAATAGGGTAGCTGAATGGATAAGAAAAAATCACAAACAAACCATACATATGCTACTTGAAAAACACACACAGGTTTATGGAAAAAAATATTTTATTCAAATGCAGATGAAAAGAAAGCTGGAGTAGCAATACTTATATCAGACAAAATAGACTTTCAAATAAAGGCTATAACAAGAAACAAAGAAGGACATTTCATAATGATGAAGGGATGAATCTCATTAAAGTCTAATTCTTGTAAACATTTATGTACCAAACATAGAAACACTTAAATATATAAAAGAAATATTAATGGACAAAAAGGGAAAGACAGTATTAGAGTAATGGTAGGGGAATTTATACCCCATTGATATCAATAGATATATCATCCAGACAGAAAATCAATAAAAAATAGCAGGCTTAAATGACACATTAGATCAGATAAAATAAATTGATATTTTAAGAACATTTTACTCCGAAGCAGCAGAATGTATATTCTTTTCAGGTGTGCATGGAATATTTCCAAGATAGATCTTATGTTAGGCCACAAAACAAGTCTCAATAAATTTAAGGAGATTAAAATTATGCTAACCATCTTCTTTGATTATGATAGTATGAAACTAAAAATCAATTACAAGAAAAAAACTGAAAAACATGTAAACAGAAGGAGATTAAATAACATGCTACTAACCAACAAATGGATTAATAATGAGATCAAGGAAGAAATCAAAAGACACCTTGAAGTAAGTGGAAAAAAAGAGGACTCAAATAAATAAAATCAGAAATGAAAGAGAAGTCACAAATGACATCATAGAAATTCAAAGAATTTTAATAAAATACTAGGAACAATTATATGCCAAGACATTAGACAAAATGGGAGAAATGGATACTTTCTAGAAATTTGCAATCTTCTAAGATTGAATCAAGAAGAAACAGAAAATCTTAAAAGACCAATTACAATTAATAAAATTGATTCAGTAATCAAAAACTCCTAACAAGTCTTAAACCAGGTGAATTTTACTAAATATTTAAAGAAGAGTTAACATTGTTCCTTCTAAAACTATTCCAAAAAATTGAAGTGGAAAAAGGTTCCCCAGCTCATTTATGAGGCCAGCACTATCTTGATGCTAAAAACTCAACAAACACATTACAAAAAGAGAAAATTATAGACCAATATATTGACTATAAATGAAAAATTCCCAACAGAACATTGCAAACTAAATTCGGCAATGCATTAAAAAGACTATAAATCACAATCAAGTGGGATTTATTTCTGGGATGAAAAGTTGATTATTATCTGCAAATCAATTAATGAGATGTGAGACACATTACATAAAAATTGAAGTATAAAAATTGTATAATTACATCAATAGATGCAGAAAAAGAAATTGACAAAATCCAACATTCATTTATGATAAAAACTTTCAGCAAAATGGAAATAGAGGAAAACACCTCAAAATAATAAAGATCACATGTGACAGACCCACAGTTAACATATACAACTGTGAAAAGCTAAAAGCATTTTCTTTAAGATCAGGAACAAGACAAGGATGTCAACTTTCACCACTCTTATTCAACATAGTACTGGAAGTCTTAGCCACAGAATCAGACATGAAAAATAAATAAAAGGTATACAAATAGAAAAGAAAGAAGTAAAATTGTCATTATTTGCAGATGACATGGTAATATATAGAGTCTTCTTTTATAAAAAAAATAAATATTTATTGTTGAAAGTATTATATCTGTCCTCTTTTCACCCCATTGACTTCTTCTAGCCTGCTCCCATACCTTGCCCTAGGCCTTCATCACCCTATTGTCTGTATTCATAGGTTATATAAGTTTGCATATAAGTTCTATTTGCATGTAAGTTCTTTGGTTGAGGTCCTCTTACCCGCCCAACCTTCTTCCTCCATCCCCCATCTGAGATTCTACAGCCTGTTCCATGCTTCTGTGTCTCCAGATCTATTTTGTTCATCAGTTCATTTTACTCATTAGATTCCACATATGTGTGAAATCATGTGATACTTGACTTTCTCTGACTGGCCTATTTCACTTAGCATAATACTCTCTAGGTCCATCTATGCTGTCTCAAAGGGTAAGAGATCCTTCTTTTCACAGCTACACAGAATTCCATGGTGTAAAAGTACCATAGCTTTTTTATTTTTATTTTTATTTTTATTTTTATTTTGTATCCACTCATCTACCGATGGGCACTTGATCTGTTTTCAGATCTTAGCTATTATAAATTGTACTGCTGTGAGCCTAGGTGTGCATACATTCTTTCTGATTGGTATTTCCAGTTTCTTAGGATATATTCTTAGAAGTGGGATCACTGGGTCAAATGGCAGCTCCATATTTATTTTTTGGAGGAAACTCCTTACTGTTCTCCACAGTGGCTGCACCAGTCTGCATTCCCACCAGCAGTGCATTAGGGTTCCCTTTTCTCCACTTCCTTACCAGCACTTATCATTTGTTGATTTGTTGATAGTAGCCTTTCTGACAGGTGTGAGGAATATTGTCATTTTATTTTGCACTTCTCTGAAGATCAGTGACTTTGAGCATTGTTTCTTATGACTCTTGGCCATCTGTATGTCTGCTTTGGAGAAGTGTCTAGGTCCTTGCCTATTTTTTAATTGGATTGTCTTCCTTTTGTTGAGATGCATGATACTTTTATATATTTTGGATATTAACTATTTATCAGCTGTATCATTGCCAAATATGTTCTTCCATAGAGTGGGCTGCCTTTTAATTTTGTTGATAGTTTCTTTTAATATGTGGAAGCTTTTTATTTTAAAATGTAGTCATTTTGTTTATTTTCTCCTTATTTTACTTTGCCCTAGGAGATATATCTGTAAACACATTGCTATGAGAAATGTCTGAGATTTTGATGCCTATAAATTCTTCTAGGATTTTTATGGTTTCAAGAGTTTTTAACTCTTTTATCCATGTTGAGTTTATTCTTGTGTATGGTGTAAGTTGGTGGTCTACTTTCATTTTTTGCATGTATCTGTCCAACTTTCCCAATACCATTTATTGAAGAGACTGTCTTGACTCCATTATACTTTCTTGCCTCCTTTGTCAAACATTAATTAAGCAAATGGATTAGGTCAATTTCTGGGCTCTCTGTTCTGTTCCATTGATCTATATGCCTGTTCTTGTGCCAAATATTAGGCTGTTTTGATTATAGTGGTTTTGTAGTACAACTTTATATCTATTATTGTGTGTTCTCCAACTTTGTCATTCTTTCTCAATATTGCTGCAGATATTTGGGGTCATTTTTGGTTCCAGATAATTTTTTGGAGTATTTTTTCTGGATCTGGGAAATATTCCATTGATATTTGAATAGGGATTGCACTCAATCTGTAGGTGCTTTGGGTAAGTAGGGACATTTTAGTGTTGTTAAGTATACCAATTCATGAATACAGTATATTCTTCCACTTATTTATATCTTCCTCTATCTCTCATTTTCAATATCCTGTGGTTTTCAGAGTACAAGTCTTTTACCTTCTTGGTTCAGTTTATTTCTAAATATCTTCATTTTTTTATTGCAATATTAAATGAGATTGCATTTTTAGTTTCTCTTTCTAAGTGTTCATTATTGGTATATAAAGATGCCATAGATTTCTAGATGATAATTTTGTATCCTGCTACATTGCCAAATTCATTTATTAAGTAAAAAATCTTTTTTTGACGCAGTCTTCAGGGTTTTCTATGAACAATATCATGTCATCTGCAAATAGTGAGAGTTTCACTTCCTCCTTTCCAATTTGGATGCCTTTTATTTCTCCTTCTTGTCTGATCACTGTGGCTGGGACTTTCAGTACTATCTATAATAATAAAAGCATAATATGCAAATTGATCAAATAGACAAACAATGGAACGATGTCCAGATGACCTTCCAGATGAGCCAGGGCTGTGAGGGCCAAGACAGGTGAAGCTGTGAGGACCTACTCTTGCACAGATTTTGTGCATTGGGTCTCTAGTGTCAAATAACAGTGGTGAAAGCAGACATCTCTGTCTTGTTCCTGTTCTTAGGGAAAAAGGTTTTCCCATTGAGAAAAATGTTGGCTATAGGTTTTTCATATATGGTTTTTATTATGATGAGGCCTGATCCCTTTATTACCACTTTGTTGAGAGTTTTTATAAAAATAGGTGTTAGATTTTTTCAAATGTTTTTCCTGTGTCTATTGATATGATCATGTGACTTTTGTCTTTCAATGTGTTTATATGATTATCACATTTATTGATTTGTGAATATTGTACCAACCTTGCTGACCTGGAATAAATCCCACTTGCTCATGGTTTATGATCTTTTTAATATATTACTGAATCAGATTTGCTAATATTTTGTTGAGGATTTTAGCATCTATGTTCATCAGGAATACGTATTGGCCTATACTTCTGTTTCTTTCGAGTGCCTTTATCTGGTTTAGGAATTAGGATAATGGGGGCTTCATAAAAAAGAGCTTGGAAGTGTTCATTACTCTTGGATTATTTTGAACTAGGGGCCCGGTGCACACAATTGTGCACTTGGAGTGTCTTTTAGCCTGGCCTGCACCCCCTCACAGTCCAGGAGCCCTTGGGGAAATGTCCGATGGTCAGACATCCTTAGTGTTGCTGCAGAGGCAGGAGAGGCTCCCGCCACTGCTGTTCACTCGCCAGCCATGAACCCTGCTCAGCGCTTCTGGCAGAGTGGCACTCCCTCTGTGGGAACATGCTGACCACCAGGGGGCATCTTTTCATTGACAGTCTGTCCCCTGGTGTTCAGTGCATATCATAGCAACAGGTTGTTCCACTGTTCAGTTGATTTGCATATTAGCCTTTTATTACATAGGATAGTTTGAGGAGGATAGGTGTTAGTTCTCTGAATGATTGGTAAAACTCCCCTGTGAAGCCATCTGGACCAGGACTTTTATTTGCTATGAGTTTTTTAGTTACTGCTTCTATTTCATCAGCTATCATTGGCCTATTCAGGTTTATGGATTCTTCCTGAATCAGTTTTAGGACATTGTATTTTTCTAGAAGTTTGTTCATTTCATCCATATGTTATTTAGCTTGTTAGCATATAGTTGTTCATAGAATTTTCTTATAATCCCTTGTATTTCTGTGGTGTCAGTTTTTACTTCCCAGGTTTCATTTCTGATTTTTTTAAAAATTTTTTATACATATCTCTTCATTGCCCCCCTCCCTCCCAGGCATACCCCAACCCCCCAGTGTCTATGTTAATTGGTTATATGCATACATACAAGTCCTTTGATTGATCTCTTATCTATCTCACCTAACTTTAATCTTCCTGCTGTAATTTCACAGTCTGTTTGAAGCTTTACTGTCTCTGTATCTATCCTTTTGTTCATCAGTTTATAATTTGGGTTCTCTCTCATTTTTTTCTTTTTAAAAAATATATTTTATTGATTTTTTACAGAGAGGAAGGGATAGAGATAGAGAGAAACATCGATGAGAGAGAAACATCCATCAGCTGCCTCCTGCACACCCCATACTGGGGATGTGCCCACAAACAAGATACATGCCCTTGACTGGAATCGAACCTGGGACCTTTCAGTCTGCAGGGTGATGCTCTAGTCACTTAGTCAAACTGGCTTTGGATCTCTCATTGTTTCTTGTTGAGTCTGGCTAAGAGATCGTTGATCTTGTTTATCTTCTCAAAGAAGCAGCTCTTAGATTCATTGATTTTTTTTGTATTTTGTATTTTTTTAGTTTCTCTGTCATTTATTTCTGGTCTAATCTTTATTGTTTTCTTCTTTCTACTTATTCTGGGCTTTTCTTGTTGTTCTCTTTCTAATTCATGCAGTTGTAGTGTTAAATAGTTTATTATTAATTTTTCTTGTTTTGTGAGGTACACTTAAAGTGCTATGATCTTCCCTCTCAGGACTGCTTTTCCAATGTCACAGAGATTTTTATTGCTGTGTGCTCATTTTCATTTTTCTTTCCAGGAAGCTTTTTTATTTTTTTCTTGATCTCATTGGTAACCCATTTATTATTTAGTAACATGCTATTTAGCCTCCATGTCTTTGAATGTTTTTACTATAGTTGATTTCTAATTTCATTCCCTTGTGATCTGAGAAGGTGCTGGATATGATTTCAATTTTCTTGAACTTGTAGAGACTTGTCCTAATATGTGGTCTATCTATGAGAATGACCCATGTGCACTTGAGAAGAATGTATATTCTGCAGCTTTGTGGTGAAATGTTCTATGAAAGTCAATTGAATTAATCAGATCCAATGTGTCACTTAGAATCACTGTTTCCTTGTTAATTTTTTTGTCTGAAAGATCTATTCACTGAAGTCAGTGGTTGTTAAAGTCCCCTTCTATGATTGTATTGCTATCAATCTCTCTGTTAAAATCCTCTACAAGTATTTTATACATTTAAGTGCTTCTATATTTGGTGCATATATCTTTACCAGGGTCATATCCTCTTGTTTGATTGATTCCTTTAGTAGTATGTAGTGACCTTTGTTGTCTCTTGTGATGGCCTTCATTTTGGAATCTATTTTGTCAGATATGATATTGCTAACTCCGTGTTTTTTTTTCATGTGTGTGTTTGTGTGTTTCCATTTGCATTGAATTTTTTTTCCTATCCCTTCACTTTTATCATGTGTGAGTATTTTATTCTCTGGTGGGTCTATTGTAGGCAGCATATAATTGAGTCATGTATCCATTCAGCTACACTATGTCTTTTGATTAGAGCACTTAATTCATTTACATTTAAGGTCATTACTGATAGGTTCTTATTTATTGCCTTTTACTATAAATTCTGTATGCCTATGTTTCTCTCTCCCCCTCCTCTCCCTCCTTCTCTTCCTCTTCCTCCTCCTCCTTCTTTTCCTCCTCCTTCTTCTTTTCCTTCTCCTTCCTTCTCCTTCTCCTTCTCCTCCTTCTTCTTCTTCTACAGCAGTCCCTTTACATTTCTTGCAGTGCTAATTTTTTGGTGATAAACTCTTTTAGTTTTTTTTTTGGTCTGGGAAGCTTTTTATTTCACCATCTATTTTGAATGATAGCTTTGTTGGATATAGTAAACTTGATTTTAGATCCTTGCTTTTCATTAACTTGAATACTTCATGCCACTTTCTTCTGGCCTATAGAGTTTCTGATAAGAAATCAGTTGACAACCTTAAGGAAGTTCCTTTATATGTAATAAATTACTTTTCTCTTCTCTGTCTTTAAGATTCTTCCTTTGGCCAAAACCGGTTTGGCTCAGTGGATAAAGCATCAGCCTACAGACTGAAGGGTCCCAGGTTTGATTCTGGTCAAGGGCATACACCTTGGTTGTGGGCACATCCCCAGTAGGGGGTGTGCAGGAGGCAGCTGATTGATATTTCTCTCCCATCCATGTTTCGAACTCTCTATTCCTCTCCCTTCCACTCTGTAAAAAATCAATAAAAGATATTTTTTAAAAAAGATTCTTCCTTTGTCTTTAACTTTGCCATTTTAATTATTATGTGTCAAGCACCACTGCTAGTCTCTTGGGCTTCACCTTTATATGGGCTCTCTTTGCTTCTTGGACTTGCATGACTTTTTCCTTCACCAGGTTAGGGAAGTTTTCTGCCATTATTTCTTCAAACACATTTTCTACTCCTCGCTTATTTTCTTCTCCTTCTGGTACTCCTATTATATGAATAATAGAGGCCCAGTGTGTTCAAAATCATGTGCTAGTAGCTCATTTTGGCTTGCTTCAGTTGACTTCCCTGCCCATTACCACTTGTAGCTCACTGCCCTGCCCTGTGCCTCTCATAGATCTCTGCTACTAGTAACTCACTACCGTGCCCTCCGCTGCTTATAGCTCTCTGCCACTAGTAGCTTGCATCCCTCCCACCCACCATGAGAGTTGCTACTCGTTTGATCATTCTGCATTATGGCATCACAGCCACAGGCCTTTTATTAGTATAAATTGTTACATTTCCTGTTGTCCCACAACTCCTTTAAGCTTTCCTCCTGTTTTTTAATTGTTTATTTCTTTTTGAGTGAGTAAATTTCTTCTACCCTGTCATCTAATTCACTGATCAAATCCTTGGCCTGACCTTATCTTCTCTGTATTCTTTCTAATATGTTCTTTATTAGTGCTATACCATTCTTTATTTTCAACTGGTCTTTTAAAATTATTATTATATATTTCCTCATGGTGTAGAGCATCTGTGCCATCACTATTCTGAAATCTATATCTGATAAATTCCTTATCTTCATTTCACTTAGCTCCTTTTATGGAGAATTTTTTTTTTCATTTAAGGTTTTTATTTTGTATCCCCATTGTGCCTATTTGGGTTTATGTCTATGTATTAGGTAGATATTTTGTGACTCCCAAGCTTTAGTGCAGGACAATATTAGACACTGTTTCTGACTGGCCCTGCATGCCCTGTTTGGAGCTATCAGCAATCCACAGCTAGTGGGTCTTCTGGGACTGAGTGTCTTTGGAAAGGAGTACCGGTATCTGCTTTTTCCAGTCCTGGGCCTAGAAAGAGATCATACAAAGACTCAAACCTCCAGACACCCAACTCTGCCTGCATTCTGACTGTATTCAAGCTTGATTACCCTCAAGCTCTTGACTACAGGATGGGGCCAGAGATCTTCCAACAGGTAGGGCAACTGCCTTCCACTCAGGCAAAAACAACCTGGATAGCAAAGGTTTGCTATGAAACTTTTCTTCCACAGTGTGAGAGAATGATTCAGCACTGGAAACTGGGATGTCATCCTTCTGGGCTTCAACCTTAGAGGCCCCAATTCTGGATTCTCCTCACATAGTTCCTGTTCACTCTGCTCTTCCTCTGTCAGAGCTCAAGGTGAGTGTTGCACATGAAATTTTGTGTGTTGGCTCTTTGAGGGGGTGCCTACATTTCCAGCCATCTCTGGATGGCACACAGTACCCCTGCTGATTTTTAAAGCCATGTGTTCTGTGGGTACCTTTCTCAGTTGTTTCTCTTGGCTGGTGATCCCAGGTTGGGTTTTAGACCCCAGAGTTCTCAAAGTGAACCCCCCCACAGCTGAAATATCCTTCTGGACTTTCAGCTGCCATCTGTGGGAGCCCACCCAGGCCTTTAACATCTCAGCACTTCCTACATTCTTTATACAGTCTCCACTTTCCATCCTTAGTTATCAGGTTTATCTCAAATTATTCTTCAGTTGATTTTTCAGGGTGTTTTTTTCTGTATTTTAGTAGTATTTCCAGTTTGATCCTGAAAGAGTGTCAGTGTAGCCTCCACTTACTCTACCATCATTTTTAAGACCTATAGAGAACCCTTAAAACTGCAACAAAAACTATTAAAACTGATAAATTCAGTAAAGTAGTAGGATACAAAATCAGTTGCATTTTTATTCACCCATAATGAACTGCCAAAAAGAGAAGTTAAGAAAGGAATTCCATTCACAATTGCAACAAAAAATTATTTAAGAATAAATTTAATCAAGGAGATAAAACACACACACACACACAGTTGTGCTTGGATAATTATAAGGCACTAAAGAAGGAAATTAAAGAAAATGCAAATAAATGGAAGTCTATAATGTTCTTATTAACAGGAAAAAGAACATAATTAAAATCTCCATAGTGCCCAAAGAAATCTACAGTTTAATGGATTTTTACTAATTGCATTTTTCACAGAACTAGAACTAATAGTTCTAAAATGTTTATGGAACCACAAAATATCCCAAAGAGTCAAGTAAATCTTAAAAAAGAAGAACAAAGGCAAAATCATAACTCTACCGGATAGCAAGCTATATTACAGGGCTATCATAGTCAAAACTGCATGATACTGCCCTAGTTAGTTTGGCTCAGTGGATAGAACATCGGCCTGTGGACCAAAGGGTCCTTGGTTTGATTCTGGTCAAGAGTATGCACCTTGGTGCAGCTTCTCCCCAGCTTGGTCCCTGGTTGGGGCTTGTGTAGGAGGCAGCCAATCAATGTGTTTCTATCACATCAATCTCGCTGTCTTTCCCTCTCTCTTTCACTCTCCCTAAAAATCAATGGAAAAATATCCTTGGATAAGGATTAACAAACAAACAAATACATGGTACTGAAATAACATCAGACACATATATCAATGAAAAAGAATAGAGAACCCAGAAATAAATATGGTCTATTAATATGTGTCAAAGGAGGTATGAATATGCAATGGAGTTGTAAAGACAGTATGTTGTAAAGACAGTATCTTCAATAAATGATTCGGGAAAAACTCAACAGACACATCCAAAGGAATGAAGAATTTTTGCACAACAAAGAAAACCATCAGCAAAATGAAAAGACAATTTTAAAAAAATGAGAGAAGATATTCACCAATGATACATCTGATGAGGCAGTCGGACATACCCTGAGGGGTCCCAGATTGGAGAGGGTGCAGGCTGGGCTGAGGGGAACACCCCCCATGCATGAATTTCATGCACCAGGTCTCTAGTCCTATATAATAAAAAGGTTATATACAAAATGACCCAAAGGGCCAAACCATCAGAACGACTGCTTGCTATGATGCACACTGACCACCAAGGAGCAGATGCTCAATGTAGGAGATGTCCCCTGGTGGCCAGTGCACTTCCACAGGGGGAGCACTGTTCAGCCAAAATCCAACTCATGGCTGGCCAGCACAGTGGTGGTGGCAGGAGCCTCTCCCGCCTCTGGAGCAGCACTAAGGATGCCCTACTAAAGGCTTAGGCCTGCAGGGAGTGGGCCTAAGCCATTAGTTTGACATCCACTGAGGGCTTGTGGGCTGTCAGAGAGATGTCTGACTGCCAGATTAAGCCTTCCCCTGAGGTGGGCATCCCCTGAGAGGTTCAGACTGTGTGCGAGGGGGCACAGGTTGGGCTGAGAGACCACCACCCCCCATCTTTGAGAGTATAGTATAATCATATCTAATAAAAGAGCAATATGCAAATTGATGGCAACCCCACCACACCCACAAGCCATGCCCACAAGCCAGTCAGGAGCAACTATGAAAATTAATCCAACCAAGATGACTATGGCCACAGAGAGAACAGGAGGGAGGCTTGGGTTGCCCCAGCAATGGGGGAAGCCAACCTTTCTATACACCCTGGCAGGCCCAGCCTCTGATTAAGACTACAGTTTCAATTATAGAAGATAAATAAATTCCAACAGAAATGGCTGTGGCCAGGGAGCAAGCAAAAGGTTTAGCTCCATTCCAGGCTACAAAGTTTCAATTATAGAAAATAAATAAATCCAAGTTACCAGGGCCTCAACTTGTGGCTGGTCTGCAAACCACCACAGGCCTGTTTCCCAGGCTGTTCCATGCCCCAAGGGAACCCCCATCCTGATCTCGGACACCCTTCAGGGCAAACCAGCTGGCCACCACCCATGCACCAGGCCTCTATCCTTTTGATTAAAAGAATAATATCATTCTAACACACAAGATGATTGCCCCCATGTGGACACAAGATGGCCACCACAAGATGGTCAGCAGGGGAGGGCAGTTGGGAGGAACTAGGCCTGCAAGGGAGGAAAGTTGGGGTGATCAAGCCTGCAGGGGAAGCAGTTGAGGTGACCAGGCCTGCAGGGGAGGGTAGTTAGGGGTGACCAGGCCCACAGGGGAGGGCAGTTAGGAGCAAAAGGCATGCAGGAGAGCAGTTAGGCATCAATCAGGCTGGCAGGGGAGTGATTAGGGGGTGAAAAGACTGGCAGGCAGAATTGGTTAGGAACAATCAGGAAGGCATGCAGGCGAGCAGTTGGGAGTCAGTAGTTCTGGATTGTGAGAGGGATCCCAGACTGGAGAGGGTGAAGGCTGAGCTGAAGGACACACCCCCTCCATGCACAAATTTTGTGCACTGGGCCTCTAGTCTGTTATATTTAACTTACCAATTCTCTAAAGCTACAATTTACTATAATTTAAGCCATTTTCAGAAATTATATTTTTCACATCAATATATAGGCAGATTTTTCTCTGACAAAAAAAATCCTAAGTTTTTTATAGTTGTCACATGTCCACTTTTGAGTCAGGCTTTCTGGTATTTGAGCTTTTTCACTGCAAAAAAATGAACATAAATATTCATGTAGTTATGGCAAATATGTTTTCATAAACCAGTCTTCATCATTGCATGCTATAACACAGTTAGCTCACTCACTCTCCAACTTAAAGTTCTCCTGCAATTGGCCCTAGAGTATCAGAACTATGGATCCCTGGCACCTGCGCTATGCAGGTTAGTAAAACGTAAATTTAAATTCTCTACACCTTCCTGACAGGATTCAGGCAGTCCTGTGAAAGAGAAATGTGTTCTCATTCTAAAATTGTGATTCATTGTAGACATTTTTCATTTTCTTGTGTATAGCAATACTGTTTTGAGTAAAGAATGTCTAATAGTTTTCTTAAAAAAAAGACTTCTTCCCATAAATCAAGTATTTTTTTTCTTTTTTCCATAGTTTAAAGTGTTTTAATTTTAAAACATTAATGTTCTTTTTAGCATTTTCTTGTAAAAGTAAAATGTCTGGCAGTGCTTACTTAAGTTTATACATTTTCATTTAGACAGCAATTCTGCTCCTGGCATTATGAACCAAAGAAATCATTCCCAGCTTCTCGAGAAGTTATTGAGGAGACAGGGAGTCGCACTATCTGGATTTTCATTTCTGTTAGAGGAGCATGCTGGAGACATTTCCATGGGACAGTCAGAGCAATGCACTAACTGTCCATTAGCTGAAACATGGATAACATTAAAAGCATAATGGTAGTTTAGAGCATGTAACACAGAACCATTTAAATAAATTAGAAGTATATTATTACCAAACACAGGCAGAGGATGATATACGTTAAACACATTAGTGTTGCTGCCTATAGGGAAAGGCAAATGGGAATGAAAAGTGTAAATTAAAAAGGAGAAACTAATAAATATGAACATTCATAAAATGAGAGACAATCCATGAATAGATCAATGACAATGTAATGCTGTAAACAAACACTAATGCTCTGAACCTCAGATTGAAAAATGCAAAAAATACATAAAGATGTAAGTGCATAAAGTTAAATGTGAACATGTCTCGTGTACCCTGGTCTAATTCCAGTTTCTAGAAGTAGCAACTGTTAGTAGTTTGAAGCAGTTTATAGTATATTGTTCCAGCCTAAGTTCTGTGTGGATACATCTAATATTGTTTTTACAAAAATGATATCGTGCTATGCCTACTGTTCTGTGCTTTGCTTTTTTCACTTAACACACAATTACACACACACACACACACACACACACACACACACACAATTATAAATATACTGAACTGTTCTACTGCAATGCCTATAGATATGGACATCTTCCTCTTCCCTACTTTTCTGTCACCCTCCCCCTTATCTTTTTCCCTTTTGGACAATTTATAATGAAATGGGGACCACTTCAAAATGAGATAGTTTAGCCCAATTGCATTTTTTACATTTCCTGTCTTGCTTCTAATTTTTTATTGTAACATTATTATTTTTACAAAGTCAAAATTTTATAGTATTTGTTTTCCTTTTCATAGCTGGAACTAATATATCACTGTGTCCTAGTCTTTTCTGTGGATTCAATACATGCAGTGCATACTTGCAGTTGTTTCATAGATCTACCTTTCCACTTCTTCCAGCTTGGATGCTGAAATATTGGGATGGAAATGCAGCTCTGAATGAGCCTGAATTTTCTCCTTTGTGAGGGACTTATTTCTACCTATGTTGTCATAGACTTTTCCCCCTTGAAGATAAAATAATCAGAAAATATCTTTGATAATCAGTCTTTGGTGTTTGTTTTGCTTTATTCCTTTTGTTTTATCATTTCCAGTTTGTGTATAATATTTATTGACATATTTTTTTACCAATTTTATTGTTCAACTAGAGTCCAGGTGCATGAAATTTGTACATGGTGTGGGGGTGTTCTTCAGCCCAGCCTGCTCCCTCTTCAGTCTGGGACCTCTTGAGGAATGTCAGACTGCCCGATAAACAGGCAGTCAGATATCCCTCTCACAATCCAGGACTGTTGGCTCCCAAGTGCTCATCTGCCTGCCTTCCAGATTGACCCTAACTGCTTCTGCCTGCCAGCCAGATGACCCCTAACCATTCCCCTGCCAGCCTGGTTGATGCCTAACTGCTTCCCTGCCAGCCTGTTTGCCCTCCCTTGCGGGCCTGGTCACCCCTAACTGCCCTCCCCTGCAGACCTAGGTTCCCACCCCCCAATTGCCCTTCCCTGCAGGCCCAGTCACCCCCAACTTCCCTTGTCTGCAGCCTTGATCACCCCCAACTGCCCTCCCTTGAAGGCCTGGCCCCTTCCAACTGCCCTTCCCTGCTGGCCTTCTTGTGGTGGCCGCCTTGTGTCCACATGGAGGCAGGACCTTTTGACCACAAGGGGACAGCCATCTTGTGTGTTGGAGTGATGGTCAATCTGCATATTACTCTTTTATTAGATAGGATAGACATCTGCTGCATGGGTGGGGCCAACTGGTTTGCCTTGAAGGTTGTCCTGGATCAGGGTGCATATTCCCTTGGGGAGTCGGGTGGACTGGGTGAGGGGCTTGTGGTGGTTTGCAGGCCAGCCACACCCTGCCGACCAAAGCTGAGGCCCTGGGATCTGGGATTTATTTATCTTCTACAATTGAATCTTTGTAGCCTGGAGGGGAGCCAAGCCTTCTGCTCACACAGCCATTGAAACTTTGTTGCCTTAAGTGGAGGCTTAAGGTATGTGTAAAGCTTGGCTTCCTCCATCACCAGGAGCAACTCAAGCCTTGCTCTATGGCGGCAGTCATTGAAACATTGTTGCCTTAAACACTGGCCAGGGTTTGTGTAAACCTTAGCTTCCTCCCTCTCCAGGAGCAACCCAAACCTCCCTCCTGCTCTCTCTGTGGCTGTAGCCATCTTGGTTGGGTTAATTTGCATACTTACTCTGATTGTCTGGTGGGCATGGCTGGTGGACATGGCTTGTGAGTGTAGCAGAGGTACAATCAATTTGCATATTACTCTTTTATTAGATAGGATTCCTTTCCATTTTATTTTGCACACATTTTCTCAAGGCTGTCCATGTCATTTAGTCTGTTTTCAGCAGTATGTATTCTATGTCCTCTTAGTTTTAATGTGATATTTATTTCTGTAATAATTTGGGAACCACTATTGGCACAGGAAACTTTTTATTGGAATCTGGGGAAATTACATGTCAGCAAAGACAGAGAAAATTTCTGTTATTATAGGTTGCTAATAATATGGCACATTGATAGCAAATAGTTGAGGCAAGAAAACACTCAAAGTGAGAGACTCTATCTCTGATGTCAGACTTTTGTGGCCCAAAGCCATCAGTTCCTTCATTTTGGGGGCCAAATGCTTCACTATCCTTGAGTGAGTAGACAATAGATGAGAAGTTTTAGCATATGTGATTCATAAATCATAACCATTATTATTCTTATCCTTTAAAATGTATCACCGACAAGTAGGGACATTCTGTTCTAGGTGTTCCAGTTAGGCATTTTCTGGAGGAAGGAAAAACAAAGTTTAGAGAATTAGAAGCTCTTCAAACAGGTTTGCTCTGTAGCCATTTCTAGCTAAGAAATAGTGAATAACCTCAGGGTCAATCTGACTCTAAGTCTGTGTTTTTATTTTCATCTCAACATTTATTGAAATGTGGATTTTGCCTACTTTTGGGTGGGTATTGGTGGTAGCCACCTGGGAACCTGGTTGATTTAAGGAGTTCAACCCATGATGATGCCGAGACAGATGTCAGAATAATGCAGTGTGTGATCCAGTCTTCTAAAATCTGGTCCTCAGCAGATCCCAGTGGTAGCAGATAGTGCTTGTTTATGCCTTCTTTGTTAACAGAAGCTACATTTTATTAGATTTCAGCATGCCTAGCACTAAGGAATACGTATGAGCACTCTATCCTAACAATCCTATTTCTTATTGCCAGTCAATGCTAGGCATTGGACCTACTCCTGCTCCTGAAATCTATGGAAAAGTAGAGTAGAAGAAATGTTGTTCTCCCTGATACAAAGCTGCAGGAGGACAAGGCCACTTGATCCCTTCTATCTATGTGTACTTTGAATGATCCATGACAATTTTGGCTCTGCCATCCTCCATGTTGCAATTTTTTCTTTGGTTAGCTTTCCTCATGATTTCAAGATGACTGCCAGCAATAACTGGGACAACAAATTGTCTTCTTTATATTAAGCAAATAAGATGTGCTTTTTTTTCCCCAAAGTCCCCCCCAAATATTTTCCTTGTATTAACTGGCCCAAATGGAAGTGTGGGAATGTCATCACTGCAATTGGGTTATACTATCTTGGATAAAAATTATGTCAAGTCAAGAACATTGTTCTCTGAACACAAAACTGTTGAAACTTTGGTAGGAGGAGGCTTGCCGAAGGGAAGGATTAGAGATACAATTTTATCTCTCCTAATCAGAGTCACTGTAGAGTACAAGACTGAATTATTTGATGATTTGTTTGGTTTTAGAGAGTGCAGAATGTCAGAAGAAAGTATGTAGAAGAAACTTTGACAAAATCAAGGAGTCAAACATAGTCTTCCCTAAGAATTTTGGATATTTAAATTTTTCTTTTATATGTTTGCAATTCATGCATTCTAAATCTTTTTATTTTTAGTGCTTACTAATATATTTTTGATCTTTGTAAGTTTATTTTTTATCATTTTATTTTCAAGTATAGTTTAGGTTATATAGTATTTTACATTAGTTTCAGGTGTATAATATAGTGGTTAGACAATTACATACTTTACAAACTGATCTTCCTGATAATTCAAGTACCCATTTGGCACCATACATAGTTGTTAGAATATTATTGATTATACTAGTGGCCCAGTGCACTAATTCATGCACATTTAAAGGAAATTAATTAGAAGAACTATTTTAATGTCACTATTCACCCTTTCTCTATAATGGAGGTGTCAACCAAACTCATGATCGACAATGACAGATTGAAACATACGCATGTGATTGGCACCAATGTGAGCTTTATATGTATCGCGAGTATGTGAGTCAACTTAGCCTTATATATATATATATCGAATAAACTTGCTTAATTTGATATGCTTTCTGATGTAGTTAAACTTTTTTCCAGTGAAGCACCCCAACTTCTCTTTCAGGTAATTATCAGCAACGTAGCAGTAAGTATCAACATGAAACAGATTATTATTGTAGATCATGCAGAAAGAGCAAAGGGTAAAATATTTAATTGTAGCAGTGTTTGACTGTATTCTGAGCAGTGAGAAAACCTGAAGTCATTTTCAAGGTCGACCATTTTTTACTTATTTTCAGTCAGGTCAAGTTTCTAAGCTTTCTAAATCTTTGTTTTCTCGCTAACAAAAAGAAAATAGTATTCTCCTGAGTTTCCTCTCTACCTAAACCAGGATTTCTATGAGGATGAAATGAGATGAGGCATGGGAAAACGCTTTACAGACATTTGGTTAAAGTGTAAAATGTTTGCACCTGGCTATAAAGCAAGTCATGTTCCTGGGCTGAAGAAACTGCAAGGAGCCTCGTTGCTAAAGAGAGGAAGCCTAGTACCCACAGCCACTGTTTCCAAGAGGGGCTGGGATGTGGGCTGCATTTTGCACCATGGTGTCTTAGCAGCATTGGCTGCAATTTGGTGGGCTGTCACTCCGGGTGGTGGCGGGGCCTGTGTCCCACTTGGGGGAAACTGATTGTTGCTTTGTGAGTGCCAGGTCTGTAGTACCATTTCTCGGTAAATGGCCAGTGTGTATCATGGCAGCTCCAACATTGAGCGTCTGCCCCTGGTGTTAAGGGCGTGTCATAGCGATTGGTTGGACGGTCAGACACTTAGCATATTAGCCAAATATGACTAGTAGCTACCAAATTGTACTTCTTATTTCCTTCACCTTTTTCATATAGGCCTCTAATCCCCCGTGTTGGTCCATATCTTGGCTATTGTAAACAATGCTGCACTAAACATAGAGGTGCATATATATTTTTGAATTAATTTTTTTGGTTTTATTCAGATGAATGCCCAGAAGTGGAATTGCTAAATCTTATGGTAGTTCTTTTTTAATTCTTTGAGGAACCTCCATACTGTTTTCTACAGTGCCTACACAAATTTACATCCCCACTAAGAGTGCACAAGGTTTACCTTTTCTTCATAACCTCATCAATACATGTTTGTTAACTTTCTAATAATAGCCACGCTGACAGATATAAGGTAAATTGTCATTGTAGTTTTGATTTACATTTTCCTGATTATTAGTGACATTGAGCATCTTTTCATATGCCTGTTGGCCAACTGATGTCTTTTTTGGAGAAATGTCTATACACATAGTCTACTCAATTTTCAATCAAGTTGAATTGTTTTTGTTTTTTTTTGATGTTGAGTTTTATGAGTTGTTTTTATGTTTTGGATATTAACTCATTTGCAAATATCTTCTCCTATCAATTAGGATTCTTTTATATTGTTGATGGTTTCCTTCTCTGTGTAAAAGCTTTTCAGTTTGATGCAATTTGAAGTCTGACAGAGAAAGACAGATACCTTGTTATTTCAGTCATATGTATAATTTAAACAAACAAACAAACAAACAAACAGAAAACAAAAACCAGAACAAACAAAACAAATCAGAATCAGATTCATAGATACAGAGAACAAATTGATATTTGCCACAGGAAATAGTAGTAGGAGGATGGATGACAAAGTTGAAGAGGAATAGTGGTACACACTTCCAGTTATAAAATAAATAAGTCATAGAGATATAATGTACAATAGAGTGAATATTGCCAATAATAATATTGTATGCTGACAGATGGCTACTAGACATCATAGTGATCACATCATAGGGTATATATGTTTTGAATCACTATGATGTACATGTAAAAATAATATATATTGTATATAAACTATACTATAAAAAGTATAAGGACTTCAAAAATATGTGGTACATGGCTGCATTTCATTTGCTTATATTTTATTCATAAATTTTGAATTTAGGGTTATGCATTGACTTATAATTTTCTTTCTTACCCTGTCTTCCCTGGTTTTAAATAACTTCTTGGTGTACTGTTTCCAGGTTGTAACCATTGGATAAGCAAGAAATTTTGTAAATAAATTGATTTTGTTTCTGAAAAAACAAACAGAAAAGTGAAAATAAACCACTAATAACTAGCTATATTTTTAACATCTTAGCACATTTGCTTCTAGTCTTAGTTTTAAAAATTGTTTTAAAAAGAAAAAACAAACTTCTATTATTATTTTGAAAAAGTGATTTGTGTTTATTATAAACTAGAGCCTCGATGCATAAATTTGTGCACCAATGGGGTCCCTCTACCTGGCTGCGGGATCAGTCTAAACTGGCTCTTTGACATCCCCTGAGTGGTCCTGGATTGTGAGAGGGCATAGACCAGACCAATGGATCCCAATAGTGCATGACTGGGCCTAGGGAGGGGGCATGGAAGTTTGGTTAGCTTGGGAGGGACTGCAGGAGGGCCCCAGGGCATGTCTAGTCCATCTTGCTCAGTCCTGATTGACCAGACCCCAGCAGCAAGCTAAACTACCAGTTGGAGTGTCTGGCCTCTGGTGGTCAGTGCATGTCATATGAAGGTGGCATTAGCATATCATTAGCATATTATGCTTTGATTAGTTGAATGGCCAACTGGTTGACAGGATACTTAGCATATTAGGCTTTTATTATATACTAGAGGTCAGGTGCACAAAATTCATACACTGGGGAGTGGGGTGTCCCTCAGCCCAGCCTGCACCCTCTCCAATATGGGATATCCTCCTCACAATCTGGGCTGCTGGCTCCCAACCACTTACTTGCCTGTCTGCCTGATTGCCGCTAGCCATTCTGCCTGCCAGCCTGATCACCCCCTAACCACTCTCCTGCCAGCCTTATTGATGCCTAACTGCTCCTCTGCTGGTCCAATTGTTCCTGACTACCCTCCCCTGCCAGCCCTATTGCTCCCAACTGCCCTCCCCTGCTGGCCTGGTCTCCCTCAACTGCCCTCCCCTGCAGTCCTGGTTGCCTCCAACTGTCCTTCCCTATTGGTTTGGTCACCCTCAACTGCCCTCCCCTGCTGGCCTAGTCCCTCTCAACTGCCCTCATCCCTTGCAAGCCTAGTCACTCCCAACTGCCTTTTCCTGTCAACCTGGTCACCCCTAACTGCCCTTCCCTGCTGGCCTGATGGCCCACAACTAACCTCCCCTACCAGCCATCTTGTGGTGGCCATTTTTGACCACATAAGGACAGCCATCTTGTGCAAGGGTGTGAGGGTCAATTCGCATATTACCTCTTTATTATATAGTATGATATTTTCACTATTTTGTTGAATCGGTCCCATAATTACATATATTTTGCATTACATAATGTGATTGTGGAGTTTTCTTAATTTCTTTTAGTGTATGTGTGTTTCAGGTTAGAATTTTTATCTATTGATTTATAGTCTTTTTTATATTTTTTTGATATATATTTCATAATTGTCACATTTGGTAATTTTATCCGGGTATTCTGTTCACTCTTGTAATGATAACTTTCATCACTGTCTTTCCAGAAAGCTAGTATACTTAGCAAAGAGCATGTGACCTCTTGAATTTTCTTTAACATGAGGAAACTGGTCATGAAAACATTAGCTTGGGAGGATGGGGATAATTCTGCTAAAGACTTTTTTAGAAAATGTAGGTTCTAGACTTTACTCTGAGGCATTGTTAAATATACATGCTGGAGTTTAACCTATATGCAATTAAAAAGTATCTTATTGTGGCAAGAACACTTAACATGAAATCTATCTTCTTAACAAAATTGTAAGTATACATAATCATTGAGTAAAGCTATAGAGTTGTATAGCAGATGTCTAGAGTTTATTCATCTTGCTTAACTGAAACTTTAATGACTATTGATTCACGACTTCCTATTTTTTCCTCATGCCAGCTCCAGGAAACCACCATTCTACAATTTGATTCTCTGAATTTGACTATTTTAGATACCTCATATAAGTGGAATCATGAAGTACTTATCTTTCTGTGATTGCTTATTTCACTTAGCATAATATTTTCAAGGTTCATCTACATAGTAACATGTATCAGAATTTCCTTCCTTTTAAAATCTGAATAGTATTTCATTGTATGCTTATACCATGTTTTCTTTATTCATTCACCCACTGATGGGCATTCAGGTTGTTCCCACATCTTAGGTATTATGAATAGTACTGCAGTAAACATGGGAGTGTTAATATCTCTTTGACATCCCAATTTCACTTCTTTGGGATAAATATCTAAAAGTGGGATTTAAATATCTAGATGGTAGAACTATTTTTAATTTTGAGAAACCCTCATACTGTTTGCCATAGTGGCTTTACCATTTTTTATCCTCCCTCCAATGGTGTACAAGAGTTCCAATTTCTCCACATCCATCCAACACTTGCTCTATTTTAAAAAATATATATATTTTTATTTATTTCAGAAAGGAAGGGAGACGGAGAGAGAAATATAAACATCAATGATGAGTATCATGGATTGGCTGCCTCTTGCATGCCCCACACTGGGGACTGAATGTGCAACCTGGGCATATACCCTGACTGGAAATTGAACTGTGACCTCCTGATTCATAGGCCAATGCTCAACCACTGAACTGTCTTTTCTATAATAACCTTTCTGACAAATATGAGATGGTATGTTTTTATACTTTTAATTTGCATTTCTCTGATAATTTAACGCTGAGCATTTTTTTTTCATGTGGGCAATTGTGTGTTTTCTTTACTCAAGTCCTCAGCTCATTTTTACATAAAGTTATTAGTATTTTTTGTGTTTGTTTTTTTTTTTGCTATTAGATTTTAGGAGTTTCTTATATATTTTAGAGATTCATCTTTCATCAAATATATCATTGTAAATATTTTCTCCTATTTGGGAGGTTGCCTTTAGACTCTGTTGATTGTTTTATTTGCTGTGCAGAAGCATCTGAGTTTGATGCAGTCTCTCTTATTTATTTTTGTCTTGTTGCCTGTGCTTTATGTCATACCTAATATATCATTTCAACACCAATATCATGAGGATTATCTTCTGTTATATTCTAAAAGTCTCAGTTTCAGGTCTAAGGTTTAAGTATTCAATTGATTTTGAGTTGATTTTTTATATGGTATAAGTAAAGAGTCCAATCTCATTCTTTTGCATATGAATATCCAGTTTTCTCAGCACCATTTATTGAAGAGAAAATCCTTTTTGCCTGTGTATTCTTAGCACCTTTTCTTTTTTTTCTTTTCTTGTATCATGAATCTCATGTTTGACTGTGGCTTGTCTTTTATTTTAAAATTTGTGTCTTTTGATAAACAAGTGTTCTATGTTTTAATGAATAATAATTATTAATTTTTCTGTTTACTTGTTGCTTTTTGTGTTTTGTTTAAGAAATATTTACATGGACCAAAGTTCTTAGCACCTTTGTAGAAGATCAGTTGATTATATATATGTGGAATTATCTCTGTGCTCTCTATACTGTTTATTATATATATATCTATATTTTTATACCTTATTATTTTATCACTGTGCTCTGTAATATATTCAGTTTTGTGTCTTAGGATTAACTTCATTATTTGAGATTCTTCATTTTTTTTCACATGAATTGTGCAATTGTATTTTTGTGTTTTTTTTCTATATCTGTAGAAAATGTTCTTGGAATTTTGAGAGGGATTGCATTGATTCTGTAGGTATTTTTGAGTAATATGGTCACTTAACAATATGGAGTCTTTCAATCAGTGAACACAGAAAGTTTTTTTATGTCTTCTTTAAAATTTTCATCAATGTTTTTAGTACACAAGTCTTTCACCTCCTTGGTTAAGTTTATTCCAAAGTATTTTATTATTTTTGCTGCTATTGTAAATGGAATTGCTTTACTAATTTACTTTTCAGAGAAAATTTAGTGTATAGATTAGTGTAGAGAGTTCATTGTTAGCATATAGAAATGCAACTGATTTTTGTATGTTGATATGTAACCTGCAAATATACTGCATGTGCATGCCTTTTATTTCTTTTTCTTACCTAATTGCTCTGGCTAGGACCTTCAGTACTAGGTTGAAGTAGAGTGGGCATCTTTGTCTTAATCTTGATCTTAGAGAAAAAGCTTTCTATTTTTCATTATTGAGTAAAATATTGTTGTGAGCTTTTCACATGTGGCCTTCATTATGATGAGGTACTTTTGTTCTATTCCTAGTTTATTGAGAGTTTTAATCATCAAATGGTGTTGAATTTCATTAAATGTTTTTTATGCATCTTTTGAGGAGATCATGTGATTTTACCCTTTATTTTGTTAATGCAGTGTTAACCATATTAATTGATTTTTGTATGTTTAGTTATCCCTTGCATCCCAAGTTTTGATGTATGATCCTTTTAATGTGCTGTTGAATTTAACTTACTTTGCATAAATATTCATTAGGGATGTTGAGTTGTAATTTTCTTTTCTTGCAATGTTTTTGGCTGACTTAGGTATCAGTTAATGCTAGACTTATAAAATGAATTTGGAAGTATTCACTCCTTTTTAATTTTTTGGAAAATTTGAGAAGAACTGAAATTAATTCTTTTTAAAAATATTTATTTATTAAATTGATTGGGGTGACATTGGTCAACATGTACACTTGGTTTCAGATGTGGATTTCTATATTATAAGATCTGTATATTACACAGTCAAAGTCAAATCTTCTCTTGTTACTTTATATTAGGACCCAGTTCTCCCTCCACCTCCTTTCCTCTGGCAATTACCACACTGCTTTTTGTGTTCATGAGTTTCAGTTTTATATCCCACATGTAAGTGAAATCATCCAGTTCTTAGCTTTTTCTGACAGACTTCATTCACTTAGTATAATATTCTCAAGATCCATTCATGTTGTTGCAAATGGCATTAATTATTTTTAAATGTTCAGTTGAATTCACCAGTGAAAGCATTTAGTTCTGAGCTTGTCTTGGGAGGGTTTTGTTTATTTATTCAATCTCCATACTAGTTACAGGTTTGTTTAGAGTTTGTACTTTTTTTATAATTTAGTCTTGGTAGGGTGTATTTTTCTAAAAATCCATTCATTTGCTCTCAGTTATCCAGTTTGTTAGTATGTAATTGTTCACAGAGATCTCTTATAACCTTTTCTTTATTTCTGTGACATTAGTTATGATGTCTCTACTTTCATTTCTGATTGGATTTGAGTCTTTTGTCTCTCTCTCTCTCTCTCTCTCTCTCTCTCTCTCTCTCTCTCTTTCTCTTTCTCTCTTTTGGTAGTTAGGCTAGCTAAGGGTTTGTAAATTTTGTTTTTCTTTTCAAATAACCAACTCTATTTTTCCCCACTTTTATTTCCTTTATTTTATTGACTTTAGGTTTGACTTGTTCTTCTATTCTATCTCCTTGAAATGTAAACTATTTTTAGTATTTGTTCAGAAGGGGAAATGATAAGAACTTCTCTGCAGTTTACTTATCTTCTGATTCTATGGTGGCACTGAACTTTCTAAAAATTTTTGATTAGCCTTGTAGCTTCTTTGAATAGAAAGAAAAGAGATAAGGTTAAGATTATTTGTTGAACTTTGCAGCTTAATACCAGAGTTGTATGTTTCTCTTATTGGTTGCCAGATTTTTCAATTTATAAGATTAAGTTATTCTGTGAATAAAGTTTTTTATTGTGGTGAGAACACATAACATGCAATCTAAATCGCTTAGTAAAATTTTAATTGTAGAGCACAGTATTGTTAGCTACAAGCACAAAAGTGTACAGGCAATTTATAGAACCTTTCATACTGTATAACTGAAGGTTTATACTTGCTGAACAACAATTCTTCATTCCCCTCCTTCAGTCATTGGAAACCACCATTCCACTTTCTGTTCTATGAGCTTGCCTGTTTTATATACCTCATGTAAGTAGAAAACTGCACAATTTGTTCTCTGACTTATTTCACTTAGCATAATGTCTTTAAGGTTTATACATATTATTGATATGACAGGATTTCCTTTTTTAATGGCTGAAGAATGTTCCATCATATATACCTATAACATTTTTTTTAAATCCATGGACATTTAGATCGTACAAAATTTTTGTGTAGGCACTAGAATTTTGAGATTTTGCAATGTAATTTCATATCAGCAGTTTATGAGATAGAAGTAAATTGCCCACCGATGTCATGGATAGAGACATAGTAGCCATGGTTGTTGGACAGAGATTTTTGTTGACAGCCAGAGAGCTCATTATGGGAATTTAGATTATGACTTTTGTTTAGTATTGAGACCTGCTATTTTGACTGTTGCTGCTTGAGCAAATGTAAAAATTCTCTCTTATGATGCCCAGCAGCACTGTAGCTTCCAATCCTCCTTCTTGCTATATGTTCTTGCTGTTGAATGGAAACATAGCTTAAAAATAATAGATGCTAATTGATATATTATACACATAGATTATTCATGCATAAAATAAAACTTAATGAATAAAGAAAATGTATGGATGAAATCACATGAGAGAAAAAGTGAAGAGCTTCATTTCAAGTCTAACACTGTCATTAAGCCAAAATAGAACCAGAATAATAATGAGAGAAAATATATCAAAAGAAATAGTTTTCTATGGAAAAAGGGAAAACGTTCAGCATTCTAAGAAGATTGTATTTGAGCCATCAAAGCACAAAACATCTTAGAGAAATAGAATAACTATCAGTGAAACCATTTAAGTTTTTGCAAAAGCCAATTTTTAAAATGGAAATATTTACTTTCTATAATGCCTTTGAATTCATTACTCCTGCTTGTTTTATGAAATGATAACTAAGTGTAGTAAATATATATCATACCATATTCTTCTTTGCAAAAATACTTTTATGATTTAGGGAGGAGACTTTAAGAGGACATTCATAAGCATCTCACAATTTGTTAAAGGACATATGCATCTTATTATGGTTTTTGAACTTAGTAAGCTTTTTGAACTTTTATTTGAGCATTGATTGATAACTGGAAATGTTATGGAAATTTGTGACTAATACTTTAAAATCTCCTTTAGTTCTGCAGAATAAAGTTATGAAGGAGTCAGAACAAACATTGCATTTTATAATTATGACAGCAAATTTATTTACAATTCCAGTTTAATAGGATGTGCATAGACTCTGAGAAGTAGACACGATGGCCAAATGATTATTACATTTAATTAATTGACTTTACATATGAAAGCCATAGGTCCTGGAGGGGCTTGAAGTTTTCCATAAGGTTATGCAGTCAATAAAAACATCACTAAAAATGTGAGTTCTTCTGTTCATAAATAATTTATTACCTTTATATTAATTTATATTCCCCCAGTTTTATTCTTTTATATCATTAATTTATATGATTCTGTATGTAGTGGAGCTAAATTTTTTAAAAGTATGTATGTCAGAGAATTCTTTGGTTCAGTGTCAATGGTTTTCTTTCTTTGCAGCATTTGAAGGTGCCATTCTTCCTTCCCTAGCTCTCTCTGCCCTTAGAATCTGTGGTATCATGTTTTCCTTTTCTTTTTTAAAAAATACATATTTTTATTGTTGGCACTGGTGTCTCCATTTTCCTTCCCTTTGCCCACCTCCACCCACCCTCACTCTAGCCATTAGCACACTGTTGTATCTGTGGGGTATACATATACTAGTATGTTCTTTGGCTAATCTCTACACTTTCTTTCATCTAGTCCCCCCTCCTTCACTTTCTCTGGCAGCTGTCAGTCTGTTCCATTGTATCCATGACTCTGTTTCTATTTTGCTTATCAGTTTACTTTATTCCTTGTACAATAAGTGAAATGATATGATACTTGTCTTTCTTTGACTGGCTTATTTCACCCAACATAATAATCTCCAGGTTTTGATTCACAAAAGGTAAGATTCCCTTCTTTTTTATGGCCACATAGTATTCCATTGTGCAAATGTATTATAGTATTTGTTTGTTTTTATCCACTCATCCACTGCTGGGTATGTGGGCTGTTTCCAAATCTTAGCTATTGTAAATAACCCTGCAGTGACCTTAGAGGTACATATATCCTTTCTGACTGGTATTTCAGAATTCTTAGGAGTTCACAGAAGAGGAATTAGTGGGTCAAAACGCAATTCCGTTTTTAATTTTTTGAGAAAACTCCATACAATTTTCCTCAGTGACTGCACCTCCACCAGCAGGGCACTAGGGTTCCCTTTTCCCTACATCTTCCCCAGTACTTGTTGTTGGTTGATTTATTAATGCTCACCATTCTGGCAGGTGTGTGGTGTTATCTCATTGTGGTTTCATTTTTATTTTTTATTAATTGTGCACTGTATTAAATTGATGATAGGGGGATTTGTTGTTCCTGTTTATGCATTCATTGGTTGATTCTTGTATGAGCCCTAACCTGGGATCGAACCCGCAACCTTGGTGTATTGAGATGAAGCTCTCACTAATTGAATTACCTGGACAGAACCTTCTCATTGTGATTTTAATATGCATCATAATTTTTTAATTCTTCTCCATTTCTGACCACTCATAGTATGTCCTTCAAGTGATGCCTTTTTCTAAGCTGTTCTGAAGTACAGGTATAATCTTGACTGTCTTTGGCTGGAATCTCTTTTTGTAATCCAATTTTCCCTTGGGGAAGACTTACTGCCATCTCTGCAGGTTGCTTTTAGATCTTAATGTCTAGCCCCAATATTTTTCTGATCCTAAATATGGCAGTATTGAAGTTTTCCAAAAACTCAATCTCAGTGCATCACAACTAATTTTACTATCACTAAGCACAATTCCCTTATCCTGTCCTCATACAGGATAGGCTAGAAACTCTTGTATCATCTTCAATTTTCTGCTCTCTGAATAACTAGCCAATCTCTTGATTTCTATCAATACTACTTCTTTTTTAAAAATATTTTTATTGTTTTCAGAAAGGAAGGGAGACAGAGAGAGATAGAAACATCAATGATGAGAATCATTGATTGGCTGCCTCCTGCATGCCCCACACTGGGAATTGGGCCTACAACCCAGGCATCTGCCCTGACTGGGAATCAAACCATGACCTCCTAGTTCATAGGTTGAAGATAAACCACAGAAGCATGATGGCTGGTCAATATTATTTCTTAAGTACACCTTATACTGGTATAATATATTTTTTTAAAAATCTAAATTATTGCTTTTTTAATTTGGGTAATTAATGTCTTGGCCTCAATTTTAATAGGCCTGCTATAATTACAATGTTCAGTATATCCTTTCAAATCCATACCCTTTATGTTACAGACAATTCTTTTTAAAATTCAGGTTTAAAAATGCTTTGCCTTGCTCAAAATGTTTTTTTGTTAGTATTCCATTGCCTACAAAGGGAAGAACAAACACCTTAACATATATTACAAAGCTTTCTATAACTGGACCACAAAATGTAATTCTAACCAATCTTCATTACTCACATATTTTATAACCACTCTATATTAAAACTCAATATTTCTTTTCTTGTTTATTAATTTGTACTTTCATTCATTTTTCAATAAACATTTATTGAGTTCTTCTTTTTATAATTTGGTATGTATTACATATACAAAACTTATACTTCTCTAAATATTCCAAACTTTCTCTTAATTTGTATTTTATAATCAGGCAAAAGTCATTAAAAACCTACATACAATGATAAAAACAGGCAAGAAAACAGATGAACCGAATAAGAATGTTAAGCATTAAGATAGAATGAATCATAGCAAACTGGAGATGCCAAATGCAGACTGGTAACTGGGCAGGTGTTGACAAGTCAATGTAGAAAGAGATGTTTTCTGATGATACTCATATGTAAATGAAAGGTTCCAGTACAGGGAGAGCTGGCAATTGATGGAGAAGCAGCGCTGACATGTAAGAAGGGAATGGTTCTGCATGTAGAGATAGGAGGCAAGACTCTCCTTTGTGACAGAAATGAAGGAGAAAGGATGAACATATTATCAGTTAGAAAAGCTCTTGGCTCAAGATAAGCTCAACTAACAAAGATTTAAGCACTAATAACATTTAGTTGTCTTACAGATTAAAAGTTCTAGGGGTCAGTAGTTCAAGGGTTAGGAAAATATTTTAACAATGTCATCAAGAACTCACACTGCTGCCCTAACCAGTTTGGCTCAGTGGATAGAGCATCAGCCTGTAGACTGAAAGGTCCCAGGTTCGATTCCAGTCAAGGGCATGTATGTACCTTGGTTGTGGGCACATCCCCAATAGGAGGTGTGCAGGAGGCAGCTGATCTATGTTTCTCTTTCATCAATGTTTCTAACTCTTTATCCCTCTTCCTTCCTCTCTGTAAAAAATCAATTATATATATTCTTATGTATTCATACATTGGTGGGCACTAGGGTTGTTTTCAAATATTAACTTTTATGAATAATGCTGCTATGAACATAGGGGAGCATATGTTCTTTCTGATTGATATTTTGGGGGTTTTAGGATATATTTCCAGAAGTGGGATCACTGGATCAAATGGAAGTTTCATTTCTAATTTTTTGAGGAAACTCCATACTGTTTTCCACAGTGAATGCACCAATTTGCATTCCCACTAGCAGCAGTGAACTAGTGTTACCTTTTCTCCACATCCTCACCAGCACTTGCTGTTTGTTGATTTTTTGATGATAGACATTCTGATATGTGTGAGGTGATGGGTAAAAAAAAGCTGTGTGACATTTACACTATGGAATACTATGCAGCTGTAACAAAAGGGGATCTCTTATTCTTTGGGACAGTATGGAAAAGATTATGCTAAGTGAAATAAGCCAAACTAAAAAAGACAAATATCACATGTTCTCACTTATTTGTAGAATCTAATGAACAAACTGAATTGACCAACAAAATAATACCTGAAGCAGGGAGGCAAGGAACAGAATGACATACTTCAATATGGGTTTGGGGGAATAAGAATAAATCAAATAACTTTTCTATTTACTAGAGGCCTGGTGCACAGATTCATGCACAGGTGGAATCCCTCAGCCTGGCCTGCTCCCTCTCGCAATCTGGGACCCCTTGTGGGAATGTAGTGGTGCCAAACAGCAGGTAGCCAATGTGGAACCCTGACTGGGCTGGGCACATCTCTGCTGCTGCTCATCCCAGCCCCTCTGTGCCTACCATCGCTGCTGCTCACTAGTGCTGCTGCAGAAGCGGGAGAGACTCCTGCCACTGGAGCTATGCTCGCCAGCAATGAGTCCAGCTTCTGGATGAGCGGGAGCACACTGACCTTGAGGGGGCAGCTCCTACACCAGTCATTTGGTCATAATGGTCACTTAGGGGCCCAGTGCACAAATTCGGGCACCTTGAAAGGAACTGTCTGTGGGCTGTGAGGCTGCAGTGGGCACAGGGACAGGTCTTGGCTCATCTTCCGAGCTCCTTCTCTGCCCCTCATGCTGCAGACCCCCAGTCTTCTGTCTGCCATCAGCCCTGCTCCTGCTGCCTTCACTTCCACATGTTGACCTTGTAGGCCCCACTCGCACCCACTGATAGTATGGAGTAATTGAGGTTGGCATTAGCAGCTGCAAGTGCTGGTGCTGGCTGTGGGTGGGAGTGGAACTGGTGCCAGCAGTAAGTGTGAGAGGTGGCTTCCAGGAGCAGGGGGAAGTGGAGAAGCCCTGAGGGGCAATTGGGGCTGGCAGACAGAAGATGATGCTGACAGTGCTGAGCGATCAAGGCTGGTGCTGGGCACCAGCAGTGGGTGTGAGTGGTTGCTCCAGGGCTGGCAGTGGGTACAAGTGGGGCTGTCACTGGCAGCAGGTGCAAATGCTGGGTGAGACCATGGTGCGTGGGAGGAAAGAATTTTCAGAAACCACCAGAGGCTTACCCTGATAACAGTGACCAGCACCCCACCTTGGTCTGGCCCCCTGGCTTACCTGCTCCACTATCCACTGCGGCTGATGCCTGCCATGTTCCACATATGCCCTCTCGTTGTCAGTGCATGTCATAGCAACCGGTTGTTGGGTTGTTCTGCCATTTGATCTATTTGCATATGAAGGTTATATATATATATATATATATATATATATATATATATATATATGTATATATATATATATATAAATATAGATATGCATAGCCCATGGATGTGGGAAATAGGATAGTGAAGACCTGGGTGGGGGGCGGTATGGGTAGGGTTTGGAAGGTGGAGGGAAGGGGAAGGGAATGGGAGATGTCTGTAATATTATCAACAATAAAATATATATTTTAAAAAAGACCCTACACTGTTATTTTTCTGAACTATCATCTTGTTTTGTGGACTTCTCACATTTAATCTCATTGCTTGTGCATTCAACCTTTTTTAGTTCATGTTGCAGTTACCAACAATGTCCAAATTTCAGTGACTTAAAACAGCAAAGATTTACTTCTCACTCAAATAGTATCATGTTTAGGTTTATATTTTATTATACGTTTGAAGAACAGCCTCCACCTGGAACATGCCATTTTTATTAGAGAAAGGAAAAGAGGCAGAGTTGAATTATACTCTGGTTCTCAGAGATCACATTGGAGATGGCATATGCCCTACTTCATTGTCTAAAGCAAGTCATTGGACCACCCAACCATCAAGAGTAAAGAAATATTCTCTTCTCACAGGGAAGCATTGCAAGTTACATGGCAATTAGCACAGACATGTTATTGTTATTTTTAATAGACAGACAATAAATGATTTTGGTGCAAAATAATTGCACAATATTACCTGTGACAACCAGGACTAGAATCTGAATAAAGAGAAATTTTTTCCCATACTTTTTTATGTCATGAAGCCAGATGTGTTTGTAATGAATGGATGAGTAGTATCATAGTTTTATGTTATTTTCATTAATAACTCAACAAGTGTTTCTCAAAAAAGATGTCATAAAATACAATATGATTTCAACTCAACAAGTTTCCAAGAAAATACAAAAGACAAATAAATAGTTGTAATTTACTATGTAAATTTATTTATAAGTTATTTGTGCCAATTCCCACAGTAGAAGAATAATTGCTTTCTTCCCAGGCCTTCGCTATTTTTATTGTGCCTTTTTTTCACCTTAGCTAGTCACTGTCAAGTTCTCTAGAAAAACACAATTTATTGTAATGAAATCTCAACATGAGATGACTCTTTCTGAAAATTTGAGCATTGATTTATTTCCAAATTTGACATGGTGGTGCTTGTTTTAGAAAATATAAACACTCAACATTCCTCTCCATTGAGCATCAATTTTCTTATTATTCTACAATAAAGAAATCTATAGAATGATCTAGCATAAATTAGTAGATTCCCTTTTAGTAGCCAAGAAGTTAATTAATACTTTTTTAGTCTTTCTTTAGAATAAAGACTGGCTGAATTTGTGAATCTTTTTCTATATAATCTGAATATATCAGATTGTATTGTGTTATTTCCCCTAAAGTTCTGCAACATTCCCAGTAAAATCACAGTATGAAGTCCAAGATGCCTTAGATTAGCCTGAATTACTAAAATGGAAGAAGTGCCCATTAGAGAAATTTCATGACTATTTTAAGCCATTCCACATGGAAATCTTTTAGTTGAAGATATCTCACTGTTATTTTGGAAAACAATCCTATATAATAAAAGCCTAATATACTAAGTGTCCGGTTGGCCATTCAAAAAGTAATCCTATCTAATAAAAGAAAAATATGCAAATTGACTGCATCTCCACTACACTACCAGCCACGCCCACCAGCCACACACATCAGCCAATCAGGAGTAAGAATGTAAATTAACCCAACCAAGATGGCTGTGGCCAAAGAGAGAGCAGGAAGGAGGATTGGGTTTCCATGTGATGGAGGAAGCCAAGCTTTCCACACACCCTGGCTGGCTCAGGCCTCCACTCAATGCTACAAAGCTTCAATTATAGAAGATAAAAAAATTCCAACAAAAATGGCAGCAGCCATGAAGCTGGAGAAAGCAGAAGGCTAGGGTTGCCCTCAGTGATGGAGGAAGCCAAGATTTCTGCAGACCTGGCCTGTCTTGACCTCCACTCAAGGCTACAAAGTTTCAATTATAGAAGATAAATAAATCCCAACAGAAATGACTGCCTCCACTGAGCGAGCAGGAGGCTTGGCTCCACTCCAGGCTACAAAGTTTCAATTGTATAAGATAAATAAATCCCAGATATCACGGGGTGGGGGAGGGGGCACTGGCCAGCCTGCAAATGACCACAGGGTCTTCACCCAGGCTGCACCACGCCCCAAGGGGACACCCACCCTGATCTGCAAAACACTTCAGGCAAACAAGCTGGCTCCCACCCATGCACCAGGCCTTTCTTCTATCTAATAAAAGAGTAATATGCAGATTGACCTTCAGTCCAACACACAATATGACTGCCCCCATATGGTCAAAGATCCTGCCCCCATGTGGACATAAGATGGCCACCACAAAGTGGCCTGCAAAAGAGGGCAGTTGGGGGCAATAAAGCCTCCAGGGCAGGGCAGTTAGGGATGACAAGGCTGGCAGAGGGAGAAAGTTGAGGGTGACCAGGCCTGCAGGGGAGGACATTTAGGGACAATCAGGTTGGCAGGGGAGCAGTTAGGCATCAATCAGGCTGGTAGGGGAGTAGTTAGGAGTTGATCAGGCTGGCAGGCAGAAGCAGTTAGGGACAATCAGGAAGGCAGGCAGGAGAGCAGTTATGAGCTAGCATTCTTGGATTGTGAGAAGGATGTCCAACTGCCCATTTAGGCAGGCAGTTGGACATCCCTCAAGGAGTCCCGTATTGGAGAGGGTGCAGGCTGGGCTGAGCGACACCCCCGCCCCCCCCCCATGCATGAATTTTGTGCACTGGCCCTCTAGTATGCTAATGATACACTAAGACCTCTCAATTGCATGCTATGACATACACTGACCACCGGAGGCAGACGCTCCAACTGGTAAGTGAGCTTGCTCCTGGGGTCCGGCTGATCAGGATTGAGTGAGACAGGTTGGACACACCCTGGAGCCCTCCTGCAGTCCCTCCCTGGCTGGCCAACCACCTGTATCCCTCCCCGCCACCAGTCATGCACCACAGCTTTCCCTGAACTCTCTCACAATCTGGGACCCTTCAGCAAATATTGAAGAGCTGGTTTAGGCCCGATCTTGCAAGCCTCGCCAAGGGACCCCACTGGTGCATGAATTCATGCATTGCGCCTCTAGTTATTATATAATTTTAATTATAACATATGCAAAATATCTTGGAATTATTAATATAAACATTAATTAATTATAAAACCCTCATGAAGCCTGTCATGGATTTTGAGTCTGAAGAGTGTAAACTTGGATATAACACATGCTGGCCTATTGGACACTACTTGCCAAGTGCCCTTCATTCCAACATTGAGCTTTATGACTACTTGAAAGGGAGCACTTGTTTTAGTCTCTGGTTAGCCTGGGAAGCCTGTGTTTGATCAGATGGGGATAGAGAATATATGGGGTTAGGGTTTAGTTTCAAGTATCTTAATAGAGAAGGGGTCAGGATATTACAATGGATAAAGTGGATAAAAATACACAAAAATATTGTTTATAGAGAAGAAATTTTAAAACATCTATGGATGTTATTTGAAATAAGTCAAAACAATGATTTGTATTGAAATCTTTCTGTCCTCCAATTTTCTAGTAACTTGGACAAAATTTATCATTGAAATGCAGAGAAATAAGATATTTTCAGTTCATGTTTCTTCAGTTCTCTAGGTTATTCAACAGCACCTTCAATATACTCTGCTACTTCTTAGCATCTGAGCCAGAAGAGTTCATTTTTTTCTCCAGAATGAATGCCAAGAGTTTCAAGTAAAGAATATTAGTAATATTTTTAAAAGATTTTTGTGAAGTGCTTCCAAGAAGGGAAGAATTTAAAATCTTATAACCAAACCCAGGTGTTCACTTATATAAAAATTTTTTATTGCAATGAAAGGAAATAAGAATCACTGAAATCCAGTTTCCCTTACTTTTAGTCTATTTAATTATCTTGCTTGTACAATTATGTTACCAGAACTGTTGCATATCAATGAATAAGAATTTTATATTTTATATTTTTCTCTAAAAAATCATTTTTTATTTTTAAATTGCAGTTGACATTCAATATTATATTAGTTCCAGGTGTACAGAAATTCTTACACATTTATAAAACTTAAAAAGTGATTCCCCTGTTAAGTCTTGCACCTATCTGATACCCTGTATAATTATGACAATATTATTGATTATATTGATTCCCTAAACTGTGCTTTACATCCCATGACTATTTTTAAACTGCTAATTTGTACTTCTCAATCCATTTCCCCTTTTTATCCAACCCACCAACACCCCTCCCATCTGGCAACCAAAGTTTATTCCCATTCTCTGTTTGCTTCTGTCTTGCTTCTTCACTTATTTTGTTTTTTAGATCCCACACATAAGTTAAATCATATATTTGTCTTTTTATGAAAAATGATGTATTTTTCTTTTTGTCACAAATGTTAAAACTTTATCCATTTTTATAGCTGAGTAATACTCCATTTTACATATGTACCATAGCTTCTTTATTCATTCATCTTTTAATTAATCTATTAACATTTAAAGTAATTATTGATAAGTATGTACTTACTGTCATTTAATTGTTTTCTGATTGTTTTTGTAATTGTTCCTTCTTCATTTCTTATTCTCTTTTTCTTATCTCTTTCCTTTATATAAAGACTAGTGGCCCAGTACACAAAATCCATGCATGGGGAGGCAGTGTCCCTCAGCTCTGCCTGCACCCTCTCCAATTTGGGACCCCTCGGGGGATAACTGGCAGTCAGACATCCCTCTCACAATCCAGAACTGCTGGCTCCTAACCACTAGCCTGCCTGCCTGATTGCCTCTAACAGCTTCTGCCTGCCAGCCTGATCATACCTAATTGCTCTCCTGCTGGCTTGATTGACCCTGACCACCTCTGCCTTGGCCCCACACCCAGGATCCAGGATTCCCTCCTTCAGCTGGCCACAGGCACCCAGGATCCAGGCTGGCTTTGCTTGGGCTGGGTGCAGCAGCAGGGGCAGGTGGCTTCGCCTGGACCAGAGCCACAAGCGCTGGTGTCTGGAACCACAGGGTAGGCAGCTTTTCTGTCTTATGGGTCACAGCCAACCTCAGGTGCTGGTGCCCAGGACTGTAGGCGGGCAGCTTCTCCATCTTCTCTGGGATGCAGTGTGGCCACTTCTCCAGCTGGCTGCAGCCTGGGATTACAAGGCAGGTGGCTTCTTAGTTTCCAGGGTTGCAGCCAGCCTCAGATGCTGGCTCCCAGTTTCTGTCTCCCCCAGGACATGGGACAGGCAGACATGGGGCAGGAGGACATGGGGTGGGCAGCTTCTGTGCTGGCTGCAACCTGGGGTCATGGGGCACACTGCTTCTTTGTCTCCAGGGCTGCAATCAGCCTCAGGCACTGGTGCCCAATTTCTCTGTCTCCCCTGATTTCTCTGACACCCACAAGCCCAGAGCGGCTTGGGGAAGGGGCCGCCACCATTTTTATCAGGTTAATTTGCATACTCAAATTATTGGTTGGTGGGTATTGTGGAGGTATGGTCAATTTATTAGTGTAGATTTTTTATTGATACTTGGGGGGGGAGAGAAAGAAAGAGAGAGAGAGAGAGAGAGAGAGAGAGAGAGAGAGAGAGAGAGAGATTGATTTATGTGAGAGTGAAATATCCATCAGCTGCCTCCTACACACCTCCTACTGGAGATCAAGACCATAACCCAGCATGTGCCCTGACCAAGAATCAAACCAGCAGCAATGCTCAAACAACTGAGCCACAACAGCCAGGGCTTGCCCTCTTCTTGTGTATGTTTGATGACTTTCTGTGGTGTTGTGTTTCTCCCTCTTTTTTAAAGATTTTTTTTTTATTTGAAATTTTTAGAGAAAGGGCAAGGGTGAGAGAGAGAATGAAATATTAATTGGTTGCCTTCTGTACACACTCCAACTGGGGATCAAACCTGCAACCTCGTTATGTGTCTTGCTTGCACTCAAGCTTACTACTTTTTGGTGTCCAGGGATGATGCTCCAACCAATTGAGCCACAATAACCAGATTCCTTTCTTCTTTTTATTGGATAGATAATGTAAATTTTTGGTTTGTGATTCATATGTACAAGCTATGCTTTTGCAGTCCATTTTAAGTCGATGGTTGCTTAAGTTCTAACGCTTTCTTAGAATCATTGCCATTTTGACTCATATCCTCCAATTTGATGCTTTGGCATTATTTTTTACTTCTTTTGTGTGTATCCCTTAATTTATTGTTGTAATTACACATACTCTACTTACTTCTTCTTTTTAACCTTTGTATTAGCTTTAGTGTTGGCTAATTCACTGCTTTTAGTAGGTATTTGGCTTTGTCTATGACTTTTTTTTGCAATATTTTCTTATTTATATTTTTTATTATTTTCCTTCTTCTTAAAGGAATCCCTTTAATGTTTCTTGTAATGCTGGTGGTGATGAACTTATTCAGCTTTTTCTTGTTTGGAAGTGAATTTTATATTTTTATTTGACCCTGCATGCTTATATTATGACATAAGGTGAAATCACCAAATTTCATGAGTCTGAAGAAGGAGGCTCCTAGATCACTGAGAGTCTCTACATTACTGAAATGTCTATCTATTGGTCTAGCAATCAATCTATTCCCTGTCATTCTATCTTTCTTTATGTAGGAAGGCACTGAAGTTCAGAATAGACTTCAAAATTTGTTTTAACTTGGGCTTGAGTTCTAGGTTTCAGAAGATGAAATAAAAAGTGCCTATCTAATGTCATTTCTGATATTTTTGACTTCATGTGATTAATGATATAGGTGATATTTTTGTTTTTGTTGTTGTTAATCCTCACTGGAGGATATATTTTCCCTTGATTTTATTTTTTAAGAGAGAATGGAAGGGAGGGGGAGAGAGAAATACCCAGGCAAGGGAGACACATCTCTGGTTGAATCCCATGCGCCTGATGTAGACTGGGGAGTAAGCCTGCAACCAAGGTACATGCCCTTGACCAGAATCAAACCCATGAACCTTCAGTTCAAAGGCTAATGCTCTGACTACTGGAGAAACCAGTGAGGATGATTTAGGTGATCTTCATACCTATTAGGTTTAAAAATGTCTGCAACACAAATGAGGTATTCATGTTTTATTGTTAATATCTGAATGCTCACTTTAACATAAAAGTGCCATTAAAATCTGTAACTTGGAGCAAAACCTTATCTTTATGTGCTTTATAATGGTCAGTTAAAGTATAATGGTCATTTAAAGTATATACTCATAATTATAATTATAAAAGTGAAATTCTTTAAAATGAATGATTATAGTACAGGAAGTCCATTGCCAATATTTTCTGGCCCAGTTTTTATTGATATGAAAGTTGTAATTTTATGCCTCATCTCTCTCTCAGTGGGTTCTGAATTTGGAGGTGTGTCAAAATTATTGATTGAGTAAAGACTTACAGAGCACATGTGTTTGTTGGGCCCCTTTATACTTAATTCCATAAATTGTTGATGCTGAGATACTTGTGGGTATCCTAATGTGTTAGATAAAATTTGCTTCCATATATTATGGGATTTATACCCATAAAATAAATGGACATTTACCTTAGCTCATTTAAATAGGTTTTTGTTTCTGACACCTGAATTTGACACACCAAATCAAGTACCTTTTAGTTACAATGTAGTTCTTCAAATTCTATAAATACATTTGGCTCATTGTTGATGATTGAAAAGAGGTAAAAGATGAACTATTATTTCTCAAAGTCCATCTGTGTCATTGCATATGGCAGTATTTCATCTTTCCTTATGGCTCAGTAGTATTCCATTGAGAATATGTACCACATCTTTATCCAATCATCTATCAAAGAATACTTCACTTGTTTCCATGTCTTGGACCTTTTGAATAATGCTGCAATAAACATAGGAGTGCATATAACTTGGTGAATAAATGTCTTTCAAATTTTCAGGTAGATAACCCAGAAGAGGGGTTGCTGGGTCATAGAGTACCTCTATGCTTAATTTTTTTAGGAGTCTCCATACATTTTTCTATAGTGGCTGTACCAGTTTACATTCCTACTAGCAGTAAATGAAGGTTTCTTTTCTCCACAACCTCTCCAACACTTGTTATTACTTGTCTTAATGATAATAATAGGCATTCTAATGGGTATGAGATATCTCATTGCAGTTTTTGATTTGCATTTCCCTAACAGTTAATGAAGTTGAATATCTTTTCTGATATATCAATTGTCCATTTGTATGTCTTCTTAGAAGAATTGTTTGTTCAGGTCCTCTGCCCATTTTTAAATTGGATTGTTTGGCTGAAACCGATTTGGCTCAGTGGATAGAGCGTCGGCCTACAGACTGAAAGGTCCCAGGTTTGATTCCCTTCAAAGGCATGTACCTTGGTTGCAGGCCCATCCCCAGTAGGGGGCATGCAGGAGGCAGCTGATCGATGTCTCTCTCTCTCATCGATGTTTCTAATTCTCTATCCCTCTCCCTTCCTCTCTGTAAAAAATTAATAAAATATATTTAAAAAATAAATAAATTTGTTTGTTTGTTTGGTATTGAGTTGTATGAGTTCATTATATATTTTGGATACTAACTCCTTGCCAGAGCTATTGTTTGCAAATATTTTCTCCCATTCGGTTTATTGTATTTTGTTTTGTTGGCTGTGCAGAAGATTTTTAGTTTGATACAGTCCCATTCATTTATTGCAAGATAATCAGATAGAAAAAGTTAAGAACCATACAATTTCACTCATATGTGGGATATAAAACTAAAAGCAATAAATGAACAAATAAGAAAAACATACAAAAACTCATAGACACAGTATGGTGGTTACCAGAGGAAAGGAGAGTGGGAAGGGACTGATGTGGGGGAAAGGGGTAAAATATATGGAAACAGAATGAGATTTGACTTTTTTTTTTAATATTTTATTGATTTTTTACAGAGAGAAAGAGAGAGAGATAGAAAGTCAGAAACATCAATGAGAGAGAGACATCAATCAGCTGCCTCCTGCATGCCCCACAGTGGAGATGTGCCCCCAACCAGAATCGAACCTGGGACCTTTCAGTCCGCAAGCCGACGCTCTATCCTCTGAGCCAAACAGGTCTCTGCGAGATTTGACTTTGAATATTAGGCACACAATGCAACATACAGATCATGTATCATAGAGATGTACAATTAAAGCATAAATAATCTTATCAACGAATGTCACTCCAATTTAATTAAAAAATAAAATATAAAAATAAAATATAAAAAATAAAATATAAAAATATAGCTGAAATGTGAAGTAATTTTCCCAAAGTCACATAAACATCCTGGGACATGAGCCCAGAAAGAGCTCTGAAAAAGAGGCATATTTTTATATCTCTCACAGGCTTTGTGTGAGAAAATTTAAATTTGGCTTATTCCCAGTGGGCAGAGCCCAAGGCACCACAGTGCACTTGGATCCACTGTGTGGTATCATGGCCATGATTGGAACTGGTGGCCCTCAGCTCTCAGAGATTATAGGAAGACGTTTCAGCAGGGTACTTTTAAGCATAATACTTATTTCTTTCCCTTAGTTTTTAAAACCCTAATATATTCTATATAATTCTTTTAAGAATTTGAAAACAAACAGGTATTTAATGCTAACTGTATTATTTCAGATATCATTACTTTTAGGAATTTGAAAGGACTGTGAAAAGAATGCTCTCTTCCTTTATCTCTTCTCCCCTCACCTTTGGGCCATTCACTTCTTCCAATAGTTATTATCCTATTCCCAGTTGAATAATCAATAACTCATTGTACTTACATTGATGGATTAGAGCAAATTCATCGCTACTTCTGGGGAAAGGAAATGTACTTCAAAGAATCTATCCTAATGGTAGCAGGTTATCAATAATCCTAAAATTAATTAGTGGGCTATGATTATGAATTTAACACAAATCTAATCATTATACATAATAAAAGTAACAAAGAGAATTCTGGCCCATGAAATTTAGTAGCTAGTCATATAGCTAATGCATACATACCAATTTAAATGTCTAGATATGATCTTGATGATAAAAACGATCAGCAGCTACAAACTACATTCTATAGAAGAAGTGGTCATTGGGTAACTCAGAAAGTCTTCTTGTTCAAACATTTTCTCCTGCCTGAGTAGTGTTTGAAAGCCAGCTATAAAAAGAGGTTTGTTTATAAGTAATGGTCAACAATGCCTTGCATTAAACTGTCTTTTTATTTGGATGCTGATATCTGGGCCTTGATGACTTTGTAGAAAATGCCCTTTCAAGATTAGCTAATTTTTAGAGATTTTAACTCTCCAGGAGAGTTCCTTTCAAATGCAAACAAACCAGTCCATAGCTTAATACTCCCCCTCCCCCCCACACACTTCCCCATTTTATGGGGCTCTTTCACGCAGAGTCACCCACTATCTCCTTGCCCTAATCACCAGGATCAGATACCAGAGATCTAGGGACAGCCCCTATTCCCTAAAGCCCACTGAAATCATTCGACCTAGCCAGTCCTAATCCTATGAACCCTGCCTCATGCTTCCTGCCCTGCAGAAACCACAACAAAGGCTCTTGCCCAGGTCTTCCCCCTGCTTTTTCTGCTCAGGACTCATCCTAGTGCTTCTTCACTGTCCCTGAATGGTGTGCTCCTTCCTCTTGGAAACTGTGAGTTATAAAGTATCATTTCAGTGGCCATTGTCTCTTGGTTTGTTGGCTTTTTCATACCTGAATAATAAAACTGCCCTCACACCCCACCTTTGAAACAGTTTCCGTGAAGGTTAGTGTTCAAATGTATTTTAGTTACTGGCAAGAAGATTTCTGATTTCTATTTTCAATGTGATGGTTGGGATATTCTAAAGTATTTTAGAGAGCTTTGATAATTTTATGTCATCAATCTTTCTTTTATAGATGTTCCCACTCATTTTTAACACCTTCTTAAATATCTAGTATTTTTTTAAAAAATACTTTTTTTAGATAATTGTAAATTCACTTGCAGTTGTAAGAAATAATGCAGAAAGAACTCTTTGCCCAACTTACCTCAGAGGTACTATTTTGCAAAACAATAGCACAATATCACAACCAGGAAATAGACACTGGTACAATTCATGGATATTGTAACGGAGCAAGTCCCCACAAGATAGACCACAAAGACTAATTGAATTCAAACAGGCATAAATTTATTACAGATTCGAATCTAGGCTCAAACTTTAGCTGACATCTACCTTCCTCCCCGTCTAAAGTTCTTGTTACATATCCTCAACTAATCACAAAACTTATTAAATTAGGCAGAGAAAAAAGTCGCCAATACTTTGGTAAATTTCCTGACCAGATCACTCTCCCATATGCTAAGGAACAAATAAACTGGCTATCACAAAATGAAGATGACTGGGGCATAGCCCTCTCATCATTTAAAGGAATTATTGACAACCATTATCCCTCCGATAGACTTATTCAGTTTGCCCGACTATACCCCTTTATTTTCCCTAAAATCACATCCAATACTCCCTTACAGAACGCTTCTTTAGTTTTCTCTGACGGCTCTTCCTCTGGCATAGCAGCATATATCATAGATTCTCAATGCTATAGCATTAGATCCCCGTTCAAATCTGCACAACTTGTAGAACTTTTTGCCATCCTAGAGATATTTAAAACTTTAAACAACACTCCTTTCAACCTCTATACAGATAGTTCTTACATTGCACTCTCAGTTCCCCTACTCGAAACAGTTCCTCATATTAAGCCCTCCACCAACGCTGTCCCCCTTTTTCATGAACTTCAGTCCCTTATTTTACAAAGACAAAAACCATTCTACATCGGGCACCTGAGGGCTCATTCTGACCTCCCTGGCTCCCTCTCCCAAGGCAACTCTCTTGCAGATACAAATACCCGCCTGATATATTCCCTTACTATTGATCCAGTAACCAGGGCTAAAAATTATCATGCTCTCCATCACCTTAATGCCCATACACTTCGCCTTTTATTCAAAATTACCCGAGAGCAAGCCAGACAAATTGTTAAAGACTGTCCAGGATGTCTCATCCACCTACCACTTCCTCATTTAGGAGTTAATCCAAGAGGCCTACTCCCCAACGAAATTTGGCAAATGGACATTACCCATATCTCTGATTTTGGCAATCTCAAATATGTCCACGTAATCGTTGATACATATAGTGGATTTATCTTCGCCACCCTCCAGGGCGGAGAGGCCTCAAGAAAAATCATAGCGTACACTCTTAAATGTATCACTACCCTAGGTAAACCTCAGAAAATCAAAACAGACAACTGGCCTGGATATACTTCCCAGGCACTCCAAGAATTCTGCCGTCACTTCCAGATAAAGCATATCACTGGCATTCCCTATAATCCTCAAGGGCAAAGCATAATAGAGCGGGCTCACCAAACTCTTAAAAATACCATAGCCAAACTCGAAACAAGTAGCGATTACCCTACTAAGGGTTCTCCCCGTAATATCCTCAATCACGCATTGTTTACCTTCAATTTTCTACAACTAGATACAAAATTAGGAACCATGGGAGGTGATTGGGACTTCAGCAGTCCTTTAGGGCCTAACAAATGTGTCAGAAAGGTTGGCCAGCCCGTCTGCTGGTCGCCGCGGGCAGCAGTTCACATATCAGATGGTGGAGGACCCACGGATAGAGTAAGGGAATCCATAGTACAAAAAACAATTGAAGATATTATTAAACTTAGATATCCTCCCATCCAGTACCATCCACTAGCACTACCTAAACCGCGTGACATAGACCTTGATACCCAGACCAATAACATCCTAGAAGCCACCCTCATAGCCTTAAATGCCTCTAACCCTAACCTCGCTAAAGACTGCTGATTATGCATGACTGTAGGGACCCCCATGCCCACAGCTCTTCCAACGTCAAACTCCTCCCTCACTAACGATTGTACCCTTAATATCTCCTTTAGAGTACAGCCTGTAGGCTTCAACTTTTCTGTCTGTTTTCAGGGACCAGCCCAAAACAATAGTTATGACATAGACCTAGGATTTATAACCTTTTCCAACTGCTCCACAGTCACTAACCACTCTAAGCTCCTATGCCCCGCCCCTGGACAAGTTTTCATTTGTGGCAACAACCTAGCCTATACGGCACTTCCAACAAATTGGACCGGCCTTTGCTTACAGGCTACCATTCTCCCAGACATCTCCATTATTCCGGGAGATGAGCCTGTCCCCCTACCCAGCCTTGACTACATCGCTGGACGCAGTAAGCAAGCTATCCAACTCATCCCCTTACTTGTAGGTCTAGGGGTCTCTGGTGCCGTGGCCTCCGGCACTGCAGGACTAGGAGTAGCAATCCACTCCTATACAAAACTTTCTAATCAATTAATTGATGATGTTCAAGCCCTCTCAGGGACTATTAATGATCTTCAGGACCAGATTGATTCCTTAGCTGAAGTAGTCTTACAAAACAGAAGAGGTCTAGATCTGCTTACAGCAGAACAGGGAGGGATATGTTTGGCCCTACAGGAACGATGCTGCTTCTACGCCAACAAGTCTGGTATCTTCCGAGACAAAATCAAGAAACTTCAAGAAGACCTCATCAAAAGACGGAAGGAGCTGTTTGAAAATCCGCTCTGGAGTGGATTTAATGGACTTCTCCCTTATCTTCTCCCCATCCTTGGTCCCCTCATAGGCTTCCTCCTTATCATAACCTTTGGCCCTTGGGCATTCAAAACCATCACCTCACTAGTGAAACAGCAAATAGAAGCTGCCATAGCCAGACCCATTCAGGTTCATTACCAGCGCTTAGAAATGACTGACCCAGACTACTACAGCCCTCGACGCCATCAACCCCAGAATGGCTCCTTCCCCACAGGGACAGCATCTTAACCAGAGGGATGCTAACCTTTGCTTAAAAAGTAAGCAAAAGGTTTGGGTACCGAGCTGAGTGTAGAGCAAAGCATTGCAAGGGAAGATTAAATTTTAGAAAAATCTCCTCTGGGTTTCCCTGAGAACACACCTGGTTTGCATAGAGGTTGACATCTAAAAACTAAAACGTAAGGCTCTGCCTCTCCTCCCCAAAAGATGTCAAGAGCCACATAGTGGACAAAAACGAGGTCCACGGGAGGAACCAGGTCAATGTCTCCTTAGCCGGTCAAAGCCCACTCCCATAAAAGGAAAAGGGAGGAGATGTCAGGAGCCAGAAAAATACAGCAGGGGTTGTGGAATTTCCCCTAAGGCCAGAACTGCAGACCTGAAACCTCCCCAACCAGGAAAGTCATAACCGCCACATCCGCAATCAGCAGCCAGCATCTGGAACTAGCTTAGCCAACTAGCTTAGGCCACATACCTCCTCATGCCTTTTTTCCTCCCCTTCCCCCTTCTGAGAAGAGCCACCAGAAATAAAATTTTGAGGCTTGATCAGAACACCATTTGCCTTGCCTCCTTTCTTTGTGTCCCTGTCTGTTTCTCATTCTCTTCGGTGCATCGCCTCGCTGCCCCTGTTGAATGACCCCGCGGGACAAGGCACATAGTCATATCAATTGATGCAGAAAAAGCATTTGACAAAATCCAACACACTTTCTTGATAAAAACTCTCAACAAGGTGGAAATAGAAGGATCATACCTCAACACAGCAAAAGCCATAGATGATAATCTCACAGCTAGCGTCATACACAATGTGCAAAAACTAAAACCATTTCCCCTAAAAAGAGGAACAAGACAGGGATACCCACTCTCACCACTCCTGTTCGATATAGTACTGGTAGCCATTGCACTTAGACAAGAAAATAAATAAAAGGCATCCAAATTGGAAAAGAAGATATAAAACTGTCCTTATTTGCAGAAGACATGATATTGCATATAAAAAACCTGAAAGACTCCATCAGAAAACTAATGTACTCAATAAATGAATTTGGCAATGTAGCAGGATACAAAATTAATGCCAAGAGATCTATGGCATTTCTATATGCCAATAGTGAACTTAGAGAAAGAGAGATTGAAAAAGTAATCCCATTTGCCATTGCACCAAAAAGATTAAAATACCTAGGAATGAACTTAACTAAGGAGGTAAAAAACACATATGCAGAAAACTACAGAACACTGAAAAAAGGTAGAGGAAGATGGAAGAACATACCATGTTCATGGAATGGGAGAATCAATTATTAAAATGTCCATACTACCCAAAGCAATCTATAGATTCAATACACTCCCCATTAAAATACTAACAGCATATTTCACAGATCTAGAAAAAACTCTCCAAAATTTTATCTGGAATAAAAGAAGACCCCAAATAGCAACTGAAATCCTGAGAAAGAAGAATAAAGTGGGATCTCAATACCAGATTTCAAGCTATATTACAAAGCCACTGTTTTCAAAACAGCCTAGTACTGACATTAAGAACAGACATATAGATCAACTGAATAGAATAGAGAATCCAGATATCGACCCAAACCACTATGCTCAATTAATATTTGACAAAGATGGCATGAACATACAATAGAGTCAAGACATTCTCTTCAATAAATGGTGTTGGGAAAATTGGACAGATACATGCAAAAAAATGAAACTAGACCATCGACTTACACCATACACAAAAATAAACTCCAAATGGATACAGGACTTAAACATAAGTTGGGAAACCATAAAAATACTAGAGGAATCCATAGGCTGCAAAATCTCAGATATGCCAAAGGAATTTCTTCACTGATACTGCTCCTAGGGCAATGGAAGCTAAAGAGAAAATAAACAAATGGGGCTATATTAAAATAAAAAACTTTTGCACAGAAAAAGAAATCATCATCACAACAAGAAGAAAGCCTACTGTATGGGAGAACATATTTACAAATGTTTTCACTGATAAAAGTTTAATCTCAAGCATCTTTAGGCAACTGATGCAATTCAATAAAAGGAAGATAAATGATCCAATAAAAAATGGGCAATGGACCTAAATAGAATCTTTTTGAAAGAAGACAGAAGAAAGGCCAAGCGGCACATGAAAACATGCTCAAAGTCACTAATTATCTGAAAGATGCAAATCAAAACAACATGCTATACAATCTCACACCTGTCAGAATGTCTATCATCAACAAATCAACAAACAACAAGTGTTGGCGAGTATGTGGAGAGAAAGGAACCCTTGTGTTCTGCTGGTGGAAATGCAGACTAGTGTAGCCACTGTGGAGAATGGTATGGAATTTCCCAAAAGAACTAAAAATGGAACTCCCATTTGACCCAGCAATCCCACTTTTAGGAATTTATCCTAAGAAATTACAAACACCAATCAGAAAGTATATATGCACCCCTATGCTCATAGCAGCACAATTTACAATAGCTACAATTTGGAAACAGCCTAGCTACCATCAGCAGATGCCTGATTAGAAAACTCTAATACATCTACACAATGGAATACTATGCTGCCAAGAAAAAAGGAAGTCTTACCATTTGCAGCAACCTGGATGGGACTGGAGAGCATTATGCTAAGTGAAATAAGCCACTTTTCATTTTTTAATGAAAGAAAAATACCACATGATATCACTCATTTATGGATAATAAAGAACATTATAAACTGATGAACAAAAAAAAAGATAGATACAGATGCAATAATGCATCAAACAGACTTACAAATTACAGCGGGAAAGTTAGTGAAAGGTGAGGTAGATAAGAGATCAACCAATGGACTCAAGACACTGGGGAGTGAGGGCATGTATGGGAGTGGGGTGGCAGAAGTAATGGGAAGATATGTACATATGTGGTACATTTTTAAAAATGGAAAAAAAAAACTAACAATGTGCAAAGAAACTGAGTTTTTTAATGTTCCATTTTAAATAAATTATTTTTTACCTCTTCTAAAAAAAAAAGGCAACAGAATACTTATTATTCTCAAGTGCACATTGAATATCCTCCAGGATAGAGCTTATTTTAGGCCATAAAACAAGTCAGTAAATTTAGGAAGATTGAAATTATATCAAGCATTTCTTTCTCTTTACTTTAAAATATATTTTATTGATTCTTTTACAAAGAGAAAGGGAGTGGGATAGAGAGTTAGAAACATAGATGAGAGAGAAACATTGGTCACCTGCCTCCTGCATGCCCCTTACTAGGTAAATGCCCTTGGCTGGAATTGAACCTGGGACCTTTCAGTCCACAGGCTGAAGCTCTATCCACTGAGCCAAACAGGTTTTGGTTATCAAGCATTTTTCTTACCCACAATGGTATGAGACTAAAAATCAATTACAAGAATAAAACTAAAAAAATCACAAATATGTGGGTGTTAAACAAAGTTATAATGAACAATCAATGATTTTATGAAGCAATCAAAGGAGAAATTAGAAATGCCTTTTATATGAATGAAAATGGAACTGCCACATACCAAAATTTATACAATACAACAAGAGTTCTAAGGGAAGATCATGGCAATACATGTCTATTTCAAGAAACCAGAAAAAAAATCTCAAATTAACAATCTAATTTTAACCTCAAGGAACTACAAAAACAAAAGAAGCCCGAAGTCACTAGGTGGAAGGAAAAAACAAAGATTGGAACAGAAGTAAATGAATTAGAGACTAAAAAGAAAGTAGAAAAGATCAATATAATTGAAAGCTGATTCTTTTAAAAAAAATAATAAAAGAATTATGATAGCCAAGCCAGAGTGGTTCAGTGTTGAGCATCAACCTATGAACCATGATGTCCCTGGTTCAATTCTCACATGCCTGGATTTCAGGTTTGATACTAGTGTGGGACATACAAAATACAGATGATCAATGATTCATCTCATTGTTGACTTTTCCATCTCACTCTACCTCTTCCTTCCTCTCTAAAATCAATACAAATATATTTCAAAAACTATGAAAAACATTTAAGCTATATTAATCAAGAAAGAAAGAGAGGGCTCAAACAAGATAAAAACAGAGACATTACAACTAATACTGTAAAAACACAAAGTATAATAAAAAATTACTCTGAACAATTGAAAACCTAGAAGAAATAGCTAAATTCCTAGAAACGTATAACCTTCTAAGAGTGAATCATAAAATAACAGAAAATCTGATTAGACCAATTACTGGCGAGGAGATTGAATAGTTGTCAAAAATCTTCAAACAAACAAAAGTCCATGAACAGATGGTTTGTACCAAACATTTAAAGAGTAACTAATACCCATCTTTTAAAATTCTACCAAAAATCTAGAGACAGGAAATGTGTTCAAACTCATTGTAGGTCAGCATTACCCTGACACCAAAACTAGACAATGAAAGCACAAGAAAAAAAAATTACAAAGCTATATTCTTATAAACATAAATGCAAAAACCCTCAATAAAATATTAGCAAAATGAATTAAAAAATGTAGTAAAAGGATGATACACCAAAATCAAGTTTGATTTTTTCCCCCATGATTCAAGCATGGGTTAGAATAAAACCACATTAAGAAAATCAGAAATGAAAATCATATAATCATCTCAGATACAGAAAAACATTTGAAAAAATCCAATGTTTATATTATAAAATCTCTCGAGTGGGAATAGATGACATATATATAATAATAAAAGCATAATGTGCTAATTAGATCAGACATCCTTCCAGACAGCCTTCCAGATAAAGCCAGGGCTGTGAGGGAAGCCCATGTCCCAGTTTCCTGCTGGAGGGAATCTGGGGTCCCAGGTGCCAGAGGGAAGCCAGTGCCAGCAGTCAGGGGAAGGAAGGCCTACTTTTGCACAAATTTTATGCATTAGGTCTCTAGTTGTAACATCCTATCTAATAAAATAGTAATATGAAAATTGACCATGACTCCAACACACAAGATGGCCACCCCCATGTGGTCAAAGATGGCTGCCCCTATGTGGACACAAGATGGCCACCACAAGATGGCCAGCATGGGAGGGCAGTTATATAGTCAATCAGGCCAGCAGGGGAGGACAGTTAGGGGTGACCCAGGCCTGCAGGGGAGGGCAGTTGGGGGCATCCATGCCTGCCAGGGGAAGGCAGTTAGGGGCAATCAGGCTGGCAGGGGAATAGTTAGGGGGAGATCAGGCTGGCAGGTAGAAATGGTTAGGGGCAATTAGGCAGGCAGGTGAGTTGTTGGGAGATAGTAGTCCTGGATTGTGAAAAGGATATCTGACTGCCCTTTAGGGCCCAAATGGGCAATCAGACATTCCTCAAGGGGTACGAGATTGAAGAGGTTGCAGGCTGGGCTGAGGGATACACCTCACCCCCCCCCATCTCCCCTTAACAAATTTCATGCACTGGGCCTCTAGTAATAAAATAAAATCTATATATGACAAGCCCACAGTTAGCATTATAGTCTTATAAGCTAAAAGCTTTTCTGTGTGTGTGTGTGTGTGTGTGTGTGTGTGTGTGTGTGTGTGTTTTAAGTTAAAAGCTTTTTCTCTAAGATTAGGAAAGAGCCAAGAATGCCCAGTTTTGCCACTTTTATGCAACATAGTATTGGAACTCCTAGCCAGAGCAATTGGGAAAGAAAAAAGAAAGCATCAAAATTATAAAAAGGCCAAAACCTGTTTGGCTCAGTGGATAGAACGTCGGCCTGTGGACTGAAGGGTCCCAAGTTTGATTCTGGTCAAGGGTATGTACCTTGATTGCAGGCACATCCCCAGGGGTGGGTGTGCAGGAGGCAGCTGATCTATGTTTCCCTCTCATCGATGTTTCTGACTCTCTATCCCTCTCCCTTCCTCTCTGTAAAAAATCAATATATTTTTAAAATTGTTAAAAAATTATAAAGAGAAAAAGTAAAACTGTCACTATTTGCACATTGTATATATACTTGTATATCTATACTAATAAAAGGGTAATATGCTAATTAGATTGAACATCTTTCAGACGTCCTTCTGGACAAAGCCATGGTGGTAGGGTGAGGTAGAGGCAATTAGGGGTAATCAGATGGGCAGTAAAGAACAATTAGGGTGCAATCAGGCCAGCAGGGGTGACCAACTAGGGGGTGATCAGGACAGCAGTGGGGAGCTGTTAAGGAGTGATCAGGCTGGTGGGGGGAGCTGTTAGGGTGTAATCAGGCCAGCAGTGGGGAGCAGTTAGGGGGTGATCAGGCTAGTAGGCAGAAGTGGTTAGGGGTGATTAGGTTGGCAGGCAGAGGTGATTAGGGATCAGGCAGGCGAAAGGTGCTTGAGCCAGCAGTCCCGGATTTCGAGAGGGACATCCGAAAGATGTTAGGAGCCAGCAGTCCTGGATTTCTAGAGGGATGTCTGACTGCCAGTTTAGGCCTGTTCCCACGGGTTGGGCCTAAATCGGCAGTCAGACATACACCAAGGGATCCTTTTATATATATAAAAACCTAGTTGGTGCTTGTGCATGATGTCATCACAAGATGGCTGCCACAAGATGGATGCATGCACTGTGGAGGCGGGGCCCAGTGGCCTATCAGTGTGATGAGGCCTGGGGTTCCTGTGGCTTCATGTGGTGTGGAGGAGGCCAGTCCTGGCATCTCCACCTTCTTGTGTGAAGGAGGTGGGTTGCAGCAGGTTTGGGCAGTTGTGAGTGATCAAGCTGGCAGAGGAGGGCAGTTGTGGGTGATCAGGCTCTTAGGTGTTAATCAGGCCATTAGGGGAATGATTAGGGGGCAATCAGGACGGCAGGCAGAAGCTGTTAGGAACAATCAGGCAAGCAGGCAGGTGAGCGGTTAGGAGCCTTCGGTCCAGATTGTGAGAGGGATGTCCAACCTCTAGTTTAGGCCTGGTTTTGCAGGGATCTGGAAGTTGGACATTCCTGAGGGGTCCCAGATTGGAGATGGTGCAGGCCGAACTGAGAGACAAACCCTCCACCCACCCCCCTGCCCATGCATGAATTTTGTGTACCAGGACACTATTCTTAATGTTCTTCTGTTTATTATGTTAGAACTAAAAAAAATGAAGTCATTAAAGTTTCAGGATACAAAATCAATATACAAAATTCTGCTGTGTTTTTGCACAATGAAATATTAACAAGATAAATAAAGAACATAATTATATTTATAGTTGCAGCTACAATTACAAAAGACCTCAGAATAAATTTAACCAAGGAGGTGCAAGATTTGCACTGTAAAAACTATCAGACATTGATGAAGAAATTGAAAAAGACAGAAATAAATGTAAAGATATTATATGCTCATGGATTGAAAGAATTAATGTTATATAAGTGTCCATACTATCCAAAGGAATCTACAGATCCAATGCAATCTCTATTAAAATTTCAATGACATTTTCTAGAGAAAAACTCTAATTTTTACAGAATCAAAAAGACCCTAAATAGTTAAAGCAATCTTAAGAAAGAAGGAAAAGCTGGACAAATCATGCTTGTTTCTTTCAAACTATATTTCAGATATAGTAATCAAAATAGTATGGTATTGGCATAAAAATGGACACATAGATCAATGAAACAGAATAGAAATCTCAGAAATAAATCATGCATAAATGGTAAATTAATTTACAACAAAGGAAGCAACAGTATACAATAAAGGACAGTCTGCAATAAATTTTGTTGGAAAAATGGCAACAAGAGAGAGAGAGAGAGAGAGAGAGAGAGAGAGAGAGAGAGGGAGAGAGAGAAGAGGTTACTATCTTACACAATACACAAAAATTAACTAAACGTGTTAGACTTGAATATAAGACCTGAAACCATAAAATTATTAGAAAACTATGTAGGCAGTTAGCCTCTTGACATTGATCTTGGTGATAATTTTTTTTTTTTGTATTTTGACTCCAACAGCAAAGGCAACAAAATAAAAAATTAATAAGTGGGATTCATTCAATTTCAAAACCTTTGCACAAAATGGTGAAGTCTCTATGGAAAATAGTGTGGAGGCTCCTCAAATAATAAGAAATGTAACTGCCTTATAAACTAGCAATTCTATTTTGAGGAATCTATCTGAAGAAATCCAAAACACTTATTCAAAAGAATATATACACCCCTGTGTTTATTGCAGTGTTATTTATAATACCCAAGATTTGGAAGTAACTGAAGATCCCATCAGCCAATGAGTGAACAAAAATAGCTGTGGTACTTTTACACAATGGAATACTACTTGGTGATAAAAAGAGAAGAAAATTTAACCTTTCACAACAGTATAGATGGACCTAGAGTCTATTACTCTAAGTGAAATAAGCCAGTCAAAGAAAGACAAATAACAAATGATTTCATTTATATGTAGAATCTAATGAATAAGAGAATCAGACTCATGGATAGAGCACATACTGACAGAAGGGAGGGGGTTGCAGTGTGAGGTGAAAAAGGTGAAGAGATTAAGCAGCACAAATTGGCAGTTGCAGAATAGCTACAGAGTTAATGGATTGCAGCATTGAGAATATGGTCAATGATATTAAAATAATGGGATATGGAACCAGGTGGGTGGTTGGGGCAGCAGGGGGAACACTCTGTGGAGTGTATGGTTTTCCAGACACTTTGCTGTACATCTGAAATGGGTACAGAATGGTTTTGAATGTAAACTGTGTTTGAAAAATAAAAAACCTTTTCCAAATAAATTCATTGAAAATTCATCATGTAGATGTAAATAATTTTTAACAACTGATGTACAGGTGAGGTACTATTTGTAATCTGTGAAATCTAAATCTTATATAATAAAGAGGTAATATGCAAATTGAATATCACTCCAACACACAAGATGGCTACTCCCATGTGGACACAAGATAGCCTCCACAAGATGGCTAGCAAGGGAGGGCAATTGGGAGGGACCAGGCCTGCAAAGGAGGGCAGCTGGGGCAACTGGGCTAGCAGGGGAGAGCAGTTAGAGGAAACCAGGCTAGCATGGGAGGGCAGTTGGGGATGACAGGCCAGAGGGGAGAGCAATTATGGGCAACCAGTCCTGCAGGAGAGGTTCAGTTGGTGATGACTGGGCTAATAGAGGAGGGCAGTTGTGGGGGACCAAACCTGCAGGGGAGCGCAGTTGTGGGGAACCAGGTCTGCAGGGGAGAGGAATTTGGGAGTGAGGGAAGAGCAGGCCAGCAGGGAAGAGCAGTTAAGGCCAATTGGGCCAGCAGGGAAGCAGTTAGGCATTGATCAGGCTGGCAGACAGAAGCAGTTAGGGGCAATCTGGCAGGCAAGCAGGAGAGAGGTTGGGAGCCAGCAGTCCTGGGTTGTGAGAGGAATGTCTGACTGCCTGTTTAGGCCCAAAAACAAGGGGTCCCAATTTGGAGAAGGTTCAGGCTGGGCTGAGGGACACACACATCCCTGTACAAATTGCATGCACTGGGCCTATAGTGTTATTATAATCAAAGTTTATAACATCAACTATCACATGACAAGTTTTCATTAAAGAATCCTTTGTTGCTGTTGTTGCTTAAAAAGTGAATAAATAAGTCGAAACCAGTTTGGATCAGTGGATAGAGTATTGGCCTGTGGACTGAAAGATCCCAGGTTCAATTCCAGTCAGGGTCATGTACCTTGGTTGTGGGCACATCCCCAATAGGTGGTGTGCAGGAGGCAACTGATCAATGTCTCTCTCTCATCAATGTTTCTAACTCTCTATCCCTCTTCCTTCCTTTCTGTAAAAAATCAACAAAATATATATTTTTAAAAAATGAATAAATAAGAATAAAAAGCTTCTACACAGTAAAAAAAATTAAATTAAATAAAAATGCAAGTTACTGAATGGGAAAAATATTTGCAATTCATATATCTGATAAGGTTTTAACATCCAAAATATAAATAAATGAAAAAGAAAAAAAGAAAAACAACAAAAATAATCTATTTTTTTTAAAGGGCAAAGGATCTGAATAGATATTTTTCCAAAGAAGGCATATAGATGGCTAACAGGCACATGAAAAAATGCTCAACATTACCAATCTCTAGGCATATGCAAATCAAAACCACAATGAGATATTACCTCACACCTATCAGAATAGCTATTATATATATATGTGTGTGTGTATATATATATATATACAAGAATTAATAAGTGTTGGTGAGGATGTGGAGAAAAGGGAATCCTTGGGGCATTATTAGTGAGAATATAAATTGGTACAGCCACTACAGAAAACAATAGAAGAGTTTTTTTTTAAAATTAATAATAGGACTATCATATAATCCAACAATTCCACTTCTGAATATTTCTGTAAAGAAAGAAAAACATTAATTCAAAATATTATATATCCCCTTTTATGTTTATTTCAGCATTATTTACAATAGCCAAGATATGGAGAGAACCTAAGTGTCTATTGGTAGATGAATGAATAAGGAAAGTGTGATATATACAGTATCTATACTAATAAAAGGATAATATGCTAATTAGACCAGACATCTTCTGAATGTCCTTCTGGACAAAGCCATGGTGATGGGGGCTGACACAGAGGCAGTTAAGGATGATCAGGTTGTCAGGGGGCAACCAGGCTGGCAGGTGAGCAGTTAGGGGGTGGCCAGGCTGGTGATGTTCATTTTATAGGTTAGGAGCCAAGGCTCAAAGAGAAGTGACTTGTGTAAGAGTGTACATTAGTATGGAAGGACCAGGCCTTGAATTCAAAGCTTTTGGGGTCCATCATATTAAGGGTTGAATGATAGACATTAACATAATATACTCTGACTGTGATTTGTGGTAGGCTTGGGAAATTAACTTTCTTACTGAACTTCATTATTTGGGCTTCACTACTTCACATAGCAAGAGTTTTAATGTAGTGCTTGAAAATATCTTCTTCAGAGCAAATCATGCTAAGCTGAGTCTGTTGGAATTTTTAGTTTTGGATCCAGAGGTGGTTGATTCAGTTCAAATAGTTTCCTTTCCAAAGAAGGCTATATGTTGTTTTAAAAGTTCAAAGATATGTTACAGAAATTTTGTCTCACTTCAAATAAAGCAACCCCCCAAAAAGTAAAACACAAAATAAGTTAATATAAAATTTACTAAAAAATTATTTGTCATTAAGTAGTTGCTGTCATTAATTATTTCCTAGAAACCAGCTCTTTCTGATATTTTCTAAGTAATACTAAATGGTAGATATAGGAAGCATTTAGGTCACCTTAATTTGTGATAATTTTATCAGGACCTGATTGAAATTTGCCTCTGAATTATTTACTAGAAAAGTATTTGCTCAGCAGATTGTTAGTAACAGGAGCTCTGAAAAAAAATACAATGTCTTCAAGATTTTCTATACAAATAGAGTTAATTACTTTATTTTTTATTGTTGACAGTATTGTAGATATCCCCCATCTCCCCAATCCTCCTTCCATCCAGCTTCTGCCCCACCCCAGGCCTTCACCCCACTATTGTCTGAGTCCATAGACTATGCATATACAGTGGTACCTCGAGATACGAGATAATTCGTTCTGTAACCTTGAGGCGTGGGAAACTATGAGACACTCTAGTCACGGTAAACTGGTGAGTCATGTGCAGCTGGCCGATTCGCGCAATTACTCCTATTTCAAATGTTGCTCGTATTTCAAAGCAAAAATCGCTCACTCGACAGTTTGTATCTCAAAAATATCGTATGTTAGGGCACTCGTATCTCGAGGTACCACTGTATATGCTTATAAATTCTTTGGTTAACATTTTACTTTACATTCTGTGATATACTCATTTTAATTCATTATATTTGTTTCTCTGATTAATCCAACAAAACAGTTTTACTAAACTCTATAGTACAAGAGATTGCTTCCTATATGTGCTATGTTTCAGTCATGTATAAAGCAACATTGGACTTCCTAGATTAATTAAGGAAAGATATGATATTCATAGTGATAGCTTCATTTATAAATATAAGTGAAGTCTATTTATTTATTTACTCATTCAGTAACAATTCTTTTCTAGGTTTCTTCCTAGGTCATTAGAATACAGAGATGAAAATGACACTGCTCTTGCCTTCTAGGAGCTCAGTGTCTTTTAGGGGAGGTGAACACGACAGTACAGAGTCATTACATAGCATAGTAAACATCCATTAGGGATATGCCCAGAGTGGTCCCACGTCAGAGAGGCAAATAACCATCTCAACTTGGGAGGCTGGAAAGGCCCTCAAGAGGAAGATGCTTTAAAGACCTCCCATAGGATCCAAGTGGAGTTTTTGAACCTAGGGGAGGTGAGTGGCTGGGACAAACTTAAGTCCAAATCGTGCTTGCCAGCCCTCTCCCCCACCATATGATATGTTTTGTGTCATTTCTTTATTCATTATTATTGTTGAATAACCTGAACTTTGATTTTCCCTCATGAAATCTATTTATCTTATGCTGGCATATTGGCTTTATAATGCTGAAAAATCCCTGGATTATATAATCATCATTGTTCTTTATTATTGGTAGAGTATAATTATATGTTCTAATTAATTAATTAATCTTGGGAGTTATTCCTCCTAATTAGAACTTTTCCTTTATTCCAAATCTTTCAAAGTCAGAAATCTAATTTTCAGTGTTTCTTCCCCAATGTTTTACATGCCTTAATCTATCTAATAAAAGAGTAATAGGCAAATTGAGCATCACTCTAAGACACAAGATGGCTACCACCATGTAGTAAAAGATGGCTGCTCTCATGTGGACACAAGATGGCTGCCACAAGATGACTGGCAGGGGAGTGCAGTTGTGGGAAGTTGGGAAAGGCCAGGCTAGCAAGGAGGGCAGTTGGGGGGACCAGGCCTGTAGAGGTGGGCAGTTGTAGGTGATCAGGCAAGCAGAGAGGGCAGTTAGGTATGACCAAGCTGGCAGAGGAGGGCAGTTCGGGGAGACCAGGTCATCAGGGGAGGGCAGTTGGGAGGTGACCAGGCTGGCATAGGAGGGCAGTTGGGGAATACCCAAACCTGCATAGGAGGGCAGTTGGGGGGTCAGGTCTACAGGGAAGGACAGTTGGGGGGGGCGGGAATGCAGGGGTGGACAGTTGTGGGTGACCAGGCAAGCAGGGAGGGCAGTTAGGGGTGACTGGGCTGGCAGAAGAGGGCAGTTGGGGGAGACCAGGTCAATAGGGGAGGGCAGTTTCGGGGGAACAGGACTTCAAGGGAGAGCAGTTGGGGGACAGGCCTTCAGGGGAGAACAGTTGGGCAGGGGGGAGGACTCCAGTGGAGGACAGCTGGGGGGACCCAGGTCTGCATAGAAGGACAGTTTGTGGATACCAGGCTGGCAGGGGAAGCCAATTGGGAGGGACCCAGATCTGCAGGGGAGGGCAGTTGAGGGGAACCAGGCCTGAAAGAGAGGACAATTCAGGGGAACCAGGCCTGCAGGGTAGGGCAGTTGGTGGGAGACAGGACTACAGGGGAGGGCTATTGTGGGGGAAGGAAAGCTGGGGAAAGCAGTTGTGGGGGGACAGGCTTGTAAGGGAGGCAAGTTAGGGAGGACCAGGCCTGAGTGTACAGCTGGGCGGGGGAGGGCAGTTGGAGGAGACCAGGCCATCAGGGGAGGGCAGTTAAGGATGATTAGGCCAGCAGTTAGGGGCATCCAAACTGGCAGGGGAGGGTAGTTAAGGGTGACCAAGCTGGCAGGGGAGGGCAGTTAGGGGCAATTGGGCTGGCAGGGGAGGGGAGCAGTTAGGCCTTTATCAGTCTGGCAGTGGAGTGGTTATGGGGTGATCAGACTGGTAGGCAGAAGTGGTTAGGGGCAATCAGGCAAAGGCAGGTGAGTGGTTGGGAGCCAGCAGTTCCAGATTGGAGAGGGTGCAGGCTGAACTGAGGGATATCCCTGCCCCCATGCATGAATTTCATGCACCAGACCTCTAGTATGGAATAATTTTGATAATTGTGACCTATTTTCTGTGCAATTTATTTCAGTACTATGAGAAATGAATTTTGGATCACTGATTATATTCACTGAAAGAGTAATCGTAAGAACTAAATTCTGGTTAAACCATTCCGTTGCAATTCATTTTAATGTTCAAAACTCAGTAAGTAATTAAAAATAGAATTTAAAAAAAATTCTAGTCTATTCTATCTAGGTACCTTGCTGTGGTATGTGACTTTTTTTTTTAATTTAAAAGATCTAGCCCTAAAGACTTGGGAATGTGACCTAATTTTATTGCTGTGCAGGAAGTGGGCATGAGACATCGCATATAGAGTGATGTTTTGCTTGGGTTAAATGTAAACGTTTTTTCTGGCCACCCTGCTTACAGTCTTTAGATGCAAAGGTGGGATTTTACACTCATGAACATATGTTGAGTCACAGATTAAGCCCTTCAACGAACTTTGTTCATGGCCATTGACCTCCAAACCATGCACAAAATTCCTTTGTAAGCAAATTCCCATCCCCAGTCCCCTGACTGTTTAGTCTATGCTGGGTTAAGCATGAGCTTGCTTCTTCTTTGATTGGCAAGCCTACTACTAGAAAAAACAAATGTATGAAATGACTCTCATCACAAATGCCCTGCCCTCCACCCTCACAAGCTGTAAACTCTCTCAGTTTTATTTGGACTGAAACTTGATGAGAGTTTCACTAGGCAGGAAGCACTCTCTAAAATGCCACTGACAGAAGGACACAATTTCTCACAGATGCCATTTCCAGCTCAGAGACCTGAGATGCTCCATGGCTCACGACTTTTGACTCTTGCCAAAGAAGGAAATAGCTTAACGTGTTTATTTTAACTGACGGTGAAGTTAATTGTTTAACTAAAAACTGCAGTCCCAGTGGCACACAAAATTAGTAAGATAGGCAAAAATATTAAGCAACCCATGACATCCATGATGTACACCAAAAAATAATAATAAAAAGATTTGCAGATAAGAAAATTTGTAGAAAAAGGCGAGTTTCACCTTTGAAAAGCATAAGCAATGAAAGAATAAATAAATCAGTTGGACAGCATTAAAATCATAATTTCTGTGCTTGTCAAGACATCTTTATGTAAGTGAACAGACAAGCCAAAAATGGGACAAGATATTTGCAAGTCATGTATTTGATAAGGGAAATTTATCAAGAATATACAAAGACATCCTAGAATTCAACAATAAAATACAAATAATCCAATTAAAAATGGGAAAGAATCTGAAGAGATGTTCTCCAAGAATGATATACAAATGGCTAATAAGTCAAGGAAAGATGTCCAACATCATAAGCATAAAACATAGAAATAAAGAACATAATTTGGAGACATCATTTCCCACCCACTGAGATGGCCATAGTAATAAGTATGGTCAATAATAAGTGGGTGCAGATGTACAGTATATGGAACACTCATAAGTTGCTGGTAGGAATGTAGAATGGTGCAGATAGTTTAAAAAGTGGCTTTCAGTTTCTCAAAAAGTTAGCATTACCAAAGGAATTAGAAATGCTACTCTTAGGTATATGCCCAAAAGATTTGAAAACATATACCTACACAAACACTTGTACATGAATGTTCAGAAAATGAACTCTTCAGAATGCATAAAATTAGAAAGTACATGAGTGGTTTCCAGGATATGAGGGAAGGGGAAATAGGAAGTGACTGCTACTGGGCAGGGAGGTTGTTCTAATGATGAAAATGTCCTGATAGTAGTGATGATTACACAATTCTGTAAATATACTAAATTCATTGCAAATTTACACTTTATAAGGATGACTTTTGTGGTATGTGAAGTATATTTTCATTTTTAAACCTACATGATTTTTCTTTTTCCTTTTTTTGATCAGGCACAATTTTTTATGTATTTGTTTTGTTTTACAGCAGTAAAAGAAACTGGGTTCTAGAAACTGCAGTGATCTAAGCAGCAGCAAGTTTGTGCATTCATCTTTGTTTAAAGACATTTAAATTAGCACACTGCTTATACACCTCATTTGCATGAAATTCTGTACGAAATTGTAGCAAATTTATTCCACACCCTATCCTGGGGGGGAGTGGAGGAGAGTAAATTACTTTGGAAGATAATTTTCATAGAAATCTAATCAAATTTATTTAGGTAGACTGTGAAAAGATTATAAATGATATGAAAAATAACATTTAACATTTGGCCAACAACTTAAGAAAATGTTTTTCCTACATAAATTAAAAAACGTTTTAATATAGTCTACCCTTGTGTGGTCCTCAGAATTAAAGCATAATGAACAGAAAAGAAAAGAAAAATAATGCAGCTGATTGCTAAGGCAGGACATCTTGCCAGAAGTAATGGAGGTCGAATATCCTATATAATAAAAGGCCCATATGCAAATTGATTCCTTGGGAGTTTGACTGACTGGGAGTTCAACCACTCGCTATGACATGCGCTGACCACCAGGGGCTGTGCTGAATGAAGAAAGGCCCCAGCCAGTGGCTGGCAGCCAGAGGAAGAAAGACCCCTATCAGTCCTGATTACCAGCCAAGCCTAGGGACTCTACCTGTGAATGATTTCATGCACCGGACCTCTAGTATACTAAATATCAAGTGCAGAATTTCATACAGCCAAGGTAACAGTCTATATTTTTCACTGACATGGGAAAAGTGGATTTTGCAATTACCAGTTGCCTTAAATGCACCAAACAAAGCTCCTAAATTTAATACTACATGGTACCACCTTAAGTTTTCCAGGTTGCAACTGTGCATACTTTTAACATGGTTTTTTAACATTTATTCATTTATTTTAAACACTAGAAGCCCAATGCACAAAGATTTGTGCATGAATAGGCCTTCCTTCCCCTGGCTGCTGGCACATGTCAGGCTCCCTCCAGCAGCCTATGCAGTGGCAGTGGCAAGCCTTGTGTACTCCGGTGCCACTTCCTCCTCACCCTCCTTGTCTGTAGAATTCCTCTATTCAGTGCTGGCATTCCCGGGAGGCACAGAGAGGAAGAGGTGGGAGAGAGAGGCAGGCAGGGAGAACTGGAGATGTTGGGTGTGCTAGCACATTTCATTTTCCCATTGTGAAAGTGAGATGCAACTGGACCCCTTCCTCATCATTTTTCTCCTCTGCCCTCTACTTCCTGCCCACCCTCCATGCCCATCACCCCTCCCCTCTTGGCCAGGGCTCCCGGGGCACCCTAACTGTGCACTGAGTAAGCTCCCATGTGTATTCATGCCCACAGGGCTGCTCCAACACTAGGGTTTTGTTTACCAGGACAGAAGGGCAGGAATAGGGTACAGGGAGATGCCAGACACTGGAAGCTACTACCTCAGGCACCAGAGAGTTGCCTCTGAGGCCAGGGAATGGACTACAAGGAAGCTGCAAGGATGGTTGACAGGTGTGGACCATGGCAGGGAGGCCCGGAGGAGGTGCAATGCATAAAGGCCCAAAGCAGCTGGAAGCTGAGCTGCTGCCATTTTTGGCAGGTTAATTTGCATACTCACTATTGAATGTGGGCATCATGAAGTGATGGAAAATTGACATTTTTGTGTTTGTTTTTTTTACTTTTTTTATTGTGTTACATGTATACATATCTCCCCATTGCTCCCCCCTTCCTCCAAGGAATACTCCAAACGCCCAGGGTGTATGTTCATTGGTTATGCCTATATGCATAGATACAAGTCCTTTGATTGATCTCGTATCTACCCCACCTCTCCTTAATCTTCCTGCTATAATTTCACAGTCTGTTTGATGCTTTACTGCCTCTGTATCTATCCTTTTGTTCATCAGTTTACAATGTTCTTTATTATCCACAAATGAGTGAGATCATGCGGTGCTTCTCCTTCATTGACTGGCTTATTTCACTAAGCATAAGGCTCTCCAGTTCCATCCAGGTTACTGCAAATGGTAAGAGTTCCTTCTTTTTAATGGCAACATAGAATTCCATTGTGTAGATGTACCATAGTTTTCTGATCTACTCATCTGTGGATGGGCACCTAGGCTGTTTCCAAATTGTAGCTATTGTAAATTATGCTGCCATGAACATAGGGGTGCATAAATTCTTTCTGATTGGTGTTTGTAATTTCTTAGGATAAATTCCTAAGAGCGGGATTGCTGGGTCAAATGGGAGATCAATTTTTGATTTTTAAGAAAACTCCATACTGATCTCCACAGTGGCTGTACCAGTCTGCATTCCCATCAACAGTGCACAAGGGTTCCTTTTTCTCCCCATCCTCGCCAACACTTGTTGTTTGTTGATTTGTGGATTATTGCCATTCTGACAAGTGTGAGATGGTATTGCATTGTCATTTTCATTTGCAACTCTCAGATAATTAGTGACTTTGAACATGTTTTCATGTGTCTCTTGACTTCCTTCTGTCATCTTTCAAAAAGGTTCTATTTAGGTCAGTTGCCCATTTTTTTATTGGATTGTTTATCTTCCTTTTTTATTAAGTTGTATAAGTTGGTTGTAGATGTTGGAGATTAAACCTTTATCAGTGATAACATTTGCAAATGTGTTCTCCCATACAGTTGTCTTTCTTGTTGTTTTGTTGATGATTTCTTTTGCTGTGCAAAAGCTTTTCATTTTGGTATAGTCACATTTGTTTATTTTTTCTTTAGCTTCCATTGCCTTTGGAGCAATATCAGTGAAGAAGTTCTTTAGGGATATGTCTGAGATTGTGCAGCCTGTGGATTCCTCTAATATTTATATGGTTTCCCTTCTAATGTTTAAGTCATGTATCCATTTTGAGTTTATTTTTGTATTTGGTGTAAGTTGGTGGTCCAGTTTCATTTTTTTGCATGTATCTCTCCAATTTTCCCAACACCATTTGTTGAAGAGGCTGTCTTGGTTCCATTGTATGTTCATCTCTCCTTTGTCAAATATTAGTTGAGCATAGTGGTTTGGGTGGATATCTGGATTCTCTATTCTATTCCATTGCTCTATATGTCTGTTCTTGTGCCAGTAACAGGCTGTTTTGAGAACAGTTTCTTTGTAATATAGCTTGAAATCTGGTATTGAGATCCCACCTACTTTATTCTTCTTTCTCAGAATTGCTGTGGCTATTCGTGGTCTTTTTTTGTTCTAAATGAATCTATGAAGAATTCTTTCTAGGTCTGTGAAATATGTCGTTGGTATTTTAATGGGTAGTGCATTGAATCTACAGATTGCTTTGGGTAGTATGGACATTTTAATGATGTTGTTTCTCCCAATTCTTGAGTATGCTCTCCCATCTGTTAACATCTTCCTCTACTTTTTTCAGTGTCCTGTAGTTTTCTACATATAGGTCTTTTACCTCTTTAGTTAGGTTTATTCGTAGGTATCTTAATTTTTTGGTGCGATAGTAAATGGGATTGCTTTTTGAGTTTCTCTTACTGTAATTTAACTATTAGTGTATAGAAATGCCACAGATTTCTTGGCATTAATTTTGTATCCTGCTACATTGCCAAATTCATTATTTAAGTCAATTAGTTTTGGGATGGAGTCCTTCAGATTTTTTAGGTACAGTATCATGTCATCTGCAAATAAGGACAGCTTTACTTCCTCTTTTCCAATTTGAATGCCTTTTATTTCTTCTTATTGTCTAATTGCAATTGGCTAATACTTCCAGTACTATGTCAAACAGGAGAGGTGAGAGTGGGCATCCGTGCCTTGTTCCTGTTCTTAGGGGAAATGGTTTTAGTTTTGGCCCATTGAGTATGATGTTAGCTGTGGGTTTATCATATATGGCTTTTATGATGTTGAGGTATGCTCCTTCTATTCCCACTTTGCTGAGAGTTTTTATCAAAAAGAGTATTGGATTTTTTCAAATGCTTTTTCTGCATCCATTGATATGACTATGTGATTTTTATCTCTCAATTTGTTTATGTGATGTATCACATTTATTGATTTGCAGATATTGTACCACCCCTGCATTCCAGGGATGAATCCTACTTGGTCATGGTGTATGATCTTTCTGATGTACTGCTGGATCTGATTTGCTAGAATTTTGTTGAGGATTTTGGCATCTATGTTCATGAGAGATATTGGCCTATAATTCTCTTTCATTGTGTTGTCTTTATCTGGTTTGGTATTAGGGTGATGCTGGCTTCATAGAAGGTGTTTGCAAGTGTTCCTTCTTCTTGAATGTTTTTAAATAGTCTGAGGAGGATAATTTTTAATTCTTCCTTGAATGTTTGGTAAAGCGGTCCTGTGTAGCCATGTGGTCCCAGGCTTTTATTTGCAGGAAGATTTTTGATAACTGCTTCAATTTCTTTCATAGTTATTGGAGTAATGAGATGTTTAGATTCTTCCTGATTGAATTTTGGAAGGTTATATTTTTCTAGGAAAATGTCCATTTCTTACATGTTGTCCATTTTGTTGGAATAGAGTTGTTCATAGTACTTTCTAACATCCTTTGTATTTCAGCGGGGTCTGTTGTTATTTCTCCTCTTTCATTTCTGATTTTGTTTATTTGGGTCTTCTCTCTGCTTTTTCGTGAGCCTGGCTAGAGGTCCGTCAATCTTCTTTATCCTTTCAGAAAACCAGCTCTTGGTTTTGTTGTTTTGTTGATCTTTTGAATTGTTTCTTTGGTCTCAATGTTGTTTATCTCAGCTCTGATCTTTACTATTTCTTTCCTTCTGCTTACACTGGCCTTTTTTGTTCCTCTCTTTCTAGCTTTCTGAGTTTAGGGTTAGTTAATTTATTACCGTTGTTTCCTGTTTTTTGCCATAGGCTTGTAGGGCTATGAACTTCCCTCTGCTTTCACAGTGTCCCATAAATTTTGTATTATTGTGTTGTCATTGTCATTTATTGTCATGATGTTTTTTATTTCTTCCTTGATCTCCTTGGCACACAGTCATTGTTTAATAGCATGCTGTTTATTCTCCATGTGTTTGATTTCTTTGCATTGTTTTTATAATAGTTGATTTCCAATTTTATGCCACTGTGGTCTGAGAAAATGCTTGATATGATTTCTATCTTCTTGAATTTGAAGAGACTATTCTTATGACCCAACATATGATCTATTTTTGAAAATGACCCATGTGCACTAGAGAAGAAGGTGTTTACTGTGGCTTTGGGGTGAAATGTTCTGAAGATGTCAATTAATTCCAACTGGTCTAGTGAGTCATTTAGGATTGATTTTTCTTTGCTGATTTTTTGTTTAGAGGATTTGTCCAGTGGTGACAGTGGGGTATTAAAGTCTCCTAATATGATTGTATTGCTGTCAACCTCTCCCTTAATACCCTCCAGGAGTTTTTTTATGTATTTAGGTGCTCCTATATTGGGTGTGTATATGTTTACCAGAGTTATATCTTCTTGTTGGATTGTTCCCTTTAGTATTATGAAGTGGCCTTCTTTATTTCTTGTCATGTCCTTCACTTTGAGATCTAATTTGTCACATATAAGTATTGCAACCTCAGCTTTTTTTTCATTTCCATTTGCCTGAAATACCATCTTCCATCCCTTCACCTTCAATCTGTGTGCATCTCTTTTCCTGAGTGGGTTTCTTGCAGACAGCAGATATATGGATCATGCTTCTTATCCAATCGGTTACCCTATGTCTTTTAATTGAAGCATTTAATCCATTTACATTTAAAGTTATTATTGATAAGTACTTATCTGTCACCATTTTTAGTCTTTATCCCTGAGTTCCTTCTTTTCTTTCTATTTCTTTTTATTACAACAGACCCTTTAACATTTCTTGCATTGCTGGTTTGGTGGTAATATATTCCCTTACTCCTTTTTTGTCTGTGAAGCTTCTGATTTTATCTTCAATTTTTATTGAAAGTCTTGAGGTATAGTATTCCTGGATTCAGACCCTTCCTTTGCATGACTTTGTATATTTCATTCATTCTCTTCTGGCCTGATGAGTTTCTGTTCAGAAATCAGTAGCTATTTTTATGGGGGTTCCTTTGTAGGTAACTTTGTGTTTCTCCCTGGCTGCTTTTAAGATTCTTACTTTGTCATTGGTGTTTGCCAATTTAATTATAATGTGCATTGGTGTCGGTTTGTTGGGATTCATTTTGCTTGGGACTCTGTGAGCTTCATGGATTTGTATGGGTTTTTTCTTTCCTATAACAGGGAATATTTCTATCATGTTTTCTTCAAACAGGTTCTCTAATCCTTGCTCAGTTTCCTCTCTTTCTGGAACCCCAATTATGCAGATGTTGTTTTGTGTCCTGTTATCCCAAAGTTCCCTTAGGCTCTCCTCTTGCTTTTTAACTTTTTTTTTTCTAGAAGCTGCTGTACTTGGTTATTTTCTACTGTGTCTTCTAGCTGTCTGATGCGGTCCTCTGCTTCTTCTAGTCTAATTTTGATGCTTTCTATTGAGTTCTTTATAGCGGTGATGTCATTTTTCATTTCTTCTTGATTACTCTGCATTTCTTCTAGGTTCTTCTGCATTTCTTCATGCTTCTTCTTCATTTATTTTTGGGTCTTCTTTATTTCCTCTTGGCTCTTACTCACATTGTTGATTTTGTCTTCCATTCTTTTCATCTACCTTATGATTATTTCTCTAAACTCTTTCTCTGGCAGGCTTAGTTCTGCTTCTATTTTGTTTATTTATTTTTCTGGTGAAACCTGCCTTTCTTTCTTATGTGGGCTGTTTCTTTTTCTGCCCATAGTCTTTCTTCTCTGGGTGTCTGGTTTTAATTCTCTCTCCTACGTTGATTGAAAGTCACAATCTACAATACAACCAGGTACAACACACAAGGCACTGAATAGAAATATATTCAGGATGTTAATAATCACAAATAAGGTGACCACCAATGAAAGACATATTATGGGTAAGCAGAGAAAGAAGAAGAGGAAAATGAGGAAAAAAGAAAAGAAAGAAATACCAAAATCAAATTGGGAGAGGGAGAAAATAAATAAATAAATGAATAAATTAAGAAAATAAATAAATAAATAAATAAAATAAAAAGGAGAAGAAAAGAGAAAGAGAAAAAAGTCAGAGAGAAAAGAAAGCAGATAAGAGAGAAAAGGGGAACAAAATATAGATGTCAGGAGAAAACTCCAATAGAATATTCACTAATCCCAACAAATGCCGGCAACCAGTACCTGGAGATTAATATAAAGTATAAATAACAACTGGTATGGAGGGAGGCTAGGGAAAAGAGAGGTAAAAAACAAACCAAAACAAAGCAAACAAAAAGCAAAATAAAACAAGTAGAATAAGCTAAAACAATCTCACAAAAAAATGTACAAAAAATCGATATAATCACTGTTCAAGCAAACAGCAACAAAAGGACATAGAGAAAAACCACTTTTTGGATAGTGAAGTCAAAAAGAGAGAGGTTTTTATGGAGTTGGAGTAGGTGTTTTGAAATTAGATATATAAGTGGGGTGAAATTTTAACCAGGTAAAGAGAAAGAATAGGGAGAATCTAAAGTTGAAAAAGGGAAAGAGAAAACAAGGCAACAAAATGGGGAAAGTTAGGAAGAAAGTGTTGGGTGCTAGTCTGATGTAGGTAACTTTCTGTCTCTCTCTGCTGCTTTTAAGATTCTTACTTTGTTTTTGGTGTTTGCCAATTTAATTACAATGTGCCTTGGTTCATTTTACTTGGGACTCTGTGAGCTTCTTGGATTTGTGTGGGTTTTTTCTTTCCTATATCAGGGAAGTTTTCTGTCATTATTTCTTCAAACAGGTTTTCTATTCCTTGCTCAGTTTCCACTCTTTCTGGAACCCCAATTATGCAGATGTTGTTTTGTTTTGTGTTATCCCAAAGTTCTCTTAGGCTCTCCTCTTGTTTTTTTTTAATAGTTTAATGTATTTTAATAGCAAACTCACAGAAGACAGACAACATTAAAAACATGTACTTGCATGTAGGACAACTAAGTTAGAAAAGTATAGTGAATGGATGGAATCTACCGTATGATAAAAATGTTACAAACACCATTTAGTTGCCATCAATAAGAAATTTACTTGTTTTAAAAAAATCCGAATGCTGGCACTGTCCAGAAAAATTTAACAGGTTTATTTATATTGTTATAAAGTTGAACTTCTGAAACTTGTTCACTGAAACCTTTGACTTGCATTAATGCTTTATGTCCCCGCATTTATATTAAAAAAATTCACACACAAATGAAAATGGAAAATCTTCCAATACCTGATTTTTGTCCCCTATTTTCAACTTGCAATCATATACATAGGTACCTTTTGATCCCATGGAAAAAAAAAACAAAAAACCTAACGTTCAGAACTACCAATAACAGGAAGAAGAGAACTTTTTTAAAAGAATGAAATTTTTTACATCATAGTGGTTTCTTAAGCATGTTCTCCACGTATGCAGCATGCTAGCTGGATGTCTTTTGGCATAATTGTTACACATTTGGCATGGATAGCACACAGGTTGGTGTCTTCAAAAAGGCCAACCAGATAGGCCTCACTTGCCTCCTGCAAAGCACCAATCGCTGCACTTTGGAAGTGCAGGTCTGTTTTGAAGTCCTGAGCACCAGACGCTGGAAGGGAAGTTTGCGAATCAGAAGTTCAGTGGACTTCTGATAATGTCTAATTTCATGAAGTGCCTGTAGCGATGAGGTTTCTTCACCCCTCCAGTGGAGGGCACACTCTTTCGAGCGGCTTTGGTAGCCAGCTGCTTCCTCAGGGCTTTGCCCCCGGTCAATTTGCAGGCAGTCTGCTTGGTACGAGCCATGGTACAGAGACCTCTTTACTTACCCCCCTTCTCCTTCGGCTGGAGTTCGGCAAGCTGGAGGCGGCGCAGGCATTCTCTCCTCTTGCTTTTTAATTTTTTTTTCTAGAAGCTGCTGTACTTGGGTATTTTTTCCTACCTTGTCTTCTAGCTCACTGGTGCAGTCCTCTGCTTTTTCTAGTCTACTTTTGGTGATTTCTATTGAGTTCTTTACAGTAGCGATGCCATTTTTCATCTCTTCTTGATTCTTTATAATTTCCTCTCGGTTCTTTCTTATATTGTCGAATTTGTCTTCCATTCTTTTCAGCCACCTTATGACCATTTCTCTGAACTCTTTCTTTGGCAGGTTGTTTGCTTCTATTTTGTTTACTTCCTTTTCTGGTGATGCCTGCTTTCTTTCATATGTGGGCTGTTCTTCGTATGCCCAAAGTCTTTCTTCTCCAGGTATTTGTTTATGTAGTTGTCTTTCCTTTCCGTGTGGCGTGTGGAGCTCCTCTGAATTCAAGTGCTTGCACTGATTGGGGAGCAGTGTTCTGGGTCCCCTGGCTTTTCCGTGGGTCTGCAGCTGTAGCTTTTCAACCTTCCATAAACATCCACTTTCCCCTGGAAGATAGCGCGGTCTCTGCGTTTGTGCTGGTGGCTCCGGGGGAATAAACCCCGTGGCAGTGGGGCTGCCTGGTCAAGGGACTCCTGTGTAGAAGTTCATCACCTTCTCCTGAAGGATAACTGTCCCTTAATTTGCCAACAAACACTTCCAATGTGGCCCTCAGCTGTTCTCTCTGTCTGCTCAGCAACAAGGCTCCGGACACGTCCATCTATTCCACCACCATTTTTTCAATCTCTTGTTTATTTTCAACAGCCTATTGTTTTGAGCCCTTACAGCACTGGGATGTTTATTGTTATCAATTCAAATTTTTATTTTATTTCTGTTTTCCAGCTGAATGTTTCCTTCCCCGTCTTTAGGGATGTAAATCAGATAAAACACTTCTTGAACATTCATTTAGTCTTCAGAGAGGATTCTTCTTTGATCTTTACCAGTTTAACAGCAATGGGCTTGCAAGTCCACCAGTCAGATGATACTTCGAATTCAACATCATCTTCTACTTTTAAGTCCTACAGGTATCCATTATACTATGAACAGTGGAAGAAAAGTCTAGCTTGATGTTCTGAACACTGAATAAATTCATAAGAGGCTAGCAGTTTTTCAATAACCTGTTTCATGCAGTGCTGCTGAAGTACTATTGGGGTACCCATTGTGTCCATTGTTGTGGAGAAGGTTTAGATCAAAGCTTATTTCACAGAGATAATCAAATATTGTACTTTCAGTAGAACTTGCTGATTCTTCTTTTCAGCACACATTTTGAAAGATGAGTGTTGTTAGTATTTTAAAAAAAGAGTGAGAGAAAGTGGTCTATCAAGATAATAAAGAATACAACTGCTGCTGCACCAAGCAATCTCACAGTACAGCACTGAAGAAAACAAAGACTACTGGCAGCATTGGGAAGTGCTCTTTCAGAGCTGTTAAGTAGGCACAAATTTTTTGTTTCAGATTAAATGTTGTGTCGTCAACTTAAGTGTACTCTTCTTTGGTCTTGTTGGTTATTTCAAGGTTTGTTCTTTGTCTGATCTGAACTTGAAGTAGCGGTTTCAGGTGATAAAGTCTGTTCAGTTGCACTTCATGTGCAATAGTTCAGCACCCCTCTCCAGTGCCACCATAGGCAATACAGCCCATGAAAATTTTTAAAGTATCCTCTTAAGCCACAGATTGAGAGAAAATGTTTGCAAAAGACATCTGGGAAAAGACTGTTATTCAAAATATAGAAAGAACTCTTAAAACTTAAAGAAAACAACTCACTTAAAATAATGGGAAAGAGATTGGAATAGAATCTTCACCAAAGAAGATAAACAATGTTAAGTAGTCACATGAAAAGATGTTTAACATCATATGTCTTAGGAGATTGCAAAATAAAACAACAATGAGATAATACTACATACCTATTAGAATGGCATAAATGCAAAACACTGATAAAAACAAATGTTTGTGGAGATATAGAGCAGTGGGAACTTTCATTCCTTGCTTGTAGCTATGCAAAATTGTACAGTAAAGTAAGCAAATGTTCTTATCATATGTGTTAGTCTACTTGGGATGCCATAACAAAATACCATACGTGGGCCCCTTAGAATTGGGATTGTGGTATTTTCATTTCCATTTGTCTCAAATTATCTTTTGATTTCTTCCTTGATTGTTAACTTATTTATTATTTAGTAAGATGCTATTTAGCCTCTATGTGTTTGTGTACTTTTCAGTGTGGTTTTTGTTGTTCGTTAGTTTGTTTTGCAATTGCATTCTAATATCATACAATGTGGTCAGATAAGATGCTTGAAATAATTTTAATCTTTTAAAATTTATTGACAATTGTTTTTGTTCTAACATGTGGTATATTCTGGAAGATGTTCCATGTGCACTTGAAAATAATGTATATTCTGCTGTATTGGGATGAAATGCTCTGAAATATATCCATTAAACCTATCCTGACCAGTGTGTCATTTAAGGCTGCTCTTGCCTTGTTGATTTTCTGTCTGAAGATCTATCCACTGATGTCAATGGGATGTTAAAATCCCACACTATGAGTATATTGCTGTCAATTTGTTATTTTACCTCTGTCAATGTTTGTTTTTTAAATATTTAGGTATTCTTTTGTTGGGTACATAAATGTTTAAGTGGATTATATCTTCATGTTGGATTGATCTTTTTAATCATCATGTAATGTTCTTTTTTGTTGTTTATATAGCCTTTGTTTTAAAGTTTATTTTGTCTGATATAAGTATTGTATTGCTACCCCAGCTTTTTTGAAGCCTCCATTTGCATGAAATATCATTTTCTATCCCATTTTACTTTCAGTCCATATATGTCTTTCATTCTGAAGTGTGTCTCTGGTGTGTGTGTGTGTGTGTGTGTGTGTGTGTGTGTTTCATTACATTCAGTTGCTCTATGTTTTTTGATTTGAAGTTGTTATTGATAAGGACATATTTATTGCCATTTTAGTCTTTATAATTATGCTTTTATTTTTCTTTCTTTTTCTTTTTATAGAAGTTCTTTTATCATTTCTTATAATGCTGGCTTGTTGGTGATAAACTCCTTTAGCTTTTTATTTTCTTTTCTTCTTTTTGAGTTCATGCAGATCTGTATCTTTTCTTAATAGCTTTTCTGGGTAGGTTATTGCTTTACAATATTTTAAATATTCTGTGCCAATTCCTTCTGGCATGAAATATTTTTGTGGAAAAATTAGCTGACAGTCTATGGAAGCTCTAGCAAAATTGTAGGTAATTGTCATTCTTTTGCTGCTTTTAAGATTATCTCTTTGTCTTTAACCTTTGCTAATTTAATTATGATGTTTCTTCATGTGGATTTTTTGGTTCATATTGTTTTAGACCTTTTGCACTTCCTGGACATGTATGTCTTCCTTTTTCTTTTTCATTTTACCAGGTTAAGAAAGGTTTTAGTCATTATTTCTTCAAGTAGGCTTTTAATCTTTTGCTCCCTCTCTTTTCTTTCTGGAACCAAAGTGATGCAGATGTTATTATAATTGATGTTGGCCAACAGGTCCCTTAAACTATCCTCATTAAAATATATATATATATATATTTCTCTCTTGGGTGTTTCCTATTACCTTGTATTCCAAATTGTTTATTCAATCTTCTGCTTCACCTAAACCCCTGCTGGTTCCTTCATTATTCTATTGTATTTTTATTTCAGATATTTTATTCTTATTTATGACTGTTTTTTAATGATTTTTATATTTTTATGCTAATTATCTTTTTGTTTAACTTCTTTCTGAGTTCATTGATTCTTCCTCTACATTTTTTGAGCCCCATAAAACCAGTGTTTTTAACTGTGTAATTGGTATGTTGCTTGCTTCCACTTCATTTCTTTCTTTTTCTGGGAATTTCTTCTACTTTTCCATTTGGGTCATGTTTATATGTTTCCTCATTTTGGTTGCTTATTTGCATTTGTTTCTATGAATTAGATAGATCTGCTATGTCTCCCAGTCTTGGTCTGATGGTCTTATGTAGTAGATGTTTTGTGGGCTCAGTGGCCCAGTATCCCTGATCACCTGAGCTATATGTTCTAGGAATGTCACTTGTGTGGGGTACGTGAGCCTTCCATTTCTAGTTAATCTTTTTATTGCAATCTCATTGGTGGGATTGACTCTAAGGCTGGCTAATCTTTCTTCTGTAATACTACTATTTTGTTATAAAAGGATATAACTCAGGAGCAGCCAAATAGAAGAGATGCAAAGGATAAGGTATGTGAGAAGGGGTATACCATTTTCCCTACATCTCCACCTATTCACCAACCAGGAAGCTCCTTTGATGCCTTTTATTTAATTTACATTTCTAAAATAAAGTGTGTGTGCATTTCTTTTTAAATTCATTTCACAGAGAAAGGGAGAGGGAGAGGGAGAGAGAGAATAGAAACATCAATGATGAGAGAGATTCATTGATCAACTGCCTCCTACATATCAAGCCTGCAACCTGTATGTGTACCCTGATGGGAAATTGATAGGTTGATGCTCAACCACTGAGCAACACCAGCTGGGCTAATTTATTTTTTCTTGACTGATTTCTCTTGCTAAAACTTCCAGAACTATGATTGATAGGAGAGGTAAGAGTGGGCATCCTTATCTTGCTCCTTATCCTATAGGTAAAACTTACAGCATTGAGTATGATGTTAGCTGTGGGCTTGTCACATATAGCCTTTATTATATTGACAAAATTATTACTGTTTTAGACCTAACAAATTAAAGCAGTAATAAATTGTTATCTCCCAATTCTGAGTTAGGAATCCTGAGGCATCATAGCTGGGTAGTTTTGGCTTAAATCTCTCATGAGGTTGCAGTCAAGTTGTTGACCAAGCCTGCTGTCTCATCTAAAAGCTGTACTTTAATTATGCACTTTGGAAGATCTCCTTGTTGACTGGGGACTGAAATTTCTCATCATGTAGGCCTCTCCATAGCTTCTAGAAGTGTCCTTCCATCACACCAACTGGCTTCCTCAAGGGTGAATGATGTGAGAGAGAGAAAGAGAAAGAGAGAGAATATTATTATAGAACTCACTTTTAAAAAATAACAATATCAAAAGTGACATAGCTTTATTTTAGCTGTATGTTGTCATATAGACCAAACTTTAAGACAGTGTTTAAGTAAACTACACAAGCAGTCAAGGATCATTGGAAACCATTTTGAAGATCGCCTATTATACTTATGTTGGAGAACTTTAACACAAGATGCAAATCTTTAAAAACTGTTGTTTTTATTATTTTAATCTATATCATATAATTACTTGTGGTGACATACAATTGTTATATGTAAGTTTGGGCAAGGTAATCCCTATATTTCCTTCCCAACCAGAGGCTGGGTCCATAGCATTTTTGCATCATGTTAAAATGACTGGGGATTTCCCTTGTATAAGAAAGAGTGGTCTGAGAAGCGGGTACACTGAGGGGTGTTCAAGTTTATTTAAGAATTTAAAAAAAAGATGAACATGAGGCTAGGAAGAAAGCTGAGGTGAGAGACTGAGTGACTTTATACTATATTCAGATGGAAGGTTGTAGTGGAAATATGTAGAGACAACCTGCAGCACACTTAATAGCTACAGGGTAAGAGGAAAAGAATTCAGGACTGTTTTGCAGGTTGGCTGAGCCTGGATGTCTTAGGAATTCTTAGGGCATTCTTTCACAGTACTAGTCATGCCTTGTATATTGGAATGTTGGTTGGATATTTTTCCATTCTATTCTTTAAGGCCTTATATATTCTTAAATCAACTATTGGATGTTGATATAGGACATGCTATACTCCATGTAGAATTGCTTTCCATCTTTGTATATGTGGTTGTTGGCTAATTTCTACTGGTTAGAGCTTTGCTGAGAATGTTTTTTCAGGGAAGTGAGTCTCCAAAAGCTCCAATTTCCTATATAAGGGTGTATGCATTCAACTGCCCATCTTAGAGGCTATTTTCCATGATAGGACAAATTAAAAAATTTATAATTATAGAAAATAGAGGAATGAATTAAAAGAATATTAGTTATTATGAAGCTTCATTGCATAAGTTCAGAGAGGAGTGAATAAATGCAGACACCTCCCAAAGCTGTGTCTACCATTCACAGGCATTTTTCTTTACAGGTTTAATTGTAGTCTTACTCTGGTTTTGAGAAATCATCTATACTAATAAAAGGGTAATATGCTAATTAGACCAAGTTGACTGGATATCTTCCAGACATCTAGTCCTCCTTCCCAACAAAGCCATGGTGGCAGGGGCAGAGGCATAGGGAGTTGGGGTGATCAGGCCAGCAGGGGAGTAGTTAGGGGAAATCAGGCAGGCAGCAGAGGAAGGTTTGCCACTCTGTTGACTAATTAATTTGCTGACCACTGTCATATACTACCCTTTACCACTTTGCACACAATATGCCACAATTACCTATTCCTCACAACTTCCAACTACATGGTAACATTTAGTCTAGTCCAGTGGTCAGCAAACTCAGTAGTCAACAGAGTGGCAAACCATGGCTTGCAAACCGCATATGGCTCGCCAGCCGTGATTTGCTGACCACTGGGTTAGGGACAGTGAGATTGGCAGGGGAGGATTGTTAGGGGTAATCAGGCAGACAGGCAGAGTGTTTAAGGGTGATTGGGCAGGCAGGCAGAGGCAGTTAGAAGAGATCAGGCAGGCAGGTAGGTGAGTAATTAGGAGCCAGTAGTTTGGATTGCGAGAGGGGTGTCTGACTGCCAGTTTAGGCCTGGTCCTTCAGGGATCATAAAATTGGACATCCCCTGAGGGGTAATAAATTGGAGAGGGTGCAGGCCGTGCTGAGGACCCCCTCCCTCATGAATAAATTTTGTGCACCATGCCTCTAGTTAATTCATAATAAGCCAATAAGATGTGTAGAAACGGTATGGCTATGTTTGCATATTGATAAAATACTCTAATTAAATATATGCATTTCATGATTATATGTTCATCAAAATGCATTACATTAAAAATATTAATTTACTGGTCAAATTAGGCACAGTATTTTGAAGTCCACTTTCATACAAATATTGGGATTCTGCTGGAAGTAGAAGATTAAATATCATGTGATGCACCTAACATTTTGTTTCCAATAATGGATGCATAATGCCTCACACTAAGAAACCTTTGGATATACATGCCTTTTTTTCCTAATTTAAATTTGGCCTTGTACATAAAGTTTATAAACAAGGAAAACATCTTTTGAAAGATAATTATGGACAGAAACTAGTCATCAGAAGTACTCTCTCTGTATTTCTGAATTTTCTTAATCCTCAGCATTGAAGTAGATCTGTGTTTTCTTCCTAGTCCCTGAGGTTTACTAATTATACACAGCTTCCCTCTGTTATCAAACCCCTTTACTGACTGATGCTATTGTGCTTTCCTGGAAGACAAAAAGGAAAAGAACAGCTACTTCTATGTATTTTCACATCTCTGGACATTTATTGAGTCATAGCTTGAAATGTAAACATATTTTATTGAAAGAAAAGAATCATTGATTTTATTATGACATTTATTATGACATGTGGACTATTCTTTTCTTCATGTTTGACACTCATGTCCAAGAGTGAGGCACTGACTTGAGGAATTTGGCTTACTTCCCTAAATCACTGTCCCAGCATAGGTGAGAGAGAAAGTGAGGTATGCAGGTGAGGCAGCTGACTCCCTGATGCTGATCAAACAATGGTGACATTGCCATAAAAATGGAAAAGCAGATTTTGGACAAATACTAGGCTCTCTTATGCTCTTATTATATTTTGCTTTGGAAACATGCAGGCTTAGTTTTTACAGCAATAGATGTTTTTAAGACTTGAAGGGAAAGAAGCTTATAAAGTTCCATACCTGTGCCTATCACCAGAGTGCTTTCCAAGAAGGGGTCTCTGAACTGAACACCCAGAGGGACAAAGGACACATTCAGGTGTCTTGAAAGACACTTGGAGAATAGTTTATAAATTGGAAATGAATTAATTCTCAGGGCTGGTCAAAAATTTTTCATTATTAGTTTATCATCATTTTGATCTTTAGACATGAGGACATAATCTATATATATAAAGAGCCAGGGTCTATAACGTCCAAAACCACTGAACACCAGAAGTCAGTCCTGCAGTCAGTGCTGCAGGTGCAGCATTCCCAGACTGACTGCCAAGGGGGCTGTGGATCAGGCCCAGAGAGAGAACTGGAGAGAGAATCAGGCAGCTGTTGATCAGCCCTTGCCTCTCTTTCTCTAAGCCTCTCCAGCAGGCACAGAAGCTGCTGATCAGCCCTGCTTCTCTGATCAGGCCCAGAGATAGGCATAGGGATTCTCACTGGCATAGAAACCAACCAATCAGAACCAAATCTGGGTGAACTATGAAGAACCAATGGCTGCCTAAGAGGAGGAGCTTTTGATGCTGAGTGACATAGAAACCAACCAATCAGAACCTAAAATGGATGAACTGTGAAGGCAGCACCTAAGGTAGGGGCTAAGGAGGAGTTTTAAGGGCAACAGCTGTTTGATGTAAGGTGTAAGAAAGCGGTTGAATTTTTTAATCAGCAATTTGGCAGTATAGTGCATATAGCTGGCTATCAGTCCAGATATAAGGATTATGTATTTTTGTCTGCCAAGGGCATTTCCTCCAATTTGAAAAATCCTCCCTCTCCCCACCCTCCCCCATTTAAGCAATCCTATTCTATATAATCTATCTATACTACTAAAAGGGTAATATGATAATTAGACTGGGTTGACTGCCCATTTTCCAGATGTCTGACTTCCTTTCAAACAAATCCATGGTGGTGGGGGCTGAGGCAGAGGCAGTTAGGGGTAATCAGGTTGGCAGGGGAGGGAAGTTGGGGGCAAGATCAAGCTAGCAGAAGAGGGCATTTGGGAGTAATATCAGGCCTGTAGGGGATGGCAGTTAGGGGTGAGATCAGGCTGGTAAGGGAAGGCAGTTGTGAGCAAGATCAGGCTGGCAGGGGAGGTGGTTAGAGATGAACAGGCAGGCAGGAAGATGCAGTTAGGGGTGATCAGGCAGGCAAGCAAGTAAGCAGTTAGGAATCAGATGTCCCAGATTATGAGAGGGATGTTAAACTGTTTGTTTAGGCCTGATCCCTGTGGGTTCAGGCCTAAATGACAGTTGGACATCCTCCAAGGGTTCCCCAATTAGAGAGAGTGCAGGCTGGGCTGAAGGAATACCCCATGCACGAATTTTGTGCACTGGGCCACTAGTTTTATCATAAGAGAAGACACCACTCCTGGGGTTTCCTATGTTGGGACCCCATCATACTGAGCCCCATAACTGCTCATCTACCCCACATGTGCTTTGAGGTTTGGGCAGGTCTATTTCTTTACTGCTTGCACCCCTACATCATCCCTGCATTTGTCTTGAGCATAGTGGACACTCACCACATGCCTGGGCTTACTGATTTCTTAGAGGTCTACTAGATTCAAGGCATTCTAAGATTCCCAGTGTCCTCTGATATAAACTCTCTTTGGTGAGTGTTATGTTTCAAAAGAGGTAGATTGCATTAGTGCAGAAAAGGTGAAGTTAAATGGATGCACATTACAGCAGCTGACAAACTGAAAAGTTGCAGAGATTTAAAATGTGGGACACTGACAAGCCATTGCACCCAATGTGTCCAGACTGCAGGAAGTAAAGGCACTGCTGGAGTACTTCTGATTTTGGCATGAAAGGTTTTAGTTGATCTCCCTTCACCAATCTCCTATCTTTGGTTGTTTTGTTTTTTTGTGGTAATATGGGATAAATTGTATTCCCCTTAAGCTTCAGTAACTCAGAATATGAATATGACCTTTAGAGAGGTAATTAAATAATGAGGTCATTAGAGTGGACTCTAATCCAATCTAAATGGTGTTCCTGTAGAAAAAGGAGATTAGGACACACAGAGAGACACAAGGGAAGTATGAGCAAGGAGAACACATCATGTGAAAACACAGAGAGAAGATGGCCATGAACAAGCTAAGGAGAAAGGACTTAGAATAAACCAACTCTGATGACATTTTTTATAAAAAAAAAATATATATATATATATATATATATATTATTGATTTTTTACAGAGAGGAAAGGAGAGGAACAGTTAGAAACATTGATGAGAGAGAAACATGAATCAGCTGCCTCCTGCACACCTCCTACTGGGAATATGCCTGCAACTAAGGTATGTGCCCTTGACTGGAATCGAACCTGGAATCCTTCAGTCCACAGGCCAACACTCTATCCACTGAGCCAAACCAGTTTCAGCTCTGCTGACATCTTGATCTTGGACTTCTACCTGCCAGAAATGTCAGAAGATAAAAGTCTGTTGTTTAAGCTACCCAGTATGTGTTATTTTGTTTTTACAGCCCAAACTGCTAACCCAGAAGGCTTTTTCCATTCTATGGCAATTGCAAAACTAGTTAGAAATTACTCCCATCCCAATAGTTTTTCTTTGCTATGACTTTGACTATATTCCCTATGCTGTACTTTATAATCCAATGACTATTTTGTAACTATGAATTTTTACTTCTTAATCCCTTCACCTTTTTCACCAGTCCCCAACCTTCAACCCCCTTTTATTTGGAAACTGTCAATTTGTTCTCTGTTTCTGTTTTGTTAGTGCTATTCTTTAGACTCCACATATAAGGGAAGTTTTATAGAATTTGTCTTTCTCTAGCTGACTTATTTCACTTAGAAAAATACTCTCTAGATCATCAATGTAGTTGTAAATGGTAAGATTTCATTCTTTTTATGGCCAAGTAATATCATATGTATGTATGTCCATATATATATATATCACATAATTTTTATCCAATCATCTATCCACGGACATTTAGGTTTCTTTCATATCTTTTTAAAAAAATTGTTGACACTATTGCAGATGTCTCCCATTTTCCTCACTGAGGTTTCTTCCATATCTTGACTATTGTAAACAACCTTGCAATAAGCTTGGGAGTGCATGTATCTTTTCTAATTAGTGTTTTTTATTTTTTCGAGTATATACCAGAAGTAGAATTGCTGGATCATATGGTAGTGCTATTTGTAATTTTTTGGGAAACCTCTCAATGGCTGCTCTTGAAGAGGTTTTCATACTTCCTTGGGGCCCGCCTAGGATCACTGTGGGGAAAAGTGTGGCTATCTCGCCTACTGCCAGACTAAACTGACCTCTCAGATTTCAAGTATACAAATGTGCCCAGCCCAGGTTAGCATGACCAGCTTAATCCAGCCCAAATTGCTAAGCAAATGTTCAATGAAATATACAAAATTTTAGCTGTTTATTATGTAGCAAAACTCACTGAAACCTTCTGAGTCTGTTTCCATTCAGAGGAACAGACAAAAGCCAGGCTACAGTTCCTCAGTTTACATAGTTCATGTTTTTCTTACATGTGATCATGCTTAATACCCCAAAACTGTAAAGAGAGTTAAAAAGTGAGCTAGAATTCTAAGTCTCATAATGTGACTAACATGCACAAAGAGGTCTTGCCCTCTCTGTCCCAAGTCAGGCATGTCCTGTGAATGTTGATGGAACCATTCTGCATCAAAGGCTGAGGAGCCCCTTCCATCCCTATCTTTGGTGGCTGAATTGATGAAGGACATTAGCCATTCTTCTTTTCTGAAGATAATCCCATAATTTGCCCCTTGTAACCTTCCACTTTTTAAATGCTGTCACTTGTTCCTATTTAATGAAAGAGAGAGCTTTATGTCAAGTAGAAAATGAACTAAATGAATTGACACATCTTGAGTTCTCACTTTCTGAGTGAGAATCTCTGCTTTCTCATTTTAAGGCCAAATGTATGCTCATCTGGGAAAGGGGTTTATAAGCTGGCAGTTAGAGAGCAAAATTCTGTGTCAGAACATGTGGAAGTGAATTCTGAAAGGGAGGTTTGCTGTGCCGCTGTCAGCGAGCTCCCTGCTAGGATGTTGGGAGGCCATGGCTTTGCTCTTCTACACTTTCTGGGAAGGCATTGTTAAGGGTATGTTCTTTGAAAGAGAAGAAAGGTGTGCCAAATGTCGATCATTTGTGACAATGTGGCTTATTTGGCCCCTTGCCAGGTACACTCACTGATTTTCACTGCTGTAAATCTATCTCTGTAAGACATCATGTACATTTTTGAGACAGGGTAGTAAAGAAATCTGCCCCAGATCATTAAAGCCCTGCATGAGGGAGGTCTGTTTCAGGGAGGGGCTGCTCCAATTTTCACATGGCCATTCCAGCCTCTAGCCCCTGGGTAAGAAACCAGGGCACTAGATTGCGGGATTTTTCTAAAGTCTAAACAGTCCCAGATGATATACGTATTTTTAAAACTAAAGTGTATCTACAAAAGAGCACACACACACACAATCTAACCACTCCCTTAACGCCCTGCCCAAATAAAAACATTTCAAACATTTGGGATCTGATTTCCTATTTCCTGTGAGCAGAGGTTGGCCTTATTTTTATGTGGAGAGGCTTGGCTGTAAGCTGAGCTCTATCTGCTCTTGTAAGTTAGACTCTGATGCTCTTCAGATTGAAACTAATTTCCTTCCTGAGAGCATCATCCTGTAATGCATAACAGAACACTTGTACTCCTTTGCATTAAAGCCTTAGTACTTGATTTTTGTTTGACATATTTCCCCCTTGAGTAGAGACAATTTAATTTAAAAATTTCAAGTAACCTCAACCTTCCTTACTCTATTTAAAAGTGTGTTTCATCTTAAAACCATCCAGGAGGAAAATGTGAAAGGTCCTGTCCTTTGGCAGGTTAATGTCCTCCACACTATAGTAACAGATGATTCAAACCTACATCTGTCAAGCTGGCTTCACATTAAATAGTGAAGATATTTGCACATTTTGCATATTTAATCTCACTTCTATTGAAGTCATCTCCCAATAGGCCCTTTAGATCCATGTATTAATACACCAGTTACACACAAAATGTATGATTGCTACCCACAAACAACTCCACTTTACAAAATGACACACTCTATTGCTTCCTTTAAATTAGTTCCTTATCCTGTCATATTTTATTTTACTGTGTTCTGTATTCTAGCATGTGGTTGGGAATTCTTTCTCAGTCATTCCTAAGGTTCCTGTCAAGGGAAGGTTCTGATTCCCAGGGTCTCATGTAAGCAAAACCATTGGGGAGTTTTCTCCAGCCTTTGGCCCGGATGAGTAGCTGCTGCTGAAATGTTCCTGGCTCCTTCTGCAGGCCCCTTGAAGAATTGTGGCTCTGTTCCTTCTGCACCCTGTGTGAGTTCAGGAGTACTTATCCATGTCCCTAATATTGGCAGTCCCATTTTCCTAGGTGCACCATCACATATGTTACTTCACAGTGCCTCTGTTGGAGTCTTAGGCCTGCTGTTGCAAAACCTGCAGGTATTCTGCTCTACCCAATTTAGAGAATCTGTCCACTTTTTCCTCTCTGTTTCTGGCTCTTTTCCATTCCCAAACTTAATCTTCTTCTGGAAGATCCGAGTTCTGGAAGGTCAAGAGCCAGTAAGAGAAGAATTGAGTACAAAGAGTCTGTAGACACAAAACATGCAGCCCACATTGATAAGCCAGTTAACCATCCATTTCTGGATAAGGAAAGTGAAATGCGGAGAAGACAGCTGACTTATGGAAACCAGGCAGCAGATGCCTCACAGGTTTGGATCTGAATGAAGACTCTGAATTTGTGCTCTTCAAACAGTAGAAAAGTGAACCTGGGACCTTTAGTTTCTGACTACAAAGAATTTTACAGGGTGGCATTTGAGTTAAAGTATACTCTATGGAACAGAAATGAAATTATTTCCTTTCCATGGGTAGTTTGACTCATCAGTCAAGCATTTTTATAATCTAGTCTTAAGGCCATAAGCTTTCAACTGCTCCTGTCTGAGCCAGTGAGGGAACCTCCCTCTCTCAGGACTTAGGTCCAAGGCATCCAGAGGACTGTCAGCAATGTGTAGCAAGCTGCAGCCATAGCCTCATTTGTTGAGTAGCAGATGTCTGTTTTTCCAATCTCTTTAGAAAACAGAAAGTATAGTAAGTATTACTGTTCAAAAAAGATGTAGGTGACTGCTTGAATCAGAAGCTCCAAAAATCTTACAGCAGCAGAAAAGAATGGGGTTTAAAACTGGAAATTTGCCCTATTCTGGAAAAAATATTTTTTCTCATATTGGAAAAATGGATTTCATATTTTCACAAGCAAAAATGTTGGTAGGAGCCTTATAGAGACAATCTCTGAAATGTTCTTATTAATTTTCTGAAGAGAAGAAAGTTCATTCATGGTACTTTTTAGAGGTTTCTATTTTCCAAACAAGGTCAGCATTACATTCATTCAATTCAATTTGAAGTTTATATTTTCCAATTGAGTATGCAAAAAATAATTTAGAGGTATCAAAAGAGCCTTCTTTCTGCCATCCTAATCATCTATCAGTTTTAGTTAAAACTCCCTATTTCTATAGAGACTCACTAATTGAGGTGTTATACATATTACATAAAACTTGCAGGAGCATTGATGTGAGTCTGACTGTAGTGTGCTTGTAGGCCTCAGGGCCACAATCTCTCATGTTAATTTTAAATTTTCTTTTGAGCCAATGTAAAAAATACAAAATTAAAAGCAGTCACATAATAACAATTCAGGTAAAGTCCAGAACACTACTTAAAGCAGGTAGGTTTGGGATTCTGAGAAAAGACACATCTCATGTGAATGGAGGAGCTGGTAGAATGGAGCACAGTGGGCCCCTGATGGAATGGAGCAAGAGGGTGGTCTGAAGGTAGTCTTGGGCAGGCTTTTACAGAATCCTGCAGTACTACACCAAGTAAATGCTGACATAAGAACATCCAAACCTATATATAATGTTTGTATCCTTTTATAAAGTTTATTTTTATTGTTGAGAGTATTACACCCTGCTCCTACTCTATCCCAGGCCTTCACTGCACTATTATCTATTGTCTATGTCTATGGGTTATGCATATCTATGCTAATAAAAACCTAGGTGGCCCTCAAGTATGATGTCGGCTGCCACAAGATGGCTGCCACAAGATGATGGCCACATGCACAGTGGCTGCTTTGCCCAGTAAGGCCTGGGGGTCTTAGTCTCTGCATGGTGCAGAGGAGGCTGGTCCTGGCATCTTGACCACCTTGTGCAGAGGAGGCAGGTACTGGCTGAGGAGGCAGGACGAGGCAGAGGAGAGCAGCTGGAAGCCATCAGGCTGGCAGGCAGAAGTGGTTAGGAGCCAGTGGTCCTAGATTGTGAGAGGAATGTCCAACTAACCACATGTGGACATCCCCCGAGAGGTCCCAGATTGGAGAGGGCACAGGCCAGACTGAGGGACCTCCCCCACCCTGTGCATGAATTTCATGCACTAAGCCACTAGTATACATATAATTTCTTTGGTTGATCTCTGCATTCTTCCCCTCCTCCATTACCTCTGAAATTTGTTAGTCTGTTCCATGTTTCCATGACCCTGGATCTGTTTTGTTCATCAGTTTATTTTGTTCATTCGATTTCAAATATGAGTGATATCATGTTGATATATGTCTTTCTCTAACTGGCTTATTTCACTTAGCACAATAGTTTCCAGGTTTCTCTGCCAGCATAAATTAATAAAGAGACTAGAAATTTTATATAACAAAGAGGTAATATGCAAATTGACCATTGCACCCTCACAAGATGGCTGCCTAATGCCAGGCTGGCAGGGGGTTAGTGAGGAGATCAAATGACTGAATAAGCAGGCTATGTGTGGGCAACCAGGATGGCAGGGGAGGGTAGTGAGGGATGACCAAATGACTGAACAAGCAGACCAGCAGCAGGGTTAGTGAGGGATAAACAAATGACTGAACAAGCAGGCTATGTGGAGAGATCAGGCCAGCAGGGGGTTAGTGAGGGATGACCAAACAACTGAACAAGGAGGCTGCATGGGGCAACCAGACCAGTGGGGGGCTATGAAGGGTGACCAAGTGGGCATGGGGGCACTTGGGAGCAACAAGGCAGTTGGGGGGGGGGAGTTGGGGGTGACTACGCTGGCAGGGAGGGCAGTGAGGGGTGACTATGCCAGTAGAAGGGTAGTTGGGGGTGACCAGGCCTGCAGGTCCCCCGTGCGGGGCCCCCCGGCTGGTGGGGGGAGGCAGTTAGGAGCAACCAGGCCAACAGGGAGGGGGAAGATGAGGGTGATCTAGTTGGCAGAGGGCAGAAGTTAAGGGCAACCAGGCCAGCAGGGAAGGAGCAGATGGGAGCAACCTGGCTGGCAACAGGGGGCAGTTAGGGGCAATTAGGCCATCAGAGGCACTTTGGTGCAATCAGGCTGGCACACAGAGGCAGTGAAGGGTGATCAGGCTGGTGGTGGGGGGGACAGTTGGAAGTGGCCAGGCAGGGAGGCAGGTGAGTGATTAGGAGCTAGCAGTCCAGGATTGTGAGAGGGATATCTGACTGCTGGTTTAGGCCCAGTCCCACAGGGATCTGACAGTTGGACATTTCCCAAGGGGTCCCGGATTAGAGAGGGTTCAGGCTGGGCTGAGAGGACTCCCCATGCATGACTTTCGTGCACTAGGCCTCTAGTATAATATAAATGTATAATCCATGGAGGAGCCAGAGGAAGCTTAGCTTCAGTAACCAAGTTCTCTCTGTCTCTGAACTCAGGGCCCTTTCATTCCCACATTTTTCCCTATAGCAAAGTAGATATACATATCAAAGATAAGGTTTAGTATATAGTAAGCATTGCCAAATTTGGGGAATTTGCCTTTGGCTGCTCAGGTGTTTGGCCAGCAGGAGGCAATAACGTATAGATTAAAATGCCCTCAGATGTCTGGCAGCAAACAATCTTTTATGTAAAATTTTGCTTTAGGGAAATGCTTTCGGCCACTCCATTAGTTAAATTAAGTTAAATATCACATGATCTCACTCATTAGGCAATAATATGTATTCAGCCCTGCTGAATATAGAAGCCCATCAACCTTTTGAGGGTTTCTTGCATTTATTATGACATGCTGGAATTCACTTCCAGCATTTCTCCATGATGTTTCAAAGTGTAAGAGATCCTTCTTTTTTATAGAAGCATAGTATTCTGGTGTAAATGTACCATAGCTTTTTTATCCACTAATCTACTGATGGCTACTTGGGCTGTTTCCAGATCTTAACAATTGAAAATAATGCTGTTGTGAAATAGGGATATATATATATATATATATTCTTTCTTACTGGTGTTTCAAGAGTTTTGGGATATATTCCTAGAAGTGGGATCACTGGGTCAAAAGGCAGTTCCTAATGAATGTACAGAAGGAGGGATTAAAAAAAAAACAATCCCATTTACCATCGCACCAAAATTTAGGTACCTAGGAATAAACTTAACTAAGAAAGTAAAAGATGTGTATTTGGAAAACTACAAGACACTGAAAAATGAGTTAGAGAAAGATATAAAGAGATGGAAGAGCATACCGTGTTCATGGGTTGGTAGAATCAACATTATTAAAATGTCCATACTACCCAAAGCAATCTATAGATTCAATGCACTCCCCATTAAAATACCAATGGCATATTACACAGACCTAGAATGAACTCTCCAAAAATTCATCTAGAATAAAAAATTACCCAGAATACCTGCAGCAATCCTGAGAAAGAAGAACAAAGTAGGTGGGATCTCAATACCAGATATCAAGCTGTATTACAAAGCTACTGTTCTCAAAATTGTCTTGTACTGGCACAAGAGCAGACATTTAGACAATGGAATAGAATAGAGAACCCAGAAATTGACCCAAACCACTATGCTCAATTAATATTTGACAAAGGAGGCAAGAACATACAATGGAGTCAAGACAGTCTCTTCAATAAATGGTGCTGGGAAAATTCGACAGATACATGCAAAAGAAAAAAAAATGAAACTAGACCACCAACTTACATCATACACAAAAATAAACTCAAAATGGATACAGGACTTAAACATGAGATGGGAAACCATAAAAATACTACAGTAACCCACAGGCAGCAAAATCTCAGACATATGCTGAAGGAATTTCTTCACTGATACTGTTCCTAGGGCAATGGAAGCTAAAGAGAAAATAAACAAATGGGACTACATCAAAATAAAAAACTTCTGTACAGCAAAATAAAACAAAAAATAATCAATAAAACAACAAGAAAGCCCACTGCCTGGGAAAACATATTTGCCAATGTTATTACCAATAAGGGTTTAATTGCCAACATTTACAGGGAACTCATACAACATAAAAAAAGGAAGATAAACAACCCAATAAAAAAATGGGCAACAGACCTAAATAGATACTTATCAAAAGAAGACATAAGGAAGGCCAAGAGACATATGAAAACATGCTCAAAGTCACTGATCATCTGAGAAATGCAAATCAAAACAGCTATGAGGTACCATCTCACACCTGTCAGAATGGCTATCACCAAATCTACAAATGACAAGTGCTGGCAAGGATGCAGAGAAAAAGGAATACTTATGCACTGCTGGTGGGAATGCAGACTGATTCAGCCACTGTGGAGAATAGTATGGAGTTTCCTCAAAAAACTAAAAATGGAACTCCCATTTGACCCAATGTTCCCACTTCTAGGAGTATGTCCCAAGAAACTAGAAACACCAATCAGAAAGGATATATGCACCCCTATGTTCATAGCAGCACAATTTACCATAGTTAAGATTTGGAAACAGCCTAAGTGCCCATCAGCAGATGAGTGGATTAAAATACTGTGGTACATCTACACAATGGAATACTACACTTCAGTAAAAAAAGAATGGATTCTTACCATTTGCAACAGCATGGATAGAACTGGAGAGCTTTATGCTACCCTGTTTCCCAGAAAACAAGACAGTGTCTTATGTTAATTTTTGCTCCCAAAGATGCTCTAGGTCTTATTTTCAGGGGATGTCTTATTTTTTCATGAAGAAGAATATAGTACACATTTATTGTTGAACAAAAAGAAAGGAAATTTATTACCTGTATATAGTTCGGTAGTAATTGTCATCACAGACCAGCTCACTGATTGGTCGTAGCGCAGCCGGAGCTGTTCAGGCAGTGTGAGGTCTCTTTAAATCAGGAGTCAGACGCCTTACGGTAGCTTCGGGAGCCTTATATTCTGGGAGGCCTTATGTTTGGGGGAGGACTTATTTTCGGGGGGATGCCTTATATTATAGAGAGAGGCAAAACTGAAAGTAGGTCTTATTTTCGGGGGGTGTCTTACTTTTGGGGAAACAGGATAAGTGAAATAAGCCCATCAGAGAAAGTTAAATATCACATGATCTCACTCATTTGTGGAATATAATGAACAACATAAACTGATAAACAAAAATAGATCCAAAGATAGAGAAGCATCTATCAGACTATCAAACCTCAGAAGGAAGAGATCAGCCTTAGGAGTTGTATGCATGCACATAAGCCTAACCAATGGACACAGACACTAGGGGAGTGAGGGCATGAGTAGGGGGAGGGAAGGTAAGGTAGGGATAAGGACATATATGTAATACCTTAATCAATAAAGAAAAAAATAAGATAAAAGGCAGTTTCATTTCCAATTTTTTTGAGGAAACTCCATACTGTTTGCCACAGTGGATGCACCAGTCTGCATTCCCACCAGCAGAGCACAAGGGTTTCCTTTTCTTCACATTCTCGGTAGCATTTGTCCTTTATTAATATATTGATAGTAGTCATTCTGGCATGTGTGAGGCAAAATTGTAGATAAATTTTATAAAAATTTATTTTGAGTCAAACAGAGGATACACTTGGAAGTAAGAGCTCAACAGACTGAGATCAATGCTTTTAAGAACAACAGTTTGCAGTTTCTTTTTTGCATTTAAGATTAAGGAGGCATTTTAAGAAAGATTACATGAAGGTGGGAGAAGGCAAAACAGGAATGCGATTGCAGGATAATTGAGATTATATGTTCCCTTGCATGCTTTTGAAAGAGGGATATAAAGGAGAACTCAAAGGTATGTTAACCATAAGTGGTAAACAATGGACAGGGCTTTCTTAAGACAAAGATAAGCCTTTAGTAAAGAAGTTATAGGCCAAGGATGTGACTACCCATTATGACCTGCCAGTTAGAAATTTATAATTAGATCACCCTGTGAGATTATATCCCATACAACCCCCATTTTCACATCTAGTTTTTCTTCTTCTTCTTCTTTAGTATAGTACCTACTTATCATTTTCATATTCAGTGGAAAACTAATTTGTGCTATTGTTTTGGAAATATATCTAATTGCAATTCTCAAATATAAAAGGCATATGTGAATTAATGTGATTTAAATAATATAAAATTGCCATTTCATTTTCCTGATTTTAAAAGATGACCTGTGCATATATCTTGGGACATACACAAATATTTCTAGTCATTGAAGAAAAAATGTATTAAAACAGTGAGAGTAAATTAAATTGAAAGATTAAAAAATAATCCCAATTAACAAAATTCCCAATTTTTTAAAAATATTTTTTTTTACTGATTTTTTTACAAAGAGGAAGGGAGAGAGAGTTAAAAACATTGATCAGCAGCATCCTGCATGCCCCCTACTGGGGACCAAGCCTGAAACCAAGGTACATACCCCCAACTGGAATAGAACCTAGGACCTTTCAGTCCACTGCCCAATGCTCTATCCACTATGCAAACCAGTCAGGGCAAAATTTCCAATTTTTACTGAAGCATTAAACATTATTGCAAGGTAAACTATAGAAAAGTGTTTACTTTTATTCACAAAATTGGTAATTTTCTCCAGCCTTAACTTTTTTTTAAATTAAATCTTTATTATTTGGATTATTACATTTGTTTCTCTTTTTTCTCCTCCATAGCACCCCTCCACCCAGCTCCCACCCTTCCCTCTGCCCTTACCTCCCTCCCATTGATCTCATCCATAGGTGTATGATATTTGTCCAGTCTCTCCCTGTACACCCCTCACCCCTTTCCCCTTGAGAATTATCAGTCCACTCCCTTTCTGTGCTCCTGATTCTATTATATTCACCAGTTTATTCTGTTGATCAAATTTTTAATTCACTTAATTTTTAGATTCACTTGTTGATAGATATGTATTCGTTGTTCATAATTTTTTGGCTTTTACCTTTTTCTTCTTCCTCTTCTAAAAGAGTACCTTTCAGCATTTTATACAATACTGGTTTGGAGTTGATGAACTCCTTTAGCTTTTTCTTCTCTGTGAAACTCTTTACCTGCCCTTCAATTCTGAATGATAGCTTTGCTGGATAGATTATTCTTGGTTGTAGGTTCTTGCTATTCATCACGTTGAATATTTCTTGCCACTCCCATCTGGCCTGCATTGTTTCTGTTGAGAAATCAACTGACAGTCGTATGGGTGCTCCTTTGTAGGTAATGAACTGTTTTTCTCTTGGTGCTTTTAATATTCTCTCTTTCTCTTTTGCTCTTGGTATTTTAATTATGATGTGTCTTGGTGTGGTCCTCTTTGGATTCCTTTTATATGGGGTTCTGTGTACTTCCTGGACTTGTAAGTCTATTTCTTTTACTAGATGTGGCAAGTTTTCAGTCATTATTTCTTTAAATAGGTTTTCAGTATCTTGCTCTCTCTCTTCTTTTGGCACCCCCACAATTCTGATGTTGGTCGCTTGAAGCTGCCCCAGAGGTTCCTTACATTATCTTCACATTTTTGAATTCTTTTCTCTTCTTGCTTTTCCAGTTGAGTGTTTTCTGCTTCTTTATATTTCAAATTTTTGACTTGATTCTTGCCTTCCTCTAGTCTGCTGTTAGGACTCTGTATAATATTTTTTATTTCAGTTAGTGTCTCTAGTTGGTCCTTTTTCATCTCCTCTTGGGACTCGCTAAATTTATCCATCATGTCTAGTTGGATCTTTTGCATCTCTAGTTGGTCCTTTTGCATCTCCTCTTCGGACCTGATAAATTTATCCATCTCTTCTAGCATATTCTTGAAAAACCTTATAAGCGTGGTTTTGAACTCTCTATCCAGTCATTTTTTTTCCCTCCATTTCTTTTGTTTGTTATCCCTTCCCTTGTCTGGACATTTTCACTATGCAGGGGAAACTTCTTTGTTGAATTCAACCTTATGATACCAGACTTGCAAAACCAAAGAAGCCTCTGTTGAGCTTGGGATGGGTGGAGTCTCAGGGCTTAAGGGACCGCCTTGCCTTCCAGTCGGCCCCGCTCTCCATGGCCCCTGAGTCTCACGTGACTGGGTAAACGCTGGAGCAGTCCTTGTGCGCATGCGCCCGCTGTGCCTCTAGACCGCTGCCTTTCCAGCTCCCCTGCACACCAGGACCACACGAGTCTAGGTCTCCAGGGTTTTGTCTGAAACAGTGGCTTAGTGGAGTCAGAAGTGGCACAGTTGGGAGGGTCTGTCTCCCGCCCACTCGTGAAAGCCAGTGGCACAATCAGTAATCTGTCCTCTGCGCAGTGCTGTGCGCGCCATAAGACCTCTGATCTTTTGCAACTCCCCTAAATTTCTGCGCACCTCTCCCTTTTCACAGTCCAAACTCCCCTCGTATGAGTTTCGGCTGGATCTGGGGTTTAGTGTCGTAAGATGAGGGGTTCAATGCCATTGGGAGTCTCCATTTCCCTCCAGCCAGAGAAAGCCAGTGAGGTACTCGGGCACCCGCTCTCTCAGAGCGCGCGTCTCCATACCTCAGCTTTTCACAGCTCCTCTGGGTTTCTGTGAGCCCCTCTCTTTCCTTCTAGCTGTAGAACTTACACTCAACCAGCTTTTCTGTGGTTCTGGATTATGTCCGTTCTGTCTTTTAGTTGTAGTTTTGAAATTGTTGTGTGAGGCAGCAGTGTAGCTGTTTACCTATGCCACCATCTTGGATTCTCTCCCAGCCCTAACTTTTCCTTCCTTACTTTTGTCAATTTAAGAAACATCCAAACCTAGAAAATTTTAAAAGAGTTTATTTCAGCTAAACTGATGACAAGTGATGGGAAGCAAGATCTCAAGTGTTTCAGAGAAGTTTGTAGTTTCTTTTATACCACTGGAATTAAGGAGGAAAGTAAGAAATATTACTTGAGGGTGGGAGAAAGTAAGGTGGGGATTGGATTACAGCATAGTTATAAAGATTATGTGACCTCTTGAAGATGTTTATACCTCCAACTAGTCTAAAGAGAGGATTACTCTGGCATTTCAAAGGTGTGTTAACCTAAATTCTCAAGAACAATAGACAGGGCTTGCTAATGGCAAATATAAATCTTTCACTGAAGAAGATATATGCCTGGGTCTGACGACCCACCATGACCTGCCCAATCAGATAATCCTGTGAGGTCATTTTCCTTCAATGGACTTGTCAGTTTTATTGTGGAACTTCCCCGCTTTTTGGTTTTTCATTAACACCCTCTCTTATGAATCTTTAGGACCAACTTATTTAATTCTAGAAATAGAAAATAGATGAATAAAGGCATTTACTATACACAAACTCAATAAAATACTAATTGAGAGGACATGTAGGTAAGGCTAAGATTTTTTTTTTAGAATATTACAAGTAAATTGGAAACTTGTTCATATTAAGCATTTGTAGTTCTAAAATATTATTTACTTATCTACTATGTCTCCCTAAACTACTTTAGTTCCTTTAAAAAAAAAAAAAGATCCTCAAGATGAGACCTTGTCATGAGCCTATAAAGCTGTCTGACCTTACAGTAACACTTTATACTCTGTATAGCACAATGTACCTTCTATTTTATTTTCAAAGTCGTTCCTGAAGCTAGAACTATTTACTATTTGCCCTCTAAGAAAAAATTCATCCAGTGGGAAACAGCTTGTGTATTTCTGAAGTTTCTTAGTGGGAGACCATAATTGGTAACTATTTGCATTCAACTAGTTGTTTTCAGGAAAACCAGATGCCAATAGAACATGTTTGAGACCAGTTAATTTATGTTTTATGTAATATTTTACTACTGGTAGCTCCAGGTTTATATAGTGGTCTTGTTTTAAGACTACATTTTAGAACAAAGTGTTAGCTACTTGCTTCTGTATTTTAATGTTTTGATTATAACTCACTGAGCATTGATGAGAACATTGCAGACAGTAAAATGAGTGAGAATGTGTGTGTCTATTCATTCAACCTTTTCTGAACATCTTTTGTCTTCCAGGCACTCTAATAGGTACTGATAAAGAGCAATACTTAAGAAAGGTGCAGGTAAATTCTGGTCAAGATGCTCACTGTCCCTTGAGGTAGTCAGAGACTGCAAGCAACATGACAGGGGAAGTATGAAGGCTTGTTTGACTCCCAGTAGGAGGTGATGTATCCAAACTGAGGTCTGAAGGTAAGTGGACATAAGGTGAAGACCCCTTAGGCATAGGTCTTCGTGCTCACATGGGGTTTATGACTGGGTCATATTCAGGCACCAGGGACCTGAACTGTGTAGGCTACAATGATGTTTTGGCCACTCTGAAGTTGTTAGAGAAAGGATGTAAAGATGACCAACTCAGGAATACAGTTAATTTTTTGAAATGTATCCTTGTCTCCCTGCCCTTTCCTCCTGAAATAGCAAGTCTCATGAAAGGTGTGATCAACAGTTCATGACAATGTTTTCATAGCTAAATTTACAGTTTCAAAGGCCAATTCAGGTGGGATCTTTCATACAGCCCATTTTATAATTTCTTTATCATATCTAAATAAGAACATTGGGTAGCATCTCCTTCACAAATTCACACCTTTCCTGAAAGAAAAATGGTGAGAGTGTTGAATAGACCCATACTATCAGCTCCTGTTTCAATATTGGCATTTGGAAGGATAAACATTGATATAAACAGTTATTTAAGTTAAGGGCCCTGAAATCTCAAACAAGGCTAACCAAACCCATTATCACATAAGCAAGAAATCAGACTAATAAAAAAAAAACACAAAACACCTGAAAAACAAACAAACAAACAAACAAACAAACAAACATAATCAAGTGAAACAAAAAGTAAAGGAAGGTGTGGGCTATTTTTAAAAAGTATTCTTTTTTTTTTTTTTTTTTGCAACCCAAGGTGAAACTAGTCTTTCTTTCTTTCTTGGTTTGCCCAGATGATAGCTGACTTCAAGTACTCTCTGGTCAGCATCCAACATCACAGCATCCTGCATGACTGAGCAAATGAATAAAGCTGGAACTGGCTGGAGAGTTTGAAATTTACAGTTGTCAGTCCCAGGTTAGCTATTTCTTAAAATTATTATAATTTCTCTCTAAATAACCGTTGTTCTATTTCTATTACATGCCTCTCCCCTATCATTAAGATTTACTATTAGGAATATTAAATGAAAATGACTTTTTAATAAAGAAAAATGGAATTTTTAGAATTGTGAGTTTGTTCTTAAAGATGTATCAATTGGCTCTTTGGTGTTATATTTGCTTTAATTCAGCAATGATATCAGCCAACTTAGACCTTGAAACTAAACTCATGAACTCTTTGTGGTTGGCTATGAAGTCATAGCCATTTGGACCAAACTCTATCTCAACCAAAAATCTGTTATGTTTATGGTGGGCCAGCCAGCTTCCTTTTGGACACTTGTTAAGGAGTGGGTGTTGACTCTCCTGGAACAACCTCTTCTTTATGCATGTCTTTAAAAACCCCACATAATTATGTATCTTTTTATTATTTAAGTATAGTTGGCATATAGCATTATGTTAATTTCAAGTGTACAATGATTCAACATTTATATACCTTCCAATGTGATCACCACATTAAGTCTAGTAATCTTTCTTAGTTGAATAAAACATGTCTCTGTTACTTTCTCCCCATTCTTTAGTTCTTCCACAGCCTTTGGTATTTTACATCACTGCCTTTTGGTACAAGCCTTTCCACAGGCATCCTTTCCCCAGCTTATATGTGCTTGGTGTGCTCAGCTGAACATACATGGGGCAGTTTTCAGCTCCCTTCTCCATGGGAGACTTCTGAAGGTGATGGCCACCAGATCTAGTCTGAAAGTGAAGAGTGAAGCAGAGTCATCCCCTCTCTTGTCTCCTGGAACTGAATTCTGCTGTCTGAACAATAGCTCTGACACTCCAAGAAAGGATCAAGGTAGAAGGTATGAAAACAAAAGCTTGAAATAATTTCACCTTCCAACTTTGAGCAAGACTTGCTAATTTCCTTTCCTGTCCCATTTCATCTTATATTTAGCACAATCCAGGCTGTGCCCAGAGCTGGGGGTTGTGGCTTCAAGTGTATAACAGTAGCAGGTCCCCCTCTTCTCTGTGAAAAGGCTCACACTACACTTCTGATTTTTGCAAAATTATTTTGTAGAATCACCAGAACATGAGCCAGTAGAGTATTTTGCTTAACATTTTCAGTTACTCCTACCCTTCCATCAGCAGGCAACTGACCCACCTGCTTTCATTTCCTTAGAGAAAGGAAGGTACAACAGAACAAAGATAAACTAGTTGAATTCTTGGATCTTAAATTTAAAACACCTGGACTCAGGCATAAGATTAACAATAGGCCCAGCATGGACTTCTTGAGTTTGGGGAAATGGATCACTGTGGGAGAACTGAGTCTCCATATTGGTGGATTCTTATTCTGACTTTCATCCCTGGGCTGCTAATGATGGAAACTGGAAGATTACAATGGAAGTCCTAGAAAAGAACCTATAAGTTCCAAGAGTTGGATGGGAACAAAAGAGAAGTCTGCCTAATATAACCAGAAAGACTGGCTGAATAGTCCTGTGAAGAGTATCTGCTCTGGAGCCAGGGAACATTTTCTGTGCACCTGATGGTGGTGTTGGTGTGGCCCAAAGGCCAGATGTGAGAGGGTCATGATTAGGACAGACTGATGGAACTTGTCTGGACCAGGGACTAAAATGGCAAGGGGAATGTCTCAGCACAACCTGGCATGGATGAACCAAGATGCTAAGCATCCCTTGACAATCTTTCAATTCTCTTGTGAAATTATGGGGAGAACCCGAATTGGTGTAGTGCATTCCCATCATTTCAGAATGAGGACTTCTAATCGAAGTCAGCTCACTCACAGAATAATAAAGTGGTTTGTTACACACTTTAGTTTATGAACTGAGTTTAATGGGCACTGTGTTTAGTAGTAGCCTCTTGTTTTGAGTTAAAAAGTCTTTTGGGTAGGGACAAGATGGAAAATACTATCACACAACTAAACAACATTCAATAAAGCCATATTCCAAATGTCTATGTCCCATATTTCAGGATAAAAGCTAAGGCAATGAGGAAAATACATAAGCTTTTTATTCATTCATTCATCCAAACAATCTTATGGAACATTTACTGTGCCAGAAAATTTTGCTCACCGACACTTGCATCAAAATTTTATTTTTTTCAGTCTATAACCACATTCTCAGGAAGAAAGTCCTCCCAGACCTCAAGACCTATAATGTTTATCTCTGTATTTACCATTGAACTTTCCCTTGGGGTGTGCCCACACCCATCGCTCTTATGGAATAGAGTGAATCCTGAATTATACTTGATATTCTAGCAGTTTTTTTTTTTTTGGTATGGTTCCTGCCATAGATTTCCAGTTAATTTACAAAAGCATTATTAATCATTTTTTCTCATGGGAATAACTAAATTATATATTGTCAGTATTTGGTAAAGACTGTGGGAATAGCCTGGCCAGCATGGCTCAGTAGTGGAGTGTCAACATGAGAATCAGGAGGTCACAGTTCAATTCTCAGTCAGGTCAAATGCCTAGGTTGCGGGCTTAATCACCAGTGTGGGGCATGAAGGAGGCAACCAATCAATGATTCTCTCTCATCATTAATTTTTCTATCTTCCTTTTTTTTCTCCCTCTCTGAAATCAATAAAAATATTTTTTTAAAAAAAGACTGTGGAAATAGGTACAGTGACATGTTAAATTAACATTATGTTGTATGGTAGGACCCAGCTTTTCTTTTATTTAATAACGGGCTTATTGAGATATAATTCACATTTACTACACTTCACCTATTTAAAGTGTTCAATTCAATGGTTCTTAGTATACTCATGGAGTTGTGAATATACTATAACAATAATCACAGTTTATTTTAGAACATACTCATCACTTCCCCAAAGTTCCTGTACCCATTCATATTCACTTTTGTTCTCTTCCATCTATTCCCACCCTTGACAACCACTAATCTACTTTCTATCTCCATATATTTGCTTATTATAGATATTTCATCTAAATAGAATAATACAAATGAATCTTTTGTGATCGATTTATTTCACTCAGCATAATATTTTCAAGGTTTATCTATGTTGTATTGTGTATATCAGAACTTTCTGACTTTTTATGGCCAAATAATATTTCACTATATTGAATATACTACATTTTACTTGTCTCTTCATTAGTTCATGGACATTTAGACTATTTCCACTCTTTGGATATTATGAATAATGCTGCCATAAACATTTCTGTACAAGTTTTTTTGGTGAAGATATTTGTCCTGTTGGGTCATAGGATAACTCTATAGCTAATGTTTTGAGGAATTTCTAGGCTGCTTTTCAAATAGATGTATTATATTCCCTAGCTGGTTTGGCTCAGTGAATAGAACATCATCAGCCTGTGGGCTGAAGGTCCTGTGTTTTATTCAAAGTTTCTAGATTCACTAGTATCAAATCATTTTTAAATGGACTTGGTTATTAAAATTGAAAGTAAAAATAATTAATGAACGAGTTCAAATTAATGAGTGAAGGTTCTGTCTCATCCATTGTGGGATGAATGGTGTTTCCTCTAAACTCACATGTTGAATTTCTAACCCCAGTACCTCAGAATGTGACTCTATTTGGAGATAGAGTCTTTAAAGAGATAATTAAGTTAAAATGAGGTCATTGGGATGAGCCTAATCCAACCTGATTTATTTTTTATAAGAAGAGGACATTAGGACATGAGTGTATAGAAAGCAAAGAGCACGTGAAAGTAGAGGAAGAAGATGACCACCTATGAGTTAAGGTGAGAAGCTGCAGAAGAAACCAAAAATTATCTCAAACTTCTAGCCTTCAGAACTGTGACAAAATAAATTTCTGTTGTTTAAAGTCTTTCTTTGCCAGTCTGGTCCCCACTCACTGGTGCTTGTTATGGCACACTTATCAAACTAGTACACCATCTATTTTCAACAACTTCTGGGAAAAGTATATAAATTTTTACATTAGAAATGAGAAAAAATGCAGCAATAAATCAGTTTGCATGGATGTGATCATTACTGATACTTCAAACAGATATTTATATTTGTATCTGATATTTATAAAGCATTTATAAAGTTATTTTATTTTTATTTTCACAGTTGATCATTAAAAGAAGCAAGTGAGGTAGTTATTGCTGTTAGCCAAGTTTACAGAGGAAGAAGCAGAGCAACTTCCCTAAGAAATTTAGCCAATAAGGAACAGGGAGCTTTCACCCAGTTCTTTGACCTTGAACCCCTTCTTCCCCTTCTTCCTCATATCAAAACTGTATTTTGCTAACTAGTGACTGGTTATGATTATAGGAAAGGCAAGTTGAAATGATGTAAGTTTAATTTACATTACATATCTATACTAATAAAAGGGTAATATGTTAATTAGACCAGGTGACCAGACATCTTCCATATGTCCGACATCCTTCTGGACAGTTAGGGGATTGCCAGACCAGCAGGGGGGGGCAGTTAGGGGGCAACTAGATCAGCAGGGGAGCAGTTGGGAGGTGACCAGGCTGGCAGGGAGGCAGTTGGGGAGCAACCAGGCTGAAAGGGGGGCAATTAGGGGATGACCAGGCCAGCAGGGGGACAAATTGGGCTGTCAGGGGAGCAGTTAGGCATCAATCAGGCTGGCAGGGGTGTGGTTAGGGGCTAATCAGGCTGGCAGAGGGGTGGTTGGGGGACAATCAGGCAGGCAGGCAAGTAAGCAGTTAGGAATCAGTGGTCCTGGATTGTGAGAGGGATCACAGATTGGAGAGTGTGTAGGCCAGGCTGAGGGACACCCCCACCACATGCATGAATTTTGTGCACCGAGCCTCTAGTATATACATACATACACATATATAGTATACTAGAGGCCCGTGCACAAAATTCATTAACAGGCTGTGGGGGGCAAGGGGTGGGGGGAGGAGGTGTCCTTCATCCCAGCCTGCTCCCTCTCCAATCTGGGACCCTTTGAGGGATGTCTGACTGCCTGTTTAGGCCCAATCCTGGTAGGACGGGCAGTCAGACATCCTTCTCACAATCCAGAACTGCTGGCTCCCAACTGTTCATCTGCCAGCTTTCCTGATTGCTCCTAACTGCTTCTACCTGCCAGCCTGATCACCCCTTAACCACTCCCCTGCCAGCCTAACTGATGCCTAACTGCTCCACTGCCAGCCCAATTGCCCTTAAATGGCCTCCCCTGCTGTCCTTGTCATCTCTAACTGCCTTCCCTGCAAGCCTGGGCCCCTCCCAACTTCCCTCCTCTGCCATCCTGGTAACCCCTAACTGCCCTCCCCCTCCAGGCGTGATCAGCCACAACTGCCCTCCCTTGCAGGCCTCATCCCTCCCAACTGCCCTCCCCTGCTGGCCATCTTGTTGTGGCCATCTTGTGTCTACATGGGTGCAGGATCTTTTGACCACATGGGGGCAGTTATCTTCTGTGTTGGAGTGATGGTCAATCTGCATATTACTCTTTTATTAGATAGGATAGAGGCCTAGTGTATGGGTCGGGGCCAGTTGGTTTGCCCGGAAGGGTGTCCTGGATCAGGGTGGGGGTTCCCTTAGGGTGTGGGGCGGCCTGGGCGAGGGGCCTGTGGTAGTTTGCAGGCCAGCCATGCCCCCCTGGCAACACAAGTGGAGGCCCTTGTATCTGGGATTTATTTATCTTCTACAATTGAAACTTTGTAGGCTGGAGCAGAGCTAAGCCTTTTGCTTGGACAGCCATTGAAACTTTGGTGTCTTAAGAGGAGGCCCGGGCTGGCCTGGGTGTGCGAAAAGCTTGGCTTCCTCCATCGCCAGGGGCAATCCAAGTCTCACTCTGTGGTGGCAGCCATTGAAACTTTGTTGCCTTAAAGGAAGGCCTGGGCTGACCAGGGTTTGAGGAAAGCTTGGCTTCCTCCATCGCCAGGGGCAACCCAAGCCTCCTTCATGCTCTCTCTGTGGCCATAGCCATCTTGGTTGGGTTAATTTGTGTATTTGCTCTGATTGGCTGGTGGGCATTGCTGGTGGGCATGGTTTGTGGGTGTAGTGGAGATATGGTCAATTTGCATAATATTCTTTTATTAGATAGGATAATATTTATTTACATTACAATTGGGATTATAATGTGAACTGTGTTCTTGATTCTCAAATTATTATACAACAAATAAAAATACTGCTCTAACTGGTTTGGCTCAGTGGATAGAGCACCGGCCTGCAGACTGAAGAGTCCTTGGTCCAATTCCGGTCAAGGGCATATACCTTGGCGTGCAGGAGGCAGCTGATCGATTTTTCTATCTCACTGATGTTTCTAACTCTCTATCCCTCTCCCTTCCTATCTGTAAAAAATCAATAAAATATATTTTTAAAAAAGAACAAAAATACCATATGTGACTAAGTCTAAGTTATGTACCTCCACAGTACACAGTGAAAATGGGAGTAAATCTGATTTTATAAAACTTAATTTAATTTTTAACATAATCCCCAGGAGATGGCCTCTCCAGAATGGGATGACAAGCTAGCGGTTTTGTGGAAACAGCTGGAGATTCCTGACTTCCAGAGGTTAGAATAAGGGCTGGAATGACCCTTGAGAGTGATCTTGCAGGGGTCAGGAAAGCCATCTGAAGTCTGCCACTTGGAACTTGTCTCTCCTCATTAGGTTTGTCAGGAGGCAGGTGCGCTGGCTGAGGTGTCTGTGCAGGCTGTTGTGACACTGGGTAGAATCAGGCTTGGGCACCTCTGGTAGAACTCATGTTTGTGAAAGAAAGCCTTATTTAGCAGCCAACCTGTGCTGTGTGGTATAGGATGCTATTTTTTCCCTACTAAAAACTACACCCTACACTTAGCAGAACACAATGGCAGGATTCAACACCCAGGGAGGAACCATGTGTACAGTGAGGTCCCTCTGAGTGGGGTCCAAACATCCAACTCCAACCACAGCATCCCTAGAAGATCTGATTCTGTTCTGTGGAAAGGACAGGGAAATAGCCATAGCCAGTGAACTGTGTTCCTGCAATCTTAATGGCTGTGGCCTCACCCATAGCTGCCCTGATTTCTGATGCTCTAACAACAGTGAGCCTGCTTTCCCTCTTTCAAGCTGTCACCATAAGACTGGGCTTGAAGTTGGGAGCAAGTGTGTGCGAGTTTGGCTATTGGTGCCTCGTACTAGTGAAGCACGATTTTTTTTTTAAGAGAGTCCTTGCCCTGAGCCTATAGCTGGAAGAAAGGATGGCTGTTGTTATTTTCAAAAGATCACTGAGTGTGTAGCTGCATGTTAGACAATGACCCAGGTTTAAATCTGCAGTTGGCTTCCCATTACATTGAGCACCTTATTCATGGAAGTGCAACATTTCCTCTAGGCCTTCTAAAGGGGATTATAACTATGGTTTCTATTTAGAAAATGTGATAGGATGGAGAGGTGACTTGTCATGTCATCTGTGTCCTGATACAAAAATTTAGAATAGCCAAACTGGAGGAGAAATTTAGGACTTGTGACAAGGAGCTCACTCAGGCACAATTTTCACTATCTTTTTATTTTATCTTAAATATAAACAAAACCAAAAAGCAAACTCACAAGAAAAATTCCAAAAAACAGTACAAACTAATTTAAGGCTGCTTTGTCATTTTTCTAAGTTTTTCTCTCATTTCCTATCTGATATGCTGGGTCTCCTTATCTAAAGTTGAGAGGAAATCAGAGAGGCACAGATATCTCTCACTTTCTTCCCCATTTTCAGTGGGAAAACCAGTCTCTTGCTATGAAATCTCACTGCATTGACATTTGACAAATCTTTGGGTCTGAGACAAGTGACCCAGTTGTATCCCATTTTCTATAGCCCCAATGGAAAAAGGAAGTGGATTCTGAAAATGGAGAAAGAATGCTAGGTCCTGTGAGACTGTTCATTTTACCTCCATCTCCTCTGTGGAAAACGAGACCAAAGTACCCCTGATAGATAAGCATTGATTATTTTCTCCTCAAAATTTCCTCAAGAAGGTGACTTCCTCCAATGTTATACTAGCTTTCTCTTTTTTGAGATTCAGATTTGGTATGCTTTTGTCTCTTTGCTTTTTAATGATAATAATCTGGGATTAAAAATTGTACCAAATTGAACTTCTAATGTAATGCTAGTATACCTGACTGGCATTCACATTTTATAATCTCTCTGGTCTGCATAAGAAATTTTAGGAAATGAATATTAGCTAGTCTTAGATTTTAATTAAAGGCTGATGTTTAGTCTTTTTGGTTTAACGATTTGATTACAGTGAAGTTGTCTTTTCCCTGCATCTTATTCTCAGTGGATAGCCCAGTCCCCTTAAATGTCAGAAACTGTAATAGGCCCAGAGTCTGAGACTGGATTCTCATGAGAAAAAGTGCAGGAGAAACAGGAAATGGGACCTTGGGAGTCTGCTCTCATGACACGGACTCAGTGAAAAACATAGAATGGTCCACCCTTTTTCAAAAGTTTTCAGTTGACTTTCTTCTTTGATGATCTTTCTTTCTCCTGACCCTTCAACCCACCCTGATCCTCTTCTAGGGGTGGGAAGCAGGATATTTTCAAAAAGCCTTGGTCTTTTGAGGAGCTCTTTCTCTAGTCAAACTCTCATTTTCCATTCCAGCTACTCAGGTATCCTATAGACTTCCTGCAGGAATATCTCAGATAGCTGAGGTTTTCCTGTTCATGTTCTATACAAAAGGGAGGATAAAGAACCCCTTTAATCTACATAAGATCTTAAATTGCTTTTAAAATATTATAACATAAAATATTAAATACCACTTGTCCTTTTAACATCAGGAAGGGCCCCACCCAAACCCCTTAAAGGAGGTCACATTCTTCCCAGGGCAGGGGCTGTCCCCAGGAGGTGCTCAGCCACCAGGGAATTCAGGATGTAAATGAGAGCTACACACCACAGAGAGTGGACTGAAAAGGGAAATTTAAGGATGTGATTATTGTATGATGAGTGGTTCCCATAGACCAGAGAAAAGCTTCAGTGAGTCTCTGTATTGCTTTTCAACCTCCCAATATGCCTAGGGCCCTGCAGAGACAATGGGCTGTTCATTTGTGGTACCTGACTGGTCAAGATGTACTCAAAATAGATTTCCTCATTCAGTTTCTAAACTGATGGATAGCTATTCTCAGTGTCCTAAGCCTTGATTCTCAACATTCCAAGCATATTTTCACATCACATGACACTTTTCTAGCTTAAGTAGTTCCCCATTGGAGATATCCCATGTTTCCCCACTCTACTCCTCTTGAGGCCCTCTTTGCAGCATCATCTCAACATCAGCTTTGAAGAAGCAAACAGCTCCTCGGGTGCTAGCCCTCTCCTCAGGGATGGCCATATTGCTTTGACTTTCTCTGTAACACACCTTACATTATATCTGGTTTGGAAAAATCAGGCAGGTGCTTTAACATGCTTTGATAAATTAATATTTCTATGTAACAATGCTCCAAATGAAAAACTTCTTCCAGCTTAGTTTTAATTGGTTCATACATAGTAGTTCAGAAAGAAATCAGCCTCCTGTGTTCTTTGACTTAGAATGCAATTTCTGATACTTGAAATAAAGCTGTTTGTCCTTTCCTACCCTGAGAGTAACATTCTACCCCAAAGAAGCTTCTTTGTAATAGTATCTGAAAGGCAGCATGGAATTTAGAGTGTTTAGAGTACAATTGAGAACTTTAGAATATACAAAGATAGTTTTACAAAATACCAATGAACTGGAACTCAGACAAGATAGATAATTGTCCATATTGTTTACTTTTTCCTCTCCTACTCTGTCCTTGTCTATAATTTAATCCCATAAACCCGTTTTAGAAGGGAAGACCATTTCCCAGCTGAGGTCCAGCACATGGAAACTGAGCTTTGTGTATTAATGGTCTTATTCTGTCCCACCAAACCATGCAATGGATGTAGCTTGTGAAACTCAGAGAACTTCCTAATTCTTTCTTGAGGGGAAGTTATCATCATTTTTATGTTGGTGGGAAAATTAAAGCAAATGGAAGTAAACTTTCTTACAGCTAAACAAGATTTTTCTCCTGCTCAAATGCTCCATTTTCTTATTGGAAAAGAAGAATATGAAAACCAGTGCATGTTGTAGCACCACCACTAATCCCAGCTCAGATCTAATTATACTGTGAGAATGTGCTAGCTAGCATTCACATTTGAACTATATGTTGAAGTTTCCTCAATTAGATAAACTGATTGGCCAAAAATCAGGATACTTGCTCTTGCTATTTTGCTTTAGGGTTAGAAGCAAACATTAAATTTATAACTCCCAGATTACTGCTGTAGGAATGGTTCTGAGTGGCTTTATCAGTTATAAAACACTATTGATTGAATTACAAGTTCAGAGAACGTAAACCCAAGTGTGTTTTCCATAGGCAAGAGATAAGTTTTGGAGAAACACTGGCTGAAAGAATGTTCTTGAAAGTAAATTCCACCTCTCCTCTTATGTTTTCTTTTATGCCTTTCCCCAACCCAAGCAACACAAGCTCTGAGAGATAGATAGATAGAGAGAGAGCAATATATAAAAGTAGAATGACTGTGTAATAGAAATTTTACATAGAAACTGAAATATATATATATATATATATATAGTGCCTAATGCACAAAATTCGTGCATAGGTACGGTCTCTAGGCCTGGCTGGTGATCAAATCATGAGCTCCTGGCATGGATGGGCAGGTAGGGCTGACCTTTGGGTCCTGAGCAGCATCTGGGTCCCGGGGGCCTCCACTTGCACCCCTCAGACTGAATCATGGCGCTAGAGTCCCCACACATAGATGTGGTAAGTGCAGCTAGACACCATGGGCCAGAGTGCAGCATGGGCCTCTGGGTTTCCCAGCTAAACACAAGTTCTAAACACATTCTCTCCCAGCTGGCCTCAACAGACTGGTTCCTTCATAAACCCACCTTGAGCTCAACTGGCTCTATGGTCCTGGAAGCCCACTAGGGCCAGCAACACTCCACTGCCTCCCACTGCCAGTGCCTCATGGATAACGCCCGTCATGTTCTACACCGCCCCCTTGTGATCAGCATAATCATAGCAAGCAGTCAAACTCCCAGTTGAACTCCAGGTGAAGGGGACAATATGTATATTAGGCTTTTATTATATAGGATATCTCCCATTGATTTCAGAGAAGAAGGAAGAGGGAGAGAGAGATAGAAACATCAATGATGACAGAAAATCAGTGATCAACTGTCTCCTGCATGCCCCACACTGGGGATCAAGATCACAGCCTGGACATGTGCCCTGACAGGGAGTCAAACCTTAACCTCCTGAGTCATAGATCTATATTCAACCACTTAGCCATACCTATATTCAACCACTTAGCCATAGCCCTTGTTCTTATTTTAAAAGAGAGAGAATTAACTCTCCGAGGTCGGCTTGCCCAAAACAGCCAAGTTATACAATGGCAGAATCGAAGGGAGGGAGGGGTCTAGTTCTAAACATGCACTCATGAGGCCTCTGTGTTAATGGGTTCATCCAGTGGGAAGGGTGGACAGACACTGTCTCTGGTTCTTCAAACGACACTTCATCGAGGCCCTTAGATTCCCCGCATGACCCCCGCCCTCCCTATCTGCCATGGAAGGGTGGAGGATGGGAAGGGCCATCTGTGGTTCACTTGAGAGGAAACATGGGAGAGGGAGGGAGGGAAGGTGTTAGAGGGAGGGAAGGGCAGAGCTGGGAGCATTACAGACTCTAGGTGGGAGCTAGGGGCAGTGATCTGGATAGTGATCGCCCTGTCCCAGGATCTCAGGAGCATTTCTTTCTCCAGTAGCACAGCAGGCATTGCCTTAGGCCACGGGACTTGGGGCTGGTCTTGCCTGTTCTGTTCTGTGGTGCAGGATCCTCTCTGTCCTAGAAACTGGAGTTGAGGATTGGAGTTGGACCACCTGGGCAAGCCCTTTGCATTGGACCCTGACTCCTTTTGTGTCACCTGTGACCCGGTTCTGGGCACAGCTGATCTGTGTGCTCACAAGGGGGCTTCATTTTCCTAGTTTTCAATGTTTGTTTTCCATAATACTCTACATTGTTTTGTTGTTTTTACCAAAAAGAAAACCATTTGCTTGTTTCCAATAAGTACCTGTCATCACTGAAGAAAGCTTGGCGGGGGCAGGGTGTGGAGGGATTAGGCAGCCAGCTAAGAATGACCTGTCTCCTGAACCTCAGGATGGGAGGCTGGTTGTGAACATTCCACATCCCTTGTGTGGAGCTCAAACTAAGGTCTGGGTTTTACAGTCAAACCCTCAAAACAGATGGCCCCTTGCCAGCAGCTGCCAGAGACCCTTCCTTCCCAGGGGCAGAGTGTAGCATGGGACTCCCCCTTTCTCCTCCCACATCCTTCCTCTTGCTCTGGCTTCTCTCCTGCACGCCCCAAAGTCGCCACTTCGGCTGCCACTGTTTCCATGGTCTCTGAATGGCCCTCAAGGAAGGTGCTGTCTCCTTCTGCTGTCTACCGGCTTCCTCTTCGCCCTCAGTTTGCTCTTGCCACAGAAGCCAGAGGGTCCTGCCCTACAGCCCTGGCACCTCCCCCTGCGCTCAGGGGATGCAGGTTCTCACGCTATAGGATGTGCCCTCTGACCCAGTCTTGATCATCTTCCATTTGGCCTCTTGCTTGTCCTACAGTCCCTCCATAGGGTCCACTCTGCCCCTCCATAGACTGTGCCCTCTGGTCAATGCCCTTCTTCAGGCCTCTGCCTGGCTCTCCTTCATCAGTCCAGTTTCCATCAGCGAGCCTCCCTTTGCTCCTCTCTCACCGAGCCCCTATGTGGCTTCATTCCCATGTTTTCATGGTGTCCGTGCTCTCTAACGGCTGCACCTCACATCTGTCTCAGGATGTTTCCTCCCAGCACCCCTGTCTCTTCTGGCAGAACACACGCTCCCTAGGACAGGGTGGCAGGCTCTCTGCTGCTCTGTGAGGACACCACGGGTGCTTAGTCAGTGATATGAGTTGAGTGAGATACTAAGGCAGTGGTGTTAGATGTAAAGGTCATTGGAAGGCAGACTCACTTGGAAAAGAGGGCCAGTGAACTCTCTGCATAGCGCTCAGGGTGGGGCCTTGGGAGCCAGTTGTTCCTTTTCTTTCTTTCTTTCTTTTTTTTTGATTTAATAAATCTTTATTGTTCAGATTATTACAAATGTTCCTCTTTTTTGCCCCCATAGCTCCCATCCATCTGGCTCCTACCTCCCCTCTACCCATTGTCCTCATCCAAGGTGTATGATTTTTTGTTTTTCCTGCAGCATTAACTGTTTTTTTCCTTTTTAAAAAAATTTTTTTATTGTGTTACATGTATGCATATTTTCCCATTGCCCCCGCCTCCCAGGCATACCCCGACCCCTCAGTATCTTGTGTTCATTGGTTATGCTTATATGCATGCATACAAGTCCTTTGGTTGATCTCTTATCTACCCCACCTCTCCTTAATCGTCCTGCTATAATTTGACAGTCTGTTTGATGCTTTACTGCCTCTATATCTATCTTTTTGTTCATCGCATATAATATTCTTTATTATACACAAATGAGTGAGATCATGTAGTATTTCTTCTTCATTGACTGGCTTATTTCACTTAGCATGAAACTCTCCAGTTCCATCCAGGTTGCTGCAAATAGTAAGAATTCCTTCTTTTTAATGGCAGCATAGAATTTCATTGTGTAGATGTACCATAGTTTTCTGATCCACTCGTCTCTTGACAGGCACCTAGGCTGTTTCCAAATTGTAGCTATTGTAAATTGTGCTGTTATGAACATAGGGGTCCATAAATCCTTTCTGATTGGTGTTTCTAGTTTCTTAGGATATATTACTAAGAGTGGGATTGTTGGGTCAAATGGGAGATCCATTTTTACTTTTTTGAGGAAACTCCATGCTGTTCTCCACAGTGGCTGCACCAGTCTGCATTCCCACCAACAGTGCACAAGGGTTCCTTTTTCTCTACATCCTCACCAACACTTCTCATTTGTTGATTTGTCGATGATTGCCATTCTGACAGGTGTGTCATTTTGATTTGCATCTCTCAGATAATTAATGACTTTGAGCATGTTTTCATGTGTCCCTTGGTCTTCCTTCTGTCATCTTTCAAAAAGGTTCTATTTAGGTCCATTGCCCATTTTTTTTATTGGATCGTTTATCTTCCTTTTATTAAGTTGTATAAGTTGGCTGTAGATGTTGGAGATTAAACCTTTATCAGTGATAGCATTGCAAATATGTTCTCCCATACAGTGGTCTTTCTTGTTGTTTTGTTGATGGTTTCTTTTGCTGTGCAAAAGCTTTTTATTTTGATGTAGTCTCATTTGTTTATTTTCTCTTTAGCTTCCATTGCCCTTTGAGCAGTATCAGTGAAGGAGTTCTTTTGGCATATGTCTGAGATTGTGCTGCCTGGGGAATCCTCTAGTATTTTTAGGGTTTCCCTTCTAATGTTTAAGTCCTGTATCCATTTTGAGTTTATTTTTATTTGGTGTAAGTTGGTGGTCTAGTTTCATTTTTTTGCATGTATCTGTCCAATTTTCCAACACCATTTATTGAAGAGGCTGTCTTGGCTCCATTGTATGTTCATGCCTCCTTTGTCAAATATTAATTGAGCATAGTGTTTTGGGTGAATATCTGGATTCTTTATTCTATTCCATTATCTATATGTCTCTTCTTGTGCCAGTACCAGGCTGTTTTGAGAATAGTTGCTTTGTAATATAGCTTGAAATCTGGTATTGAGATCCCACCTACTTTATTCTTCTCTCTCAGGATTGTTGTGGCTATTTGCGGTCTTTTTTTGTTCCAGATGAATCTTTGAAGAGTGGTTTCTAGGTCTGTGAAATACGTCATTGATATTTTAATGGGTAGTGCATTGAATCTATAGATTGCTTTGGGTAGTATGGACATTTAATGATGTTTATTCTCCCAATCCATGAGTATGGTATGCTCTTCCATCTGTTTATGTCTTCCTCTATCTCTTTTTTCAGTGTCCTATAGTTTTCTGGATATAGGTCTTTTACCTCCTTAGTTAGGTTTATTCCTAGGTATCTTAATTTTTTGGGTGCAATGGTAAATGGGATTGCTTTTTGAGTCTCTCTTCTGTAATTTCACTATTAGTGTATAGAAATGCCATATATTTTTTGGCATTAATTTTTGTATCCTGCTACATTACCGAATTCATTTATTAAGTCAATTAGTTTTTGAATGGAGTCCTTCAGGTTTTTTACGTACAGTATCATGTCATCTGCAAATAAAGACAGCTTTACTTCTTCTTTTCCAATTTGAATGCCTTTTATTTCTTCTTCTTGTCTAATTGCAATGGCTAATACTTCCCGTACTATGTCGAACAGGAGAGATGAGAGTGGGCATCCCTGTCTTGTTCCTGATCTTAGGAGAAATGGTTTTAGTTTTTGCCCATTGAGTATGATGTTGGCTGTGGGTTTTTTGTCCAGTCTCACCCTGCACCCTCCTCACCCCCTTTTCCCTGAGAATTGTCAGTCCACTCCCTTTCTATGCCCCTAATTCTATTATATTCACCAGTTTATACTATTCATCAGATTTTTAATTCACTTGACTTAGATAAACTTGTTAATAGATATGTATTTGTTCATAATTTTTATCTTTACCTTCTTCTTCTTCTTTCTCATCTTAAAGAATACCTTTCAGCATTTCATATAATACTGGTTTGGTGCTGATGAACTTCTTTAGCCTTTTCTTGTCTATGAAGCTCTTTATCTGACTTTCAATTCTGAATGATAGCTTTGCTGTGTAGAGTAATCTTGGTTGTAGGTTCTTGCTATTCATCACTTTGAATATTTCTTGTCACTCCCGTCTGGCCTGCACAGTTTCTGTTGAGAAATCAGCTGACAATTGTATGGGTGCTCCCCTGTAGGTAATTAACTGTTTCTCTTGCTGCTTTTAATATTCTCTTTTTGTCTTTTGATCTTGATATTTTCATTATGATGTGTCTTGGTGTGGTTCTCTTTGGATTCCTTTGGTTTGGGGTTCTGTGTGCTTCCTGGACTTGTAAGTCTATCTCTTTCACCAGGTGGGGGAAGTTTTTAGTGATTACTTGTTCAAGTAGGTTTTCAGTATCTTGCTCTCTCTATTCTTCTGGAACCCCCAGAATTCTGATGTTGCTACACTTGAAGTTGTCCCAGAGGCTCCTTACATGATCTTCACATTTTTGGATTCTTTTTTCTTTTTGCTTTTCTAGATGAGTGTTTTCTGCTTCTTTGTATTTCAAATCTTTGACTTGATTCTTGGGTTCCTCTAGTCTGCTGTTAGGTCTCTGTATAATATTTTATTTATTTCAGTCAGTGTATGTTTGATTTTAGTTGTTCCTTTTTCATCTCTAGTTGCTCCTTTTTCATCTCCTCTTGGGTCTCGCTAACTTTTTTAACTTTTCTAGGAAATTCTTGAAAAACCTTATTACCATGGTTTTGAACTCTATGTCCAGTCATTTGTTTTTCTCCATTTTTTTTTTCATTTGTTATCTGTTCCTTTGTCTTTGCATTTTCACTGATTTCCTGAATTGGTAGAGTAGCTTTGTGTGCTAGGTGTCCTACATGGTCCAGTAGCTCTGCCTCCCCAGTTATCTGAGGTGAACTTTCTTGGTGCACCCCTTTGTGGACTGTGTGTACAGCCTTATTGTAAGTAAGTATTTTTTTTAATATATTTTATTGATTTTCTACACAGAAGTAGGAAGAGGGACAGAGAGTCAGAAACATCAATGAGAAAGAAACATCTATCAGCTGTCTCTTGCATGCCACCCACTGGGGATGTGCCTACAGCCAAGGCACATGCCCTTGACTGGAATTGAACCCGAGACCCCTCAGTCTGCAGGCCGACACTCTAGCCACTGAGCCAAATTGGTTTTGGCTGTAGTTAAGTCTTGATTGTTGTTGGTATCACTGGGGGAAATTGACCTCCCTGTCAATTGGTTGTGAGGATCAGCTGTGTGCAGGAGAACTTCTGTGCTGGAGTCAGCTTTATGAGACAAGACTTGCAAGATTGCAAACACCTCTCTGTTCAGCTTGGATGGAGCAGAGTCCCAGGGCTGAGCAGACAGCCTTGGCTTCCTGTCAGTCCTGCCCTATGCAGCACCTGGATCTCAGTGTCCCTTGGTAATCACTGCAGCCCTTTCTGTGTGCATTCATGCTCACGATCCTCCAGACCTCTGCCTTTCCAGCTCCCCTGAGTTTCCAAGCACTCCAGGGATCCATATGAGTCCGGGCCCCCAGGATCTTGCCCAAAACTGGGGTTCAGTGCAGTCAGAAGTGGAGTTCAGCTCATTTGGGAGGTTTTGTCTTCCTCTCAATAGAGAAAACCAGAGGCACAAATAGCAGTCAGCCCTCTGGTTGCGCACTTGTACTCATATGCCTCCAGACCTCTGCCTTTTATGGCTCCCCTATGTTTCTGTGCACTCTTCCCTTTTCATGACAGTCCAGACTCCCCCCATATGAGTCTCACCCAAAACTGGGGTTTAGTTCAGTTGCAGCTTGGGTTCAGTGCAATTGGAAGTTTCCGTCTCCTTCCCGACAGAGGAAGCCAGCCATGCACTCCATTGCTTGTCCTCTCTACACACATGTCTCCATACCTCAGCTTTTTGCAGCTCCTCTGAGTCTCCATGATTCCCTCTCTTTCCTTATAGTTGTAGAATTTCCACTCAGCCGACTCTCCTATGGGTTTGGATGATATCCATTCTGTCTTTTAGCTATACTTTTGAAATTGTTGTTCAAGGCAGCAGTTTAGGTGTTCACCTATGCCACCATCTTGGTTTCTCTGTTCCTTTTCTTGCAAGAAGGGGGAAGAAGAAAATGAAAAAGGAGCAGTGTATGTTTTCCCTCAACTACTTAAAAGCTGATTATCTCATTACATTCTGAAAGCTATAAATAGAAATTCTTAGATCAACCCTGTGAGGCGGGTTCTGGGATTATCTGAAATTCCTTAAAGAGTATGCAGTCTTTGCCGGCCATCAGGATGGTGCTTAGTAAACATCAGCTTTTAGTGCTATGATGCATGCACTGGTGGAGGGTGACCTGTGGGGATTAGACTGTTTTGGGAGAGCCACTCATCCTAGCCAGCCCGACTGCTGTGGACGAGCCTTCTGAATAGCTGTTACTACTGTGGAAGGGCCACACGTTGACCACCAGGGGGCAGTTCCTGCGTTGAGCATCTGGTTGATTGGTCATTCTGGATGTTACATCCTTTGGTTTTTATTATATATATAAACACAAACAAATTTTACACACACACACACACACACACACACACACACACACACTAATAAAAACCTAGGTGGCCATCCCAAGTGATGTCATCACAAGATGCCTGCCACAAGATGGCCACCACAAAGATCAAATATGACCAGTTGTGGGTGATCAGCTGGTAGGGGAGGGCAGTTGTGGGTGATCAGGCCAGCAGGGTAGATAAATTGGGGGCAATTGGGCAGGCAGGGAAGCAGTTAGGCATCAATTAGGCTAACAGGGGAATGGTTAGCTGGTGATCAGGCTGGCAGCAGGAGTTATTAGGGGCAATCAGACAGGCAGGCAGGCAAGCAGTTAGGAACCAGTGGTCCTGGATTGTGAGAGGGATTTCCAAATGCTGGCTTAGGCCCAATCTCACAGGGATTGGGCCTAAACCAGCATTTGGACATCCCTTAAGGAATCCCAGATTGGAAAAGGTGCAGGCTGGGCTGAGGGAAACCTCCCCCAATATGCACAAATTTTGTGTACCTGGCCACTAGTGTGTGTGTGTGTGTGTGTGTGTGAGTGTGTGTGTATATATATATATATATATCCTATCTAATAAAAGAATAACATGCAAATTGACTGTGCCTCCCTTACACTGACAAGCCATGCCCACCAGCCAATCAGAGTAAGTATGCAAATTAACCCAACCAAGATGGCTACAGCCACAGAGAGCACAGGAGAGAGGCCTGGGTTGCCCCTGGTGATGAAAGAAACCAAGCTTTCCATAAAGCTTCGCTAGCAGAGGTTAAGACAACAAAGTTTCAATGGCTGTGCGAGCAGAAGGCTTGGCTCCACTCCAGACTACAAAGTTTCAATTGTAGAAAATAAATAAATCCCAGATACCAAGGCCTTCACTTAGGTTGCTGGGGGGTATGGCCAGCCTGCAAACCACACAGGCCCCACACCCAGGCCACGCCATGCTCCAAGAGAATACCCACCCTGATCCAAGACACCCTTCAGGACAAACCAGCTGGCCCAACCCATGCAGCAGGCCTCTATCTTATGTAATAAAAGAGTAATATGCAGATTGACCATCACTCCAACACACAAGATGACTGCCCCCATGTGGTCACAAGATCCTGCTCCCATGTGAACACAAGATGGCCACCACAAAATGTCCAGCAAGGGAGGGCAGTTTGGGGTGATTAAGTGTGCAGGGTAGGGCAGTTAGGGGCAAACAGTTTGGCAGGAGAGCAGTTAGACATCAATCAGGCTGCCAGGGGAGTGGTTAGGGGCAATCAGGAAGGCAGGCGGGTGAGCAATTGGGAGCCAGCAGTCCTGTATTGTGAGAGGGATGTCTGACTGCCCATTTAGGCCCAATCCAGGGCAGTTAGACATCCCTCAAGTGGTCCCAGATTAGAGAGGGAGCAGGCTGGGCTGAATGACTCCCCCTTCTCCCTGTGCACGAATTTCATGCACTGGGCCTCTAGTATATACATATAATGATAAAAGAGTAATATTCTAATTATACCAGACATCATTCCAGACAAAGCAGGGACTGGAGGGAAGCCAGTGCCAGCAGCCATGGGAAGGAAGGCCTACTCTTGTATGAATTTTGTGCATCAGTCCTCTAGTATCTATCCTATCTAATAAAAGAGTAATATTCAAGTTGACCATCACTCCAAGACACAAGACGGCTGCTTCTATGTGGTCAAAGATTGCTACCCCATGTGGACACAAGATGGCCACCATAAGATGGCTGGCAGGGGAGGGCAGTTGTGGGCAGTTGGGGGTGACCAGACTGTCTAAGGAGAGCAGTTGGAAGAGACCAGGCCAGCAAGGGAGGGCATTTGGGGGAAATCCAGGCCTACAGGGGATGGCAGTTGGGAGGGACCAGGCCTTCAGTGGAGGGCAGTTGTGGGGGGACCAGGCCTACAGATGAGGGCAGTTGTGGGGTACCCAGGCCTGCAGGGCTGTGCAGTTGGGGTCAATCATACGGGCAGGTGAGAGCAGTTAGGGTTGACCAGGCAGACAGGGGAGGGCTTTTAGGGGCAATCGGGTTAGCTGAGGAGCAGTTAGGCTTCGATCAGGTTGGCAGTGGAGTGGTTAGGGGAAATCAGAAAGAAGCAGGCAAGCAGTTGGGAGCCTGCAGTCCTGGATTGTGAGAGGGATGTTCGACCACCCATTTACTCTTGAACCCACTGGGATGGGGCCTAAATGGGCAGTCGGACATCCCTCAAGGGGTCTCAGATTGGAGAGGGTGCAGGCTGAGCTGAAGGACATCCCCCACCCTGTGCATGAATTTCATGCACTGGTCCTCTAGTGTGTACATATAACTGGGAATCCCTCACCCCTGTTTAAGTAACTGAAATACTGGGAAGATAAATTGAGTGTCTCAGTTCTAAAGTTCCAGCGTCAAGGAGAGCAGCATCATGGGTGAGCCACCATGGCCCTCCATAGAGCTGCCTCATCCCTTGGAGTAAGAGCTGTCTTCCTGAGCCAGTTGTTTCTGTTTGTTTTACAGTTTTCTTTAACTGACCTTAGCAAAATGATTTACTCATTTTTGCTTATTTGTTCGTTTGTTTTTTGGATTGTGTGTATAAAGAGAAGAGAGGGGTTTATTTTGCTAAAGAAAATCAAGGAAGGCATTATCTGTCCTGGCCAGGCAATGGATTAGTGATAAGAAGATATGGATTATGGCTCCTTCTAGAGATATCACGTCTCTAACCCACTGTCCTATCAGTAAAATAGGGGGAATGAGACATGCTATTTGGAATACTTAGTTTAGAAAGTATAAAAATATAAACATAAAATAGCCTTGCCTCCCACACACCCAGTGCACAAAGACTTTTCACCATCTTACTCCTGCTTGAATGAAGCCTGGACCAGAGCTGTAGTCACAGCCACTACAGTGGCCATCCCAGAATAGGCACACTTGGGTTGGGACCTCTCCTCTCTTTCAGTCTATCTTTCCCATACCTCCATGGGGCCTTCATGTCCCTCCAGTTAGAGCTAATCTAGAGCCTTGATTCTGGGCTGCTGATGACAGAGCAGAGAGCCAGGAGAAAACAAGCTGAGTGGTCCTTCCATAACCCTGGGGAGCTCAGTGAAGCTGGCACCATTAGGTTAGGCAGGGCCACCTCCCCAATCAAATTCTGTGAGATGAAGGCAAACAGTGGGCCATAGGTGAGGGCCTGCCTCCAGTTTGAAGTCTGCTCAAGCACCATTGCTCTTTCCCTTTATGAAAATCTGTGGATATAACTTGCAAATTAAAAAGGAAAACCACATAATCAGGTATTTTATTATGTTCTAAACAACTTTTACCCCAAGTTCAACAGAAGAACCTCTTTCCATTTTACTAGAGAGTAATATAGTAAGAGAGAAGAGGGATTGGGTTAAGCTGATTTCTGACAGGAGAGAAGCAGAAACTAACACCATGGTGCTCCAAAGCCATGATGCAATGTGCCACCTGAGACAGGCCAGGCAGTGTGACTTCAGTGACCTTTGGCTTCCCTTGGAAGGTAGCGAGGACAGCCCCCCACTCACAAGGAATTTATGGGGGAAGAAAGGAGCTTTGATGTGAGAAAGTCTGAGTTAGACTATAGGAGAGCAATCAAGTATTAGGTTTCCTTTCTTCTTCCACAGTCCATATCATCATTATTTCAATTGACTGCCCTCTGATATTCTCTAGCACTTTAGAGTTCACTAGTGAATAGCTCTCCCTCCATAGTGGGTAACATATGAGGACCTGTGTAATCAGGTATGACTATATGCAGCTGTTTTAGAGGTTAGAGTCTTCACCAGGTAGAAAGCAGAAGAGAGGGGTTTATTTTGCTAAAGAAAATCAAGGAAGGCATTATCTGTCCTGGCCAGGCAATGAATTAGTGATTAGTGATAACCTCTAACCATGTGCTCTGCATTAGCTTCTTCTAATTCTTTATCTAAATCTATTGTTTGATCAGTCCTGCTTTTGTACTTTAATTTTTATATTGAGACTGTCTTTTCAGCTAAAATTTGCTTTTGGTAAATGGCTTTTTTAATTTACTCAATAATTCTACTTTTGTTTTTAACTTGTAATTGCTATAAACTTTGAAAAATGTATACATGTTGTGATGAGGCTCAATTTTGAGGAAACATTTTAAGTGATGTTGAAGATTTTCCAAAGTTTGAATCTCAAAGCTAGAAAATGGTGCAGTGTGGTTTGAAAGTTAGTTCCTTTTATTCCAGTACTTTTCAACTTCTCACCTGTGTTGAAATAGAACCCTTTCAATGTCTCTTTTTCTCCTTTCATTTAAAACATTAATCTGAGGTTTTGCAAAACAAACTCACTCACATATATCTTCTCAGTATTTCAATTACTTAAACGTGGGAGGGGAAAAGGGAGGTGTGATTTGGCCGTTTTCCTCAATGTTCCCAGTTATAGTTGAGTACACAATGTGTGTATACACTGAGCTCTTGCTGTCTGCAGGACACCCTTAGAAGCCTTTTATTTATATCATCCCATCTCATCTGTACAAGGGCCCTGGTATGTAGGTGACTCTATTCTCTGGAAGGGGAAAATTGAGAAAGAGAAAGGATAAGTAGCAGGAATTTGAATCTCAGTGTGTCTGACTTAATGACAGGTAGCCTTTCAGTGGCAATTGTCATCAGAATCAGACCCAGGATCCCGGATGAAGGCATCCAGTGGAATATTGAAACTGGTTAGCTGGGTAAAGAAAAACATCAGGTAAGGAAGCAATCCTTAGCAGCTGAATTTCTAGTGATGAATATCCTTGTGCAGAGATAGAACACAGGAGAAAAGAGTTCCTCTGAGGTGTGGCTTTTCTTTCATGGTGAAGATTATTTCAGTGCCTCGTGTTTCAGGATTACTCACAAATACGAGTGTTTAAAAAGTCATCATACTTACTGTTCATATGGGTCATTATAAAAACACACTCCGTCTTTATGAAAGAAAAAGAACTCTGTAGCAGTATACTTCTTTTCATGAGGAAGAGTTTGGTTTTTAACAATAAGAAAGAGCAAAAAACCTTCCTGTGCTTTTCAATTTTCGAAATGCTAATTTGTATCTCTCCATATTGTTTATCATAAACCTCACAGAATGACTTTTTCAAATAAGCAGAAAACATCCAGCTGCTTAATCCTAAATCCAAGACAAATTCATGATAAATTGAAAAGAAAAACTCAGAGGCAAAGTTGACAGCTTTTTCCTTATAGAGATCAAAGGAGATAATATGACTTTCAGTGTTGTTTTTTTTGTTTTGTTTTTAATATATTTTATTGATTTTTCACAGAGAGGAAGGGAGAGGGACAGAAAGTCAGAAACATCAATGAAAGAGAGACATCGATCAGCCGCCTCCTGCACACACCACACTGGAGATGTGCCCGCAAGCAAGGTACATGCCCCCGACCGGAATTGAACCTGGGACCTTTCAGTCCGCAGGCTGACGCTCTATCCACTGAGCCAAACCGGTCTTGGCGACTTTCAGTGTTTTTTTAACTCCAAACCTTAATCACCCCAAAAATAGAGGCGGCTTATGTTAATTAAAAGTGTTCTGTGCCACTGAATTTCTAATGACTGCCATTGCACTATTTCCCACAGAGTGGTTGGTCAATTTGCCTCAATCTATCATCAAGCTTTCTCAATTCAAAATTGTAGTAATTATGAGTCCAAAGTCAACAGCAGTATCAAAATAAGGTTAAGTAAACACTATAAAGTTATTAGGAGTGAAAATAACTACAAAGTTAGCAATATTATTCATAGACTTGCAATAGCATCTGAGTGTAACATAAGATATTTTAAAATTAAATTAAATTTATTATTTTATTGATTTCAGAAAGAAAGGGAAAGGGACAAAGAGAGATTAAAACATCAATGATGAAAAATAATCATTGATTGGCTGCCTCCTGTATGCCTCACACTGGAGATAGAGCCTGCAACCGGGCTTGTGCCCTCACCAGGAATTGAACAGTGACCTCCTGGTTCATAAGTCAACACTCAACACAGAACCATATTAGTTGGACAAACATAAGACTTTTTAAAACTATAGTACAGTGGTACCTCGAGATACGAGTGCCCTAACATATGAGATTTTTGAGATATGAGCCGTGGAGCAAGCAATTTTTGCTTTGAAATACGAGCAACATTTGAGATAGGAGTAATGGCGCAGATAGGCCGTCTGCACATGACCCACCAATTTACCGAGACTTGAGCATCTCATAGTTTCCCACGCCTCAAGGTTAAGGAACGAATTAAACTTGTATCTCGAGGTACCACTGTAATTAAAAGTTTGGGATGATGAGGAAGAATATGATTGGGGACTCTGGTGAGATGATAAAGTGGGGCTGAAAGCTAACTCCCAGGCCTTTTGCTTCAAGGTCATATGTTCAAATCCAGCTCTAAGGAGGCAGAGAAGGAATATTTTTAGAAGTTTCTAAGTAATGTACCAAAGAATGACTCTCAGTACCATTCTTACTGAACTCTCTTGAAAACAAGTTGGGCTAGAAAATAGAAACAAAAGGAAATATAATTCTAGATTGTGAGCAAAACTGTCATTTTTGCTAATGAGTTTACGTAAGGAGAGGAAATGAGATTCTGTTGACTTAGCCAACTCTTGCCCTTTACTTGTGGGTATTTCTTATCTAAATCAAACTTCAGCCCACACCCTAGAAAGACAAAGAAAGATATGATTGTTGGTTCACTCCTTGCTCTATACTTTCTGGACTTGACAGGGAATTTCTTGCTCTGGAGTAACAAATCTTACTCTACAAAGATGTTTAAAATTAGATATTTAATTAATGTTTATTCTTATAAATTTTATTAATGTTTACGTGAAATTTAATGTCAGCGAAAGAGTCTTGAACTTGAGCTCCCTTTCTCTATCCTTGCACTCTACAGAGAGGGGCAGGTCCATTTGATGACATGTGTATGTTGTGCTTGGGTGTACACATACACACATATGATGAGTATATCTGTATGATATACACACAATTGACTGAGCAAATTCATCTGAATGTTGTAGACTAACATAACAGTCATGTGAAGCTTATTCAGCTTTCTATTCCATTAACTCCTTGGGAAATATTTTTAGGCAGTAAGATTAAACAATGAACTTTTATGTGTTCAAATAGGCTTGGTACTGACTGTCCTTGAAAATAAAATATAACTGTCCCCCTCAAAAAAATAAACTACCTTTCTTTTTTAAAATTTGTATATTTCTCTCATCATTCCCACACTCCATACTCCAATGGACTGGTCTGTAAAAAACACCAGGACTTATAGGCATAACCAATGGATACAGACACTAGGGGGGTGAGGGCATGTGCCAAGGGGTGGGGGTGGCCAGGAGAGGTCAATGGGGGAAAAAGGAGACATATATAATACTATATGTAATACTTTAAACAATAAAGAATTTTAAAAAAAGAAAAGAAAAACACCAGGACTATTTGCTGGACAAAAATTTAATACTTCTCTGTACACTATATACATTATCCTTCTAAGGAAGAAGATCATCCCACTGCCTGTTTATACAGGTGCATTTGTGGTCAAATACATATAGAATACAATGTATTGTTTATCCATTTTTATAATGACTTCAAGTGTACAGAATAGTGATAGATAATGATATAGTTTATAATTTTAGTGCCCACCTGGCACCATATGTAGTTATTACAGTATCATTGACTATATTCCCTATTCTCTAAATCACACTGAGTGGCTATATTATTATGATCATTGAATACATAATAATCTGGCCACTAAATGTATGTATGTGTATGTGTATGTATGTATGTGTGTGTATGTGTGTGTGTGTGTGTGTGTGTGTGTGTGTGTATCATGAATTTGTGCATGGGTGGGGTCCAGCCAGCCTGGTCAGGGGTGGGGACATGGGTGGTTGGCCAGCCTGCCTGCTGGTCAAACTCCTGGTCAAAGGGACAATTTGCATATTAGCCTTTTATTATATAGGATATACACTAAATAGCCAGATTATTATGATCTCTGAACACATAATAATCTGGCCACTCAGTGTATATCCTATAACTATTTCTAACTATCAATTTGTACTTAATCCCTTCAGCTTTTTCACTCATCCACCTAACCTACTTTCATTGGCAACCCTGAATTTGGCAGTATATCTATGAGTCGGTTTCTGTTTTGTTTGTTTTTTATTTTGGTCTTTAGATTCCACATATAAGTGTAATCATATGGTATTTGTCTTTCTCTGTCTAACTTATTTCATTTAGATGATACCCTCTAGGTCCATCCATATTCTTACAAATGACAAGATTTCATTCTTTTTTATAGCTGAACTAAAGGCCCAGTGCACGAATTCATGCATGGGTGGGGTCCCTAGGCCTGGCTGGTGATCAGGGCCAATTGGGGCCTGCTGGCCAGGGGAGGGATTGGGGGAGGTTGGCCGGCCATGGGAGGCTGGCTGTGGGAGTGCACTGACCACCAGGGGCAGATAATGCTTTGAGCTTCTGCCCCCTGGTGGTCAGTGTGTGTCATAGTGACTGGTCAACTAGTTGTTCTGGTCATTCAGTCGAAATGATTGCTAAGGCTTTTATAGATATAGTAGAAAATATTCTATTGTACATATGTACCACCTCTTCTTCATTTAATCATCTATTGATGAACACTTGGGTTGCTATGTCTTGGCTATTGTAAAGAATGCTGCATTGGACATAGAGGTGGATATACTAGTATCTTTTCAAATTTGTATATTGGATTTCTTCAGATATATTCTCAGAATTGAAATTGTTGGCTCATAAGGTAGTTCTAATTTTAATTTTTTGAGGAACCTCCACATTGTTTTCTATAGTGGCTGCACCAATTTGCTGTCCTGCCAATAGTACATGAAAATTCCTTTTTCTCCATATCCTCACCAACATTTCGTGTTCTTTGGTTTAACATCCTGACAGGTGTAAGTTGAAATCTCATTGCAGTTTTAATTTACATGTCTCTGATGATTAGCAACAGTGAATACCTTTTAACATTTTTGTTGGCCATCTATATGTCCCCTTTGGAGAAATATCTTTTCAGATCTTCTGCCCATTTTTAAATTGGATTGTTTGGTTGTTATTTTTTTTATGTTGGGTTGTCTGAGTTCTTTAAAAATTTTGGATATTAACCCCTTAACTGTATCATTGACAAATATCTTCTTCCATTCAGTAGATTGTCTTTCTGTTTTGTTGATGGTTTTTTTCACTGTGCAAACATTTTTAGTTTGATGTAGTTCCTCTTCTCTTCTCTTCTCTTTTCTTCTCTTCTCTCTCTCTTCTCTCTCTCTTCTTTCCTTTCCTTTCCTTTCCTTTCCTTTCCTTTCCTTTCCTTTCCTTTCCTTTCTGTCTCTTTTCTTTTCTTTTCTTTTCTTTTCTGTTTTCTCTTTTCTTTCCCTTGCCAGAGGAGATATGTCAGTAAAAGATATTACTAAGAACCAGGTCAGAGAGTTTACTGCCTATGTTTTTTTAAGAAGTTTTATGGTTTCATATCTTACATTTAAGTCTTTAATCTACTTTGAATTTAATCTTGAATACTGTGTAAGAACATTATATATATTTTTTGGCATGAATCTGTGTAATTTTCTCAACACCACTTATTTAAAGGACTGCCTTTACCCCATTGTATATTCCTACCTCATTTGTCATACATTAATTGATGATATAAGTGTGGGTTTATTTGGGGCCTCTTTATTCTGTTGCATTGATCTATGTGTTTGTTTTTATTGAGCAAAGTAGCAGGATACAAAATTAATATTTAGAAATTGGTTGACTTTTTATACATCAATAATGAACTATCAGAAAGAGAAATCAGGGAAACAACTCTGTTTACAACTTCATCAAAAAACACCTAAAACCCTAACTGGTTTGGCTCAGTGGATAGAGCCTCGGCCTGCAGATTGAAGAGTCCCAGGTTTGATTATGGTTAAGGGCATGTACCTTGGTTGCAGGCACATCCCCAGTAGTGGGTGTGCAGGAGGCAGCTGATCGATGTTTCTTTCTCATTGATGTTTCTAACTCTCTATCAGTCTCCCTTCCTCTCTGTAAAAAAATCAATAAAATATATTTTTAAAAATATCTAGGAATAAATTTAACCAAGGAGGCAAAATACCTGTATTGGAAAATTATGAAACACTGAAGAAATAAATTGAAGAAGTACAAATAAATGGAAGCATGTACTATGTTCATGGATAGGAATAATTAACATAATTAAAATATTCATACTACTCAAAGCAATTTATAGATTCAGTGAAATCCTTATCAAAATACAAATGACATTTTTCATAGAACTAGTACAAACAATCCTCAAATTTATTTGGAACTACAAAAGCCCCTGAGTAGCTATAGCAATCTTGAGAAAGAAGAATAATGTTAGAAGTATCATGCTATCTGATATCAAACTATACTACAGGGCTATAATAATAAAAACAGTAAAGTACTTGCATTTTAACTGTTTTAATTATACAATTTAGTGGCATTAAGTATATCACATTGTTGTGCAAACATCACCACTGTCAATTTCCAGATGCATTTTAATCTTGTAAAACCAAAACTCTGTGCCCATTCTCCCAGTTCTCTTCTCCCTACATTTCTTTCAACCACAATTCTACTTTCTGTCTCTATGAATTTTACTATTCTAGGCACCTTATATAAATGAAATCACCTAGCATGTGTCCTATTGTGTTTGGCTTACTTCACTTAGAATAATATCTTTAAGGATGATCCATATTACATCATGTATCAGAATTTAACTTTCTTTTAACACTGAGTAATATTCCATTGTATAGATATATACATTTTCACTGCCAATTTTTGTAAATAAAGTTATTTTAGAAAAACAGTCATGTTCATTGGTTTATACATTTATGTCTTTGGCTAAGCAGAACTAAAGAGTTGTGAGATTACTTTATGAACTACAAAGCCAAATATTACTCCACGGATTTTTTTTAATAGAAAAAGAAATGCATATCCCAGTTATGGATAATACTCTAGAATAAGAAGTTATTTGTGCTGACAAAGAGAAAAATGGTTTTGAAGACCTCATAGTCAAAATCTACTCCGTTCAGTACTACTGTCCACAATGACCAGCTCAGCCAAGTAGCCAGCCATTCTTTACATTTGACCTGAGGTCTGTCCTCAGGATGGAACTCAGAGTGACTTTCAGGTTGGGATACTGGCAGAAGATGTCTCTTTTTAGTGGCTTGAGGAGTTCTCTGCAAATTCCTTCTTACATGAATATTTTGCAGGGGGGGGGCATTAATGGAAGGCTTCATCATGGATTCCACCACCAGTGCTTTCTTACAGCATGTCATCAAAATTTTGCTGAAATTTTACAGTTGAGCAGATGGCTCAGCTGTCTGATAATGGCCATAATAACCTCACAAAGCTCTTGATTTTATTTGTAAAATTTTAATCTTATTTTTTCATTTTTTTATTGATTAAGGTATTACATGTGTCCATATTTCCCCATTGCCCCGCTCATCCCACTTCCATACATGCTCTCATATTTCAGTGTCTTGCATCCATTGGTTATGATTATATGCATGCAGACAAGTCCTTTGGTTGATCTCTTACCTCCTGTCTGACCTCCCCAGCCTTCCTGCTGTAATTTGACAATCTGTTCGATGCTTCTCTGCCTCTGTATCTTTTTGTTCATTAGGTTATAATGTTCTTTATTATCCATAAATCAGTCAAATCATTTGGTATTTTTCTTTCACTGACTGGCTTATTTCACTTAGCATATTGCTCTCCAGTTCTATCCATGCTGTTGCAAATGGTAAGAATTCATTCTTTTTTAAAGCAGCATAATATTCTATTGAGTAGAGGTATCATAGTTTTTTTAATCCAATCATGTGCTGATGGGCACTTAGACTGTTTCCAAATCTTAGCTATGGTGAATTGTGCCACTCTGAACATAGGGGTGGTTATATCCTTTCTGATTGGTGTTTCTAGTTTCTTGGAATATATTCCTAGAAGTGAATCACTGGGTCAAATGGGAGTTCCATTTTTAGGTTTTTTTTAATATATTTTATTGATTTTTTACAGAGAGGAAGGGAGAGAGATGAAAGTCAGAAACATCAATGAGAGAGAGACATCGATCAGCTGCCTCCCGCACACCCCACAGATGTGCCCACAAGCAAGATACATGCCCCTGACCGGAATCAAACCTGGGACCCTTCAGTCTGCAAGCCAATGCTCTATCCACTGAGCCAAACCGGTCTCGGCCATTTTTAGTTTTTTTAGGAAACTCCATACTGTTCTCCACAGTGGCTGCACCAGTCTATATTCCCACCAGCAGTACATGAGGGTTCATTTTTCTATACATCCTCTCCAGCACTTGTTTGTTGATTTGTTGATGATAGCCATTTTGACAGGTGGGAGATAGTACCTCATTGTCACTTTGATTTACATTTCTCAGATGATTAATGGTTTTGAGCATGTTTTCATATGTCTCCTGGCCTTCCTTATGTCCTCCTTCAAAAAGTATCTATTAAGGTCCATTGCCCATTTTTTTTTAAATTGAGTTGTTTATCTTCCTTTTGTTAAATTGTATGAGTTCCCTGTAAATGTTGGAGATTAAATCATTATTGGTGATAACATTGGCAAGTATGTTCTCCCATACAGTGGGCTTTCTTGTTGTTTTGTTGGTGGTTTGTTTTGCTGTACAGAAGCTTTTCATTTTGATGTAGTCCCATTTGTTTATTTTCTCTTTGGTTTCCATTGCCCTAGGAGCAGTATCAGTAAAGAAATTGCTTCGGTATATGTTGCTGCCTATGGATTCCTCTAGTATTTTTATGGTTTCCCATCTTACATTTAAGTCCTATATCCATTTTGAATTTATTTTTGTGTATGATGTAAGTTGTGGTTAGTTTCATTTTTTTTTTGCATGTATCTGTCCAACTTTCCCAACACCATTTATTGAAGAGACTGTCTTGACTCCATTGAATGGTCTTGCCTCCGTCAAATATTAATTGAGCATAGTATTTTGAATCAATTTCTGGGTTCTCTATTCTATTCCATTGTTCTATATGTCTGTTCTTATGCCAGTACCAGACAGTTTTGAGAACAGTGGCTTTGTAATACAGCTTAATATCTGGTATTGAGATTCCCTCCTATGTTGGTCTTCTTTCTTAGGATGAATTTTTATCTATTGGCTTTTCTCAGCCACATGAAAATGTCTATGAAGTCTGCTACACAGTTATGCAGGAAACTTAGCTAGTAACTTGAGTAGAAGAAAGCAAAGTAGGTGATATTTCCTTTGCTCCCAAGAATGTTCCTTCACAGAATGAATCTTTGCTTCATCTTTGCAGTACCTGTGCTTCTTGTCGGCAATACTTCAAGGGCCTGGATCCAAACCTAGGACAGTTATAAGATATGTAGAAGCCCGTTTATCTTTACTGTGCACAGAGCTTCCTGCCTGCAGGAGTGTGAGTAGCATGCAATCTCTGAGAGGCAGAGCATGAGACCCAGCTCTCCTTATGTGCTCATATCCTCTTCTAAAGTCCCAATCTGAGAAACAGGCTTCACAGCTGCAGTTCTATGTGGTTCCAAATGAACATTCCTAAACCCTTTTTTGCTACTGAAAGCACTTGACATTCCAATGTGGGATGTCTTAAGGGAAGTTTGCTAGAAAAGTGGACCAGGAACTTTGATAAAAGTTTCCTGCCAATGCAGCCCACAGAACATTTCCTAAATTGGAAAGATCTTGAACTATAATTTTAAGGCCATGTGCACATTTTTGCATAGACACTCTTAAGGAAATAAGAATCCTTGAGGGGAAAATGCCTTTAGGCTGGGAATGGTTGTTGGAAACAAGCTAAATTTCCTATGAATGGCTTTGTTTTCATTAATCATTTATGGGAATATTTTCCCTTGATGACAGAAGAGTAACATATAAAACAATATCATTTTAAATCCCTGAGTGAGCCTGCTGCCCTCCTCCCCCTGCGTGTTTTTGCTCTACTTAGTCATCGAACCTTTAAGGACCTGAAAGAGAGAATTCTTCATTTATAATCTGCACTTGTTTTATTATTTTTTAAAATATGTTTTTTAAGTTGATTTTTTAGCAGGAGGGATAAAGAGATAGAAGCATCGAGGAGAGGAATACATCAATTGGCTGCCTCCTGCACGCCCCCTATTGGGGACTGAGCCCACAACCCAGGCTTGTGCCCTGACAGAAATCAAACTGGTGACCTTCTGGTTAATAGGTCAATGCTCAACCACAGTGGCTGGGCAGTAGCTGTTTTTTCAAAGTTTGTTCTCATTTTAATTTTGCTGTGTATGAACTAGGTACCAAGCATACAAAGCAAACTCCCCAGGCATCTGATGCCCTCCCCCAGGGGTATTGTGTTTCAATGGAGTTGTGATGAGTTAGGTGCTATCACCAGGGCATGCTCAACAGGCAGCCAGGCTGGGTATTACAATCAATATGAAAAGATGGTAAATCATAACTAGTAACATGAGCAGCCAACCAAAAGGGACAGTTAATTCTAATATGAAGAACCTTACTTCTTTCCTTACCCAATTTTGGAAGCAAATACTTCTCTCTTCCAGCCAGATAGCTTACATCACTGGACTTGTCTACTCAGGTGGTACATGCACTTTAAGCTACTTGCTCTGGGACTGAGGTGCTGAGTGAGTTGTTCAGGGTCTCTGAGCTCCAAGTGCCATGTCCAACTGCATGACTGCAAAGAGAAGATAGGACTTTATTGTGTATCTTTACATCTGGGACTATAGTCAGTGCCTCAGAAGTTTCACAGTTTAAGTCAAGTTCAAGAGCTTTTTTAGGGGCTGGCAAACTATGGCTCTCAGCCAAATTCATATTGTTTCCTTTATAGTAAGTAAAGTTTTATTGGAATACAGTTAAGTTCATTTGTTTCCATACTATATATGGCTGCTTTGAGGGTTGCTTTCCCTGGACCATGGCAAACTTGAATAGTTGCAATGGAGGCCCTACTACTCACAAAGCCAAAGTATTTCCTATCTGGCTCTTAATAGGAAAGTTTGTCAACTTCTAAACCAGGATAATGGGGAAGATGAGCTCAAGATCGTTGGGTTCTCTACATCAGAGGTCAGAGATTCCATGTATAGAGATCTCCAGATCATACAAAGCAGTCACTCCTACCACAGCATGCTTTGAGAAAGGAAAATATTTGATGATGTGAATTTAAAGGAAATGTATTATGCACAGTGTTTTCTAATTCTTGTCTGTTTTACTTCTGTAAATGCAATTATCAAAACCTTTTCCAGAGGGGAATCCAAGATGGCGGCATAGGTAAACACCTACACTGCTGCCTCGCACAACAATTTCAAAACTACAACTAAAAGACAGAACCGACATCATCCAGAACCACAGGAAAGCTGGCCAAGTATAAGTTCTATAGCTAGAAGGAAAGAGAGGGGCTCACAGAAACCCAGAGGAGCTACAAAAAGCTGAGGTACGGAGACAAGCATGCGGAGAGAGCGGGAGCCAGAGTACCTGGCTGACTTTCTCTGGCGGGAGGGAAACGGAGACTCCCAACGGCATTGAACACCTTATCTTACAACACTAAACCCCAGATCCAGCCGAAACTCATATGGAGGAGTTTGGACTGTGAAAAGGGAGAGGTGCACGGAAATTTAGGGGAGTCGCAAAAGATCAAGTCTGGTCGCGCACACACACGGTGCTGCGCGGAGGACAGATTGCTGATTGTGCCGCTGGCTTTCGCGAGTGGGCGGGAGACAGACCCTCCCAACTGTGCCACTTCTGAGTCCACTGGGCTCCTGTTTCGGGCCAAACCCTGGGGACCTAGACTCGTGTGGTCCTGGTGCGCAGGGAAGCCGGAAAGGCAGCGGTTAGAGGCACTGCGGGCACGAGCGCACAAGGACCCTCCAGTGATTACCCAGTCATGTGAGACTCAGAGGCCGTGGAGGGCGGGGCCGACTGGAAGGCAAGGCGGTCCCTGAAGCCCTGAGACTCCACCCCTCCCAAGCTCAACAGAGGCTTCTGCGGCTTTGCAAGTCTGGTATCATAAGGCTGAATTCAACACAGAAGTTTCCCCAGCATAGTGAAAATGCTGAGACAAGGGAAGGGATCACAAACAAAAGAAATGGAGGAAAAAAAAATGACTGGATATAGAGTTCAAAACGACACTTATAAGGTTTTTCAAGAATATGCTAGAAAAGATAGATAAATTTAGCGAGAGCCAAGAGGAGATGAAAAAGGACCAACTAGAGATGGAAAAGGTCCAACTAAAGATGATAAAGGACCAAGTAGAAATTAAACATACACTGACTGAAATAAAAAATATTATACGGAGTCCTAACAGCAGACTAGAGAAAGGCAAGAATCAAGTAAAAAATTTGAAATATAAAGAAGCAGACAACATTCAACTGGAAAAGCAAGAAGAGAAAAGAATCCAAAAATGTGAACATAATGTAAGGAGACTCTGGGACAGTTTCAAGCGTACCAACATCAGAATTGTGGGGGTGCCAGAAGAAGAGAGAGAGCAAGATACTGAAAACCTATTTAAAGAAATAATGACTGAAAACTTCCCACATCTGGTAAAAGAAATAGACTTACAAGTCCAGGAAGCACACAGAACCCCATATAAAAGGAATCCAAAGAGGACCACACCAAGACACATTATAATTAAAATACCAAGAGCAAAAGAGAAAGAGAGAATATTAAAAGCAGCAAGAGAAAAACAGTTTATTACCTACAAGGGAGCACCCATACGACTGTCAGCTGATTTCTCAACAGAAACGATGCAGGCCAGATGGGAGTGGCAAGAAATATGAATAGCAAGAACCTACAACCAAGAATACTCTATCCAGCAAAGCTAACATTCAGAATTGAAGGGCAGATAAAGAGCTTCACAGAGAAGAAAAAGCTAAAGGAGTTCATCAACTCCAAACCAGTATTATATGAAATGCTGAAAGGTACTCTTTTAGAAGAGGAAGAAGAAAAAGGTAAAAGCCAAAAAATTATGAACAACAAATACATACCTATCAACAAGTGAATCTAAAAATTAAGTGAATTAAAATTTTGATCAACAGAATAAACTGGTGAATATAATAGAATCAGGAGCACAGAAAGGGAGTGGACTGATAATTCTCAGGGGGAAAAGGGTGCGGGGTGTACAGGGAGAGACTGGACAAAAATCATACACCTATGGATGAGATCAATGGGAGGGAGCTAAGGGCAGAGGGAGGGGTGGGAGCTGGGTGGAGGGGTGCTATGGAGGGGAAAAAAGAGAAACAAATGTAATAATCTAAATAATAAAGATTTAACTAAAAATAAATAAATAAATAAATAAAAATTAAAAAAAATAAAAATAAATAAATAATAATAAAATAAACTGACTTAGGGGGTTTGAAACTAGATTTACAAGGAAGTGCATAGATGGGCCTAGAAGGTTCAGGAGCCTGACAAAAGATGGGTCAAGCAAAGAATTTTGGTCACCGAATGGAGTTCCAGAATCTGTCGTGAAGAAGCCCACATGATCTGGGAGAAAGAAGTTCCCCGGGACCATGAAGAGCACATGCCTTGGAGCCTCCAGGAGCTTTTTATTTAGTTCAGTTCTCAGCTTTTCTCCCCTCCTGGCAATAGCCTCTTAACCCATCTCCCTCTCATATCAAGGACTGTTGTGAGGAAGGCATCTAGCACAGAGGTGAACTAAGTAATCAATAAATGCAAGTCCCCCTCTAAAAAAAAAAACAAAACAAAACAAAAAAAAAACCTTTTCCATTGAGGCATGACACCAATTGTTATTTTAACAACTCAGGAACATTTCCATCTCAACAAAACCTTTCTTCTCTTCTTGTTGGATCCTTTGCCTTTGTTGAGCTTGTCTTGTTGCTCTCCTTTAATATTTTTCCTCTCATCACTCTATGCTTTCACCTTCATTGCTTCCCATGACCCACTACCTACCCTGACAAATCAATTGTAGCAGTCACAAAGTGGTAAGAATGTCACAGAAACTTCAAACTGAATTTCAGGTATTTTGCTCACAGAACTTTTGATTCTGAGATAGGAAATCAGAATTCATATTCCACCTGTTTCACTAGCTAGCAATGTGACTGTAGGGTGGTCCACTTAGTAATGCCCTAGCTCAGTGGTCAGCAAACTGCAGCTCACATTGCTCTGTTGACTAATAAGTTTGTTGACCACTGCCCTAGCTGGTTTGGCTCAGTGGATAGAATGTTGGCCTGCGGACTGAAGGGTCCTGAGTTCAATTCCAGTCAAGGGTACATGCCCAAGTTTTGGGCTTGATTCCCAGTAGCGGGTATATAGGAAGCAACCGGTCAATGATTCTTTTTCATCATTGATATTTCTTTCTCTCTATCCCTCTCTCTTCCTCTCTGAAATCAATATATATATATATATATATATATATATATATATATATATATATTAAAAAAAACATTAAAACAAGAAAGAGTAGTAATACTTTTCAAACCAATTGTTTTAGGTTTTGAAGCATGAGACAATATGAGACTCAATGCATTTGATTATGCATGTTTGAAAAACATTGAGCAAATTCTTCAGTTGTGATTCTATTCCTATGAGTATTTATGAGTAAAATTATTTCTGCATTTTACAGTGAAAATTTTTACATAGTTTATTGAACACCTACAGGATATTCACTGTATTAGTTAGAGAAGTTTGGCCTAGGCTGCAACATTTTCTTTTACACCTGCTGTTGCTATTGGTGGGGAAGGATGGAGAGATGTGGCCTCTTCCTATGATTCTTTCCATCTTGTGACATCACCACCAGGACCTGTGAAAGGAAAAGGGGATTGCACACAGGAGAGTTTATGGGCATCTCTGGAATTAGTGCACAGCACATTTTTCTACCCACAATCCTCTGATTTCATGTCAGATACCTCTAAACAGAGTGCAGGTTAGGTGGGTAGGAGAGGGAGCTATTAGCCCTGGAGAAGAGCGGAAAGCCAGGCAAGATCCGCCATGCCTACTAGATGCCCAATCCACACCAGATGTAAAAGGACTTCCCTACAAGGAAGGGTGCCTGTGAAAATTCATCTAGAATGAGGACCCTCTATCTGAGAACAGGAGTGATTTCTATTTTTTACGATAACTTGTTTCTTACTCTCAAGCAAACTTTCTGTAAATAATTTTGAAGTATGTTTGTGGAAAGGTACTCATTTGCAATAAGTTGGTAATAATTCTCTTATTTCTGTGATCTTGATTGGTATTTTGTCCAAAAAAATTGCACTTGTTACTAAGCTCTTGGCCTTTCATTTTAAATCTGATCTCATGTCCCCTGCTCTGTAACACAGAGGCTGGTATTATATTTCCCAAGTGCCTGTTGGCTTCCTGGTAGGTTCTGACAAGAAACGCTGAGGTTATAAGACTGGATGAGGCAAAAGGACTTTCTGCTTTGTCGTCAATTGTTCCTTGGGTACCATCCTCAAAAGCCCTGACTATGGTGACTGGTTGCATCCCCCAGCTTTTCCTCTGCATCCTCAGACCAGCTTCGTTGTGTCTCCCAGATGCACTAGCCCCATCCAGGTAGGCGTCCTACCACTGTGGTCTGAGTCCTGATTTTTCAGGGCCTCTTCTTGTGAGCTCTGAATTGCTGATGTCAACTTCTTTGTTCCGTGTTCATAGCCCAGGAGAAAGTACCTGCTCCCTGCAGTTATTACCCCTGGGTTACTAAAGTGTTCTATTTCTGTCTGTTAAATCTTAACATCTTTAGAACAAAGTTCCTATGTTAAATTTCCTTTGTCACACTCAATGATGTGACTTCGGTTTTCCTGATTGGACCTTGACTACCCAGCCATGTTACAAATACAAGTGCACATTAAATGATGAGTCCTGCATTGCATGCATTAGTGTTTACAAGAGCATCTGAGTTTCACCCCAGTCAGTTCCCAAAACTGTTCATTTCTAAGCAAAAATATTTTTCTTTCCTTTTATCCACATAAAATTGATTTATTAGAATAAAAAAAAACCCAACTGACTAAGAAGAATTAGCTGAGCCAAAACCGGTTTAGCTCAGTGGATAGAGCATCCGTCTGCGGACTGAAAGGTCCCAGGTTCGATTCTGGTCAAGGGCATGTTTGAGGCCACATCCCCAGTAGGGGACGTGCAAGAGATCAATGTCTCTCTCTCATCGATGTTTCTAACTTTCTATCCCTCTCCCTTCCTCTCTGTAAAAAATCAATAAAATATAAGAAAAAAAAAGAATAATTAGTTGAAATGTTCACACTCAAAATTTAGGTCAACTACTGTTGAGTATCTCCTGCACAATTTAGATGTGTCAAATATAAGTTGACCTATTTCTCTTTTGCTTGAATACTAAAATCAATTTCAACATGTCAGATTGTGAAGGCCATAAAATGTCTAACTAAGTGGTAAATATTTTGAAGGCAGGAATTAAGTCATTTTTCCCCACCACTGGCTGCTTCCTGAACCTGCTCAGTGCCTGGCCTAGCATGTGGTCAGTAAATACTGGCTCGTGGAAGCCTGCTGGTTAGAGGATCCCGGTCCACTGCTGCTGCTGAAAGGCAGATTCTGGCTGCAGGTCCTAGGGATACATAGAAGGATTCAGACCCAGCTTTTAGAAACCAAGATGTTAATATAAGCACAGAATCTTTATCCTACAATTTAAACAGATAGTTATTAATGCATTTTCTATATTTCTATTTTACTGTGCAGTACAGTGTCAGCATCTGTTGTGGAGACACCCTTCCTCAAACCAAGTGTGCCTATACAGTGTGCCATCTGCCTGCTCTCTTCACCTCAGCTCCATGTATAGTTGCTATGCCTTTAGTCTGTGCACCTACTCTGCCCCTTCCTGGGCTGGGTGCCCTTGGTATTCCCACAATTATGCCACACACACACACACCTGTTAGGGCCCTCACTCATACTGCACTGGGAAACTGTGAGCAAACATTTGTTCCATTAAACCATGAGCATCTTTGGCTCCTGGATCGTCTTCCATCATCCTTGTTTATCATGGCACATTGCCTGCTCCTTCAGATGCTCAGGGAAGTTCTATGCAATGAGGCCCCGGATGAAGGGTCTTGAGCCAGATCCCTCACTTCCGTGACAGGAGTTGGGGGGGTCCCAGCTTACTGCTGAAAGAGTCAAGTCGGGGTTGATGTACATTCCGCCTTCTCAAACTTATGAGTTTTTTTTTTAATTCAATTAAAATTGACATCATATACTTAACAAAGTGTCCCTCATTTTCTCTTCAGATTTCATAAATCTTTAGCCTTTTATCAAACTGCTGAGTTCTGTCACCACTGCTGAGTGTGCACTTGGAACCCTCTGAGCCCCAAGCTCCACCCTCACCTAGGTACCAGGGCAGCCTGCAGGAGGCCTCAATGGAAGAAAAGACTTAGAGCTGAACAAACAGGCACACAGGGCTTTTCCATGCCCTCGTGCTAGAACTTGAACGTGGATGAAAGCCTATAAGTAGATTTGTACAGTGAGAAGGTACTGGATAAGCCCTCTCTTATCATCAAATTGAAAAGACCAGAGGGTCGCTTTGTCTGCTTCAGCCACTGTAGGACGCCTCTACCTGAGGGTCCCTGAGAGACAGGGAATCTGTGGGATGGACATAAACTAAGGGGAAAGATGCTTTTCTCTTTCAGCTTAAATGACCTGCTATGCAAAATCCAGCTCTTCCCAGACTCTGTTTCTGAGCCTAAGACATTTACTCTTTCTCTGAGTCCCTCAATATGAATTGCCTGCAATTTCATATGAGTAATAGAAACTGTTTTTGCAGCTAGCAGCTTTGAGGGTTACACATACTGTCTTAAGGTTGGTTGAAATTTAGACTGGTATGACTGATATTTTTACTAATGTTAAAATTTAATTGAAATACTTAGTTTATCGGCACTAGTTAATCTAAATTATTTTTTTCTAGTTAAGGAACATGCCAAAAGCTGTAATTTGATCATTTTTATATGAACCAAAATAGAGTTTGGCTTCAGGATGGGAGAAGGGACAAAGGTTTTATTCCCTTTTAAAATTGGCCTGACAGTTTAACTAGAAAAGTTAACAGAAATGAGAAGAAAGAAATTTCAGAAGAGAGAGAAAAAAAAAAAAAGCTATGAAAATCCTGAGATGTTTTCACAGAAACCTGCCTGAGGCAGCGGTTTGGTTTGAAGCAATCTCAGCTCAAGCATTGAAGGCAGGGCACAGTGGAAGTGTGGCAGCTGGTGAAAATGGGGCCAGCACTGGGAGGCAATGGCCCAGTACTTTTCCCTGTGCCCTCAGCATGTTCCATGCCAAGGCTGGTGGGACCTAGTGACATACCTTTGTCTCCAGCATGTTCCAGACCCAGCAAGTGTTGATGATGAGCCAACACTTTTCAGCTCAGCCCTGCTTTCTTCCATGTGTCCCTGGGACCTGCAGCCAGAATCTGCCTTTCAGCAGCAGCAGTGGACCGGGATCCTCTAACCAGCAGGCTTTCACCAGCCAGTATTTACTGACCACATGCTAAGCCAGACACTGAGCAGGTTCAGGAAGCAGCCAGTGGTGGGGAAAAATGACATATAATTCCTGCCTTCAAAATATTTACCTCTTAGACATACATGTACATATTAAAATTGAGGGTACAATGGGAGCTACATAGCAATTCAAGTCTGTCTGACAAAATCTATGACTAGGAATTGCAAGATTAGCTGCCAGACAAATGTTGCAGATACAAATGGTATGGCTTGAAAGGAAAAAGATGCAAGGGATTGTCAGGGCTACTAGAGGCTATATCACATGTTGCTGCTTTACGTTCCACAAGCCAATGAAATGGTCTCAACAGTAAAGGATCATTCAGTTCTAACTTGAGATCTTTTTAGGGCTTAGGTGATGGAACTCCATTATCACCATTGTCACAGCCTTCATTAGTGTCACTGTCATCCCACCATTCATTGACATTTATTCTCGGTGCTCCTCTGCAGGCCTGGGCACAGTGGGGGCAGACTCAATAGATGCTGGGGCCTTCCACAAAGGCAGGGGCCCTCAGCTCTCCTGCTTTTGGTTACACATGCTGGGATAGGCTTCAGGGACCCTGGTTTAAGAACAGACTTGAACATATAACATTGTCACCTGGGCTCAGACCCTGGCTCCTTCTTTAATACCTTGCATGCAGTTCTTGCACTTTAACATGATCAAAAGATTATAATACTTTCTCCTTCCCTCCTCGTGGGAATATGACAGATATTTTTTATTAATAAATCAAAATGAAGGACTCAGAAAGCACTTTATGAACTCAAAACATCATTATCTTTGTGGATCCTGGGACTTTATGGTTGTTTTTTACAAGAGATATAGCAAGGACTTTAATCAAATACCTTCTTACTGTAATGAAAACCACTCAGAAGGGTTCAATTTAGTCATACAAAAAATGTTGTATTTCCCAATGAACATGTCTGCATGAGTGGCAGTGGGGGTGGGGTGGACAGTGCTATGAGGGTGGGTGGTCCACACAGCTGCTGCCCCTCACTGTGTGTTCCAAGGACTAAAGTCAGCTCAGGCTATCTGGCTAGTTTTATATGAGAATTTTGGGAAGGCAGAACAGGTAAACTGCAGTGTGAAAGCTTGGACTATATTCTACTTTATGTATATTCTGCAAATGGCAGCCTTCTTCTTGGTGTTTAGGAAGCCCTAAGGGTAGGTAGCTCTGTGCCCACAGCCCTAGAGGCTGATGACAGTCCCTGGGGAAACATGAGAATTTTGATTATTCTCATTTTATTTTTCATTCAGACACTTTAGGGGTAAAAAGTCTAGTAGTAAATGTTTCTGCAAAGCCAAGTCTTTGCATTTTCTGTAAAGATGTTTAGAAGTGTTTATGCTGAATTGTCTTGAAAAGAATACTTGGAAGACCACATTGCCTAAATCTGGTATTATTTTGCTCTAATGTAGGTCCTGGCAAAGAACCAGATGATCTGATCTGGCCTCAGTCTACCTTATTTCCTCTTTAAGCTGCTAACTTTCAGCTTTCACCTTATCCCCCTTCTCATGTGACTGAGTCCAGAGAATGTGGCACAGGATTGATAGCCTCCACTTACCTCCAGGTTTGCTCAGTTTCTTCCCCACCCTTACCCACTCTTGTGTGTCAGGGAACTGCTGCTTCCAGGTTGCCTTGTCCTCTGGCTTCCAGTCAGCAAGGAAACCCATGGGCAGGAGGAGGGACAAGCAAGGCTATCTCCCTCAACCCTCACTTGAGGACCTCTGTGTCTCCTTCAAGGCTTCAGCTCTCCTCCCTCATGGTCTAATGTCACACCAGACAGCTGCACTCTGGCTGTAATTCTACTTCTGAGTTCTAGCAATGTCATCTCCTATAACCTCCTCTTATCTCTCTAGTTCCAGGGCTATTAGCCATTTCCTGTTTTTGTTAATGTTTTGATTGCTCCAATGTCTCCTGTGTGGCTTCCCAGCATTCCCTTCTACTATTATGTAAGCTTCAGGCAGACTCAAGTTTTTATCTGCTTTTTTTGCTGCAGTATCTTCTGCAACAAAAGCTGTTAGGCCATGCCATGCCACCTACCTGGGGCCAGTGCGGTGTCTGATAGGGCAGCAAGAATGTTGATTTGTACTCTCAGTAAGTGAGCCTTGCATACATTCACACATAAGTGCAGGCTGAATGCAGCTGGGCTTGCAGTTATCCCTGCCTCAGTCCTTGGACTTTCTTCCACACCTTCCCCCAAGAACTGGATAGATGTTGACTTGAGTACTGTTTTCTTCCTTCTCTTCCCAGAGGAAGAAAGTGCAGGAGGTGAGGAATATGAAGATTGGGGATCAAAATGTGCAGAGATGCTGAAACCGGTTTGGCTCAGTAAATAGAGCATCGACTTGTGGACTGGTCAAGGGCATGTATCTTGGTTGTGGGCACATCCCCAGTAGGAGGTGTGCAGGAGGCAGCTGATCGAAGTTTCTCTCTCATCGATGTTTCTAACTCTATTCCTCTCCCTTCCTCTCTGTAAAAAATCAATAAGATATGTATTTTAAAAATATGCAGAGGTGAGACCTTTTATTCCCATTATATGTTAATTTTGTTCCACATTTTAGATATACAGTGGTACATCGAGATACGAGTGCCCTGACATACGAGATTTTTGAGATACGAGCCATTGAGCGAGCGATTTTTGCTTTGAAATACGAGCAACATTTGAGATAGGAGTAATCGAGAGGATCGGCCGGCTGCACACGACCCACCAGTTTACCTCGACTCGAGTGTCTCATAGTTTCCCACGCCTCAAGGTTACGGAACGAATTAAACTCGTATCTCGAGGTACCGGTACCACTGTACAGGGAAGGGGTTTTTCATTAGTTGAGCTGGGCAGGAAGTGGCTAGTGGGTATCTGGATAATGAGGAAACCCAAGGGAGAAATGGAAAAGTATTTCTTTTATTGAAGATACAATTTCTCCCTCTCTTTCATTCTAACTTCTCTGTAATCAGATTCATTTTTAATTAATGTACATAATGTGTACATTATTCATTTCAATTTTTCTAAAGAGCTAACTTTGAATCAATAATGCATGTTATAGTTGATGTCATTTAGAATCAAGGACATGTTTCCCTGTATTATCTTCAAAGCAGACAGCCCATTTCTTGGGAAGTGAGCCGTAGTATCACTTGCTCTTCATCTGACATAATCTTCTCCTATCAAGATGAATTCTGAGGCCTGCAGGTGTAGCTCAGTGATTCAACATTGACCCAGGAACTAAGAGGCTGCCAGTTTGATTTCCAGTTGAGGCATGGGTCCCCTATTGTGCGTTTGCAGGAGGCAGTGGATCAATAAAAATTATTTCAATATTTATTGTAAATAAATAGAAGCAGTCCAGAATGATGTTTCTCTGTCATTGATGTTTTTCTCCCTCTTCCCTCACACTTTCTCTCTCTATAAAAAGAAACCAAAAAACTAAAATATATATATATATATATATATATATATATATATATATATATATAAATGAATACTGAGTAGTGGGAGTAAATACACCTTGCTTTGTTAGGCTATGGCTGTCTAGAAAAATAAGTAATCTTGCTGTGTCACAGGAAGCAAAATCACACACTTCCAACAGGTGCTTTAGAACCTGCAGGGCAGGATCCTCTAGGTCTGTCCCAGGACAAGAAGTTTCAGAGTCAGCCTTAGCTGAGGTTGTTTGGATCTTGAGAATTTGATCACACTATGTACATAAACAAGGCTATGGCTTGTATGTATGCAGTTTCAAGGGTGTCATCAACATGAATGTTTCTTCTTGCTTAAAGAGTCTAGAAAAATAATGTTACTCACTTTGAATGGTTAAGCTGTAGCTATGAACCCAGAGGAATGACATCAAACATAGATAGACACATAACCCTCTTTTGTATTTGTGCAGGAAACCTCATGGATGGACTGATTCAGTATCAGAGGTGGAATGGAGAGTGAGAAGCAGACCTGTAAAGTCACTTACTAGTACAAACTGGGATAACTAAGTGCTTTCCAGGCTCTGACATTAAAAGTTGTCATCACCTTAGACATGGCATTCAACATATCCGAATTCCACTATTGTTAGTTATCTTCAAGGCTCATTCCATAATTGGAATTCAATGAGAATTTACTGCACAGCTACTACCACTATGCACTCTCTCAGATGCATAGAATCCATCTGGCAAAAAGAAGATAGGACCCCTGCCTTCATGGGTTTATCTTTTAAGAGTGAGAGGAAGAGGGAAGGAGAATGAGAGAGGTAGGGATGGAGAAAGAGAGAGAGAAAGAGAGAGGAATATGGGAGGAAAAGTAGATGGAAATAAGACTTCTCTATGTAATAAGAAAAGGATATATTAATATTGTGGAGTAGAGATCTAATATTGCTTAAATTCTTCCTATAAATGGCCAGCAAGTACATATTGTAGACTTTTGGGGCCTATGGCCTGCATCTGTGCAACTCTGCTTGTAGCAAAGTAGCCCTGAGTGACCACAACCCATGTGGTGGCAAAGCTGACTGCAGGCTATAATTTGTCAGACTCTACTTAAAGAAGAAAGTGTGAGGAAAGCAGTCTTTTTCAAATGATCTGTGCTTTTCCTTCAAAACATTTACAGACTAATTTTGTAAAATACAATAAATAGAGTTATTAGAAAATAAAATGAAAAGAAGACTTTTAGCATTAGATTCAGCAGATATGGAAGGCTTTGTGAAGTTAAGATACAAAAGCAGCTCCATGCTCCCTCATTCCTCCTTGCCTTGTTTTTTTTCTCTCCCACTTTCTTTTCTTCCTTTCTCATTCCCTCTCTTCTTTTCTCTTCCCCTTCCTTTCCTTGTCTCCTTCCTCTTCACTGTGTCCTTCATTGCAGAGCTCTTGGACTTCCTGGCTGGAAAGTATGTGTTGGCTTGTGGACCTAGCTTTGAGCCAGTTTAGCTGAGAAACTGGTAAGATCGCCCTGAGGAGGAGGAGAGTCCACACTGTTGGAGAATAAAAATACATGTTGGGAAAGAGCAATGTTTAAAATAAACCCTATGTGGTTGTATTACAATTGCAAGTATTATTGTGAACACACTATGTTTCATATACAGATATATATTGAATATATATTATACTAAGTATGTATATACATAAAGATATAGATACCTAGAGATTTAAAGAGTTATGTATGGACACATATAGACAGACTGTGTGTGTAACTCTGCCTTATAGCAAAAGCAGCTGGGCATCCCTTGTGTTTATTACCTGCAAGCAATTTAAACTGTTTCATGGTGCTAAACATGGTATACTTCTTATTACATTCTATAGAAGGCAGCTTTGCTTTTTGCAGGGACACCTGTCCCTATGAAAGTCTGTAAACGCTTTTAATAGGTCTTCAAGCAGCTCTAGGCCACAGCTGGCCAAAGAGCCCCTGGAGGAAGGGGACAGCTGTTTGGCTGACAGAATTGGAACCAGCACTTGACATGTGCAGTGACTGAAAACAGAAATGAATTTTCCTTAACCTTTATGAGTCAAATATTTATTTTTGGAATATTAGCAAAATCAAAAGAACTACAGTGCTCTTTTAATTTTAAATCAAAACACACTGACATGCAGCTTTTAAGACATTTTATTTAATGTATAATCTTAAATTAAAGCAGAAACAAATTTAGAAATACTGGGATTTCTTGCCTAGTATATACAGCATTGAAGTAACATTTAAAAAAAAAAACTTTAATGCTCTATAAAAGAGGTAATGAAATCCTTCTTTCCATAAACTGTCCATCAGATATTGATATTCACATTAAAAACTCCCGAGTATGTTGTGTATAGAAAGCTCTTGGTGTGTGGCACATGTGCATGTGGTGTGTGTGTGTGTGTGTGTGTGTGGTGATGTGAGTGAGAACCCTAGCTCTCCCATGCCCCTCCCACCCTACCTCCTCCCCCTTTCCCTTTCATGAGTGTAGGCACTGGGTAGGAGGCTGTGGGGGGGGAGTTTCTGCTTTAAAGTGACTGGAAAAAAACATGGAAAATGAATGCTCTCTGGGGTCGAGATGAGGTAAAGGGTGATGTTTCTTTTCCAAATCTTTGCAAAGAAGGATTTAAATTTCAGTTAAAGAAAAAAAGGAAAGGAGGAAGGAAGGAAGGAAGGAAGGAAGGAAGGAAGGAAGGAAGGAAGG